>JAABOM020000001.1:9222201-9239867 GCA_011800125.2 Solanum clarkiae
AACCTCGTAAATTATTTGTGTTCTTTATTTTTCTCTACATCGTAAATTATTTGTGTTCTTTATTTTTCTCTACAATACCTCTTTGCTCCATATGGTAATATCTTTTTTCAAATTCCTCAATTTCTGAGCAAGGATGAAATCTGGGGAACCATATACTGAATAGCTTTGCAACCACCTCTTTAACATGTCAATGAAGCCCTCTTGTTGCAACCACATGTTTTCAAATTTGAAATAAGAGCTTGTTGTTTCCCAGTCTCCATTTTCAAGCAATAGTGGTTTATGGTCAGAGATGACCCTAGGAAGCGCCAACTGCTTAATGGATCGAAAACTATTATTCCATTTTGTAGAGAAGAGAAATCTGTCAATTTCGGACGCTTGAGGGATATCTTCTCCCTGTGACCAAGTGTATTGAGCTCCTTCAAGCGGTGGGTCAATTAGCTGGAGGTCTGATATCGTTTCTGAAAAGTTCAACATGGCCTTGGTTCTTCTCGTGCAATTGAGTCTTTCATTTTCGAACCTGCACACATTGAAGTCGCCTCATATCACCCATTGACTGTCCCAAAGCCCCCTTATTGCTCCAAGTTCCTGCCAAAAATCCTCCCTTTCTACATTAGTGTGGGGTCCATACACACTTGTAAAACACCAACTAAAATTTTCATGAAGTCTTTCAAGGCAGCAAGTGACTGAAAAGCTGCCTAGATAAGAATTAGAACAATTCCAGGATCTCTTATCCCAAATAACGATGATGCCACCCCTGCACTTGCCTTCATATCAACCCAAGCAGCCCACCTGTTTCCCCATAATTGGTGTACTATACCATTTGACCAGTCTTCAATTTTAGTTTCTTGAAGGCATAGAATATCTGGTCTCCGTTTGCGAACCAAGGAGCTCATTGTAATCCTTTTATTCTTGTCATTCGCCCCCCTTATGTTCCAACTAATAATTTTTATCTTCATGGTAAAGGTTTCCTGCCTTGCCTGCCCCTTTACTTCTTCCTGCTCCCCTCATAGTTAATACCACAAACCAAATTGAGTACTTCAAATTCCCCTTTCCTTTTACCCTTTGACTTGGCAGAGATTGATGATTTCCCTTTAAAAAGTTGTGCTTGTCGTGTCTGCTCCATTCTCAGAATCAAATCCAGCAACTCATGCTCAAAACCCGCAATATTAACCCCAAATGCCTTGCAAGCTTTCCCCATAGCTATCTTTGTCCATTTTGATGTCTCAATAACAGAGGGCTAATTCACTGATGATGGATCAGGATGGTCTTCTTCGTACTAGGGGAATAACAGAGAATCATTAACAGGAAGAGTAGAAAAATCAGAATCTGTGCATGCAACGGAGTGGGTATTAACATTCCGCCAGTTGAGATGCAGAGAGAGATCACTTAGGTTTTTACTGAAAATTTCAGCTTCATCGTCTGCTTCCTCTCCCACCTCCGATTGAAAATTCTTGTCGTAATCGGAGTTGTCATATTAACTGGTGATGGCCTGCAGCTGGAGGGTAGATATGTTACCTGCTTCTGAAACTAGAGGCCTGCACTTTGCCTTCCACTCTTGAAGGGGTTTTTTCTTAAAGGGTCTTTTAGTCTTGGTCTTGGAAACCCTACTTGGGCCCTTTGAATAATAAGACTTAAAAGAGCCCTGGCCCAACACAGCTTGGCCCAACTCTTGTTTATTAGATCTCATAGAAAGAGATTGGGGGGGTCTCACCATATTTGAATTAAAGTGGTTGTGCTCTTTTGGACCCACCCAAAACAGCTTGGCCCAACTCTTGATTATTTGATCTCATAGAAAGAGACTGAGAGGGCCCCACCAGATTTGAATTAAAGTGGGACTCTGACGCCTGCCCAGCTGCGTGCTTCTGACCAGCAGAGACAAGAGAACGATGCGTGGTTTCCTTGAATGCAACTGCTGGAAAGTTACCCCGATCAACTTTACAGGCGAGTTTTGGGTTAGCAAATATCTCATCCACCAACACAATTTCGAACCTCCATTCTCCAAATTCGAGATGAATCTTACTTGGAGTTTTGGTTTTGGTGTTCCTTATGCAAATCCGAGCCCAAAGGAGGTGAGAAATATGTTTAGTATCCTCGTCAACTCCCACGTAGCCGCCACAGATATCCCCAATTTTTTTGAAAGTATCTGATGACCAAGCATGTAACGGAATGCCGAAGGCTTTGATCCATCTGTGCTCGGATCTTTTATTAGCCAATTCTGTACCCGCAACGAAGACCACCATTCCAGAGATAGACGTCTCCAATTCCATAACCATTCACCCGCACTAATCCTCTCTGCTTCCTCTCTAGAAGGGAACTGAAACAGAAATCTATTGTGCGAGAAGGGAGTAATTTTAAGACCAAAACACACTTTCCATCTGTTTCTAAACCACTTATGTAGCACCTCTGAGTTTGGGCTGCAATTGAATGAATCATTCAGGGTCCCGATCATACATCTCTCTAGGAATTTGCTCCCTTCCTTTATGTCAGATACCTTATCTGGCCTTTGATGAATTTTAGCGGCTTCGACATAAGAATTGACTTGGATATCAGCAAAATGGTTGAGCCTGTTGTAAGAAGGTTTTCCCAAAAATCGCAAGATCTTATCTGCAATTTCTCCCCAACCCCTGTTCTGTTCATCTTCTGGTACAATGGCTGCCCTTATCCTGTCCCAACCGAGCTTCGATTCTGACAAATCTACCATAGTTGTTGAAATTCTGGTAAACTTGATAAGAATATACTTGAACCTTTCTTCCCCATCGTCTACATAGCTTCCCTGAACCCCTGGAGGCAAGAGCAAGAGATTCACATACCCAACGCAGGTTGTCTTCATCAATTCTGATTCTACCAGTAAATCTCCTGCTCCTATCAGCGTGTACCATCTATCTCGGCCTTCATAGTCCTCTGCCAGTTCAAAAGATTTGGATCCAGAAGTAAAGAAAAATCTTTCACCCATAACTTGAGATCACCGTAGCACAGTTAGTAAGAAACATTTTGCAATAAGAGAGAGAGAAGAAAATAAGGGAGAGAAGGAGGGATGAGAGAGGAGATAGAAGAGAGCATTCTCAAAGGATTCTTCTATTGCTATTAGTCTTTCTATATTTCAGCTATCTGATGATATATGTAGTTAGTCATCTTTACTATTTAGGGCTTCAATAGTTTCCAGTATTCATGATTCTGTTGGTATTATACCTTATCAGATCAGCAGCTCTATTTAAAAGACCATGTTGTACCGTGAATAAAAATATCTTTCTCTTCTATATCTCAAACCGTTATATGGTATCAGAGCTTTTCTTCTCCTCACAGAGGTCGAAGTTTCTGATTACCCACACACCACTAATGGCACCTGCAATTACCAATTCTGATGCAACCAACACTACTACCATTGTTCAATTCAACTCGGTTACCCAGCTTCCGATTAGACTTGCTGGCAGCCATAACTTCTCACTGTTGAAGGCTCAAGTATCCATGCTCATGAGAACACGATCTTTGTGGACATCCAGATGGGATTATCCTTGCTCCCACCAAGACCACCACCACCAACCATCTAACAGTTGCCAACCCTAATTATGTTAATGGTTCCGTCAGGACCAGTTAATCCAAAATGCATTTATAGCATCAGTAGATCCAACTCTTGCTGCCATTGTAGCCGCTGCAACCACTGTTAAAGCAGCATGGGATTTTCTCCATACGGCTTATGCCAATAAGTCACAAACTTACATATTCAGCTTGCGTGATCCCCTCCCCTTCTCTGCAAAGAGAGTCTTCCTGTAACTGACTATCTCAACCAAGTTCAATCTCTCTGTGATGAGCTTGCAACTGCAGGAGCTCCTGTCACCAATGCCGAACATTGTCAAGATTCTCTTTGGTCTTGGACCAGAATATCGAGAGATCTCCGCAGCAATTCAAGAACGTGACACTCCAATTTCATATGCTAAACTATTTGAAAAGCTTATTGATCACGCGCTTTTCCTCAAACACAATGCTCTGCCTAAATCCACCACAATTACTGTTGTTGTAGATCAAAAGTCCAACTCTCAAACAAGGACCAGTGCAATCAACAATGATAGGGGCTCCAAAAACTACCAGCAACAACATTCTCAGCTAGGGCGCAATCGTCGCATCGATTCGTAGAGGTCGACTTAGTGTGTCAGTTATGTGACCGACCTAGACACTCTACTTGTTTTTATCGCTCTCAGTCTCATAATCATTTTCAAGAACAGGCCAATTTGCTGGACAACGCATGCAGCAATCTGCCCCATGGATAGTTGATTCAGGAGCTACACATCATGTTACTTCGGGTACATAAAGTCTTAACAACATGCTAATTACAATGGTTCAGAAGAAATCGCTATGGGAAATGGTAATACCATACCAATTTCTCGCACTGGTAATACTGATTTATTTGCATCTAATTCTTTAATTATTCAATAACTTGATATCAGTTTCTCAATTTTATTATTGAATTCTTTCCATTTTCTTATCCTGTGAAGAATTTGAGTACGGGGGTTGGGGGGGCCATTAGTTTAATGGCAGACACCTTTATGAGTGGCAGCTAGATAATTCTTCTTCTTCTCCACTGCAATGCAATGTGGCTGTGTCTTTAGATCTGTAGCATCAGCATTCGGGGCATCCAACACGTCATTCTTTAGATATGCTTTTAAATAAATTTTCCAATCCTGTGAAGAAAGACTCTCTTTCCAATTGTAATTCATGCCAATCAAATAAAAGCCACAGGCAATCTTTTTCTACAAATTCTTTGCAGAGCCATAGGCCTCTACAAATTATTTACATTGATTTATGGAGCCCATCACCAGTTTTTTCCATCGATAGAAAAAGATACTATATTTTGTTTGTTGGATCATTTTTCAAAATACTTGTGGACCCACATGATTCAATTCAAACATGAGGTCTTAGATGTTTTCAAAACTCTACATCCTTTGCTCGAACGTCGATTTCAAATAAAAATATTATCTTTTTATATCAACAGAGGAGGCGAATTCTAAAGTTTAATTTCTTATTTAAAATCACTGGGCATTGAACGATTAATTTCCCCACCTTATACGCCACAAAGAATTGTTGTAGTTGAAAGACAACATCGCCATGTTGTCGAAACTGCAAAGACTCTAATGCATCAAGTCTCTTTACCAACAATCTTTTGGAGTTTTATATGTCATCAAGCTTTTTTTCTCATAAACCGAATAACAACCCCAAATTTAAAAGACAATTTGTCCATACAAAATTGTATTTCGAGAATAACCAAATTATAACGTCAAAATTTTTGGTTGTTTATGTTATCTGTGGTAAAAACCATAAGCTTGATTCAAAAATCAAAGTGCTGTGTCTGCTTGGGATTTTCAAATAAATATCACTGTCATCAATGCTTTGACCCGACTACCTCCAAAGTTTATTTTTCTAGAGACGTAGTATTTTTTTGAAACTAGTTACCCTTTTACCAATACTTATTCTAATTATAAAAATCAGAATTTGAAAATTTCTTGGGATGACTTATCTCCCTACAAAAAAGATGCACAATGATATCCCAGCAGAGTCTTATTGTTTTGAACTACCTCAACTATTGTCTATGGTTGTGCAAAGGTCTCTCTCCGTTCCTTCCTCAGTGGCATCACCAAGATTAGGTGCATCTATCAACAATCCAATAAGTGCTCAATCCACTCCAATCCTCTTTCTCTAGTAACTAGAAGTAATCCACCCACCACCCAAACCTATAGACGTCGGACCTCTACAGTTACATCTGTCAAAGCCCCTTAACTACCGTCACAACTGAAACCAGCCACACTTCCTCACCCAATGGTTACCCACTCAACAGAAATAGCCTAAAACCCAAGAGCTTTCTTGTCAAAACCAATTCCTCGCTCCTACCGTCAAGCACAATTATATTCCCAATGGCAAGAAGCAATGAAAGCAAAATATGATGCTCTAATCAAAAACCAGACATGCGATTTTGTCCCTAGTGATCCCTCTCATAATGTTGTGGATTATAAATTGTTGTTTAGAATAAAGCATAAACCTAATGGAAGCATGATAGGTATAAAGCTCGCCTAGTAGCCAAAGGCTTCAAACAAAAACTTGGGTTAGATTATCATTCCACTTTCAGCCTTGTTGTCAAGCCTACAATAGTTGCTTAGTCCTTGCAATTACTGCTCAAAGCACTTGGCCTATTCACCAATTAGATGTCAATAGTGCCTTTAGCCAACGCAATCTTGAAGACGACGTGCACATGCGACAACCTCCTGGTTTTGAGTCCTCCCAACATTCAACATACATTTGCAAGCTCAAAAAGGCCATACATGGACTTAAGCAAGCTCCTACGGCATGGTACACCGAGCTCACCAACTACTTGACAAGTATTGGGTTTAAGTCAAAATCTGAATCATGTTTGATTATCTTTCATAATTTTAGTGTTATTGTATGCATTCTCATATATGTTGATGACATAATTATTATGGGCAGTATTCGGGTAAGTCTCAGGCCCATAATTACATCACTTTCCCAATGATTCTCTCTAAAAGATCTTGGCCTCTCGCATTATTTTTTGGGTATTTAGGTGACATCCATGCCAACTACCAAATATTTTTGTCTCAACAAAAACATGTCATGGATCTTCTGGATGAATTGGACATGACTGATTGCAA
This sequence comes from Solanum clarkiae, assembly GCA_011800125.2. Lineage (NCBI taxonomy): Eukaryota > Viridiplantae > Streptophyta > Magnoliopsida > Solanales > Solanaceae > Solanum > Solanum clarkiae. The sequence goes on from JAABOM020000001.1 coordinate 9,228,855, forward strand.
GGGTGTTCCAACACCAATGACATCAACATGTTCCTTTGTTGATTCAGAAGCCGATTCTGTAGTTGACATTTCCCTTTATAAAAGAATCATTGGTAAGCTTCACCATCTATCCTTCACTAGGCCTGACATCGGGCTTGCTGTGAGCAAGTTGTCTTAATTTATGCATAATCCCAAAGTGTCTCATTGGAAAGCTATCAAACTTTTGCTGCACCACTTGAAACACACAAGCACATTGGGAGTCCAGCTAAGTCGCCAACCAACAGACCGTTTACTTGCTTATTCTGACTCTAATTGGGCTTGTACAAGATAGAACCTCAACAACAGGTTATGTTGTCTACCTTGGAAACTCACCAGTCCCTTGGTCTTCCAAAAAGCAAAAGTCTGTCTCCCGCTCATCTACTGAAGCCGAGTACCGAGCTATTGTTGCTGCTATTTCTGAAGTCAATCGGCTAATGAATTTGCTCCAGGAGCTTCACTTATTGTTGTCTGCTTCACCAACTATTTTCTATGACAACGTTAGCACCACCTACATTTGTGCTAATCCAGTTTTTCATAGTAGGATGAAGCATGTAGCTGTTGACTTTCACTTTGTTCGCGAACAAGTTCAACAAAACGCACTTGAGGTTTGTCACTTTTAACCACTTTCTAAACGCTGGAGTAGATCCTGAACAGATACCATTTCCTCATGAGTTCTGCTGATCAAGTCACTGATGTCCTCACCAAGCCTCTTCCACGTATAGCTTTTCAACTTCATTTTCACAAGTTGAGTCTTGTTCTAGTCACCCCCAACTTGCAGGGGCGTATTAACAGATGATAAATGTTACCCTTCAGTTTAGGAGTTTGTTATTAGTTTGCTATGTTTCAGCTATCTGATGATATATGTAGTTCGTAATCTTTACTATTTAGTACTTTAATAGTTTCCTGTATTCTAGGTTTCTGTTGGGATTTTACCTTATCGTATCAGCAGCTCTATTTAAAAGAGCACTTGTACCTTGAATAAACATATCTTTCTCGTCTATATCTCAAACCTTTTAAACCAGATTTCCTTTATGGATAAATAGGGAACTACATTACTATATCTTTTTAAAAGAAGGAAACAATTTTCCCCAGCCAACGGGTGACAGATGGAAAAGGTTTCATGTATCAGTTCCTTGAAGAACATAGCAAATTCGAGTTTTGCTTGTTAATAAAAGCAAGTTGCGTTGAGTTTCTGTCTGGCATCACTAAAAAATCCAACTTTGGAAACAAGTTCTCTTCAGAAACAATGTGGCAGTTGGCTTCCAAAAACAAGTGGATAGCCAAACATACTTCCAATGGTACCTTTGGACTGAAAAAGCGCACTGCATCTGGAAAGTGACCAAAATAGTTAACTTTACATTAATCATTGTTTTTTCTTTTTGTTCCAGCCAGAATGCTTTTCCTTCAACAGAAAAGAATTAATAGTTCCACCACATACATTTAAATTTGCTTTCATCCATACAGTAACAACGACAACAACGTGTCCAATGTAGTCCAACAAGTGAGGTTTGGGGAGGATGGGATGTACACAGAGCTTACCCCTACCTTTGTGGGGTAGAGAGGCTGTTTTCGATAGACCCTCAGCTCAAAAGAAGTGAAATCAAAGCAGGATTGAAAGGAAAATAGCAAGATAAACAAAGGAAATGAAGCAACAAGTGGCAGTAAATTTGAAGAATAAGATACTACGCTGATACTAAATAGAAATACTAAATAAGGAGAAGATTTGAAGAGGAGATTAGCTCCTGTCTCTCTGGGAAATTTTCCGTAAATGACAACAAAAATCCAATTTTCCAAAACCAGATCCAACTATTCACTTTCTTTTTCCTGATAAAGGTAACATTTTGTATATCAATCATCAGTTCAAAGCTAGTATCCAAAAATTTAAAGCATATCCTATGTCCACAGTAGTGTGCCTGTCAAACTAAAAGATAAAGAAAAAAGCAAAACTACCGCTAGATCCTGCTTCATCTTATAAGGATCCTAGGATGTCTACAATAGCCATAGGATCATCTATATACTCTAAACTACACCAATACCAAGAAGTGATAATGCAGTTTATTTTAATCTTGAACATTACCTCTAAAGCTCTTCAAACCTAAGATGGTCTGTACCTGAGTTGACGAAATAGAGTAAAAAATTGCACAAGAAGCCTCATGTTCAGGAATTGGAGGATTGTCCCATAAGACCTCCTGCAATGATTAGAGAGTCCTTAATGGAAGTGAGCAGTGACAAAGTTAAACTAGATGAATTCAGGAAGTTCACCTGTATGGTTGCTGCCACATCCTTCATAAGAGCAACTTCAATAAAAATAAGTGGTTCACCTGGAGGAAAAACAACAACAGTAGGCTTGATTAGTTCTATTAAGAGGAAAGTAAGAAGATGCTTTATCAGCAGGGATAGACAATATGACAAGATCTGATTTGAGTGATGCTTCCTTCATGCCAAACCTCGAGAATTGGTGAACTATATCTGAAGACAAAAAGTCCAGCATATTTCTTAAACTGAGACAACCATTCTTGCACTTCTGTATCAAATCATCAAAGCCTTCCTGATGCTACTCTTACTTTTGATTTGATAAATATATCTTATATTGCATAAATAAAGGTACTAACAATCACGGGTTGATATATAAAAATTCAATAGACTGCCTAAACTCTAAAGGGCAACTCTCCATATTCCTGATACTAACAAATCCACATTCCAGAAAAAGTGCACCTCCTATATGTGGCTTCAGAAAGTGATGCATGAATCTGCACCTTATTAACTTTGACCAGCATGGCTAAAAACAAGATCATATACTGAATATCTCATAAGAAAGGATCCAAATCCTTGATCTAGTCATGTCAGCATTTCCACTCACATAAAGTGTCATTTTCAATTATGAAACACATGGGCGACAATAGGAAACACAACTCTAAGTAGAGTTCAACTCCTTAACCAAGACAAGGCTTACTAACCAGGTATTGCTGGATGGAAGTACCCAAAGCAGCGGCGACCTATTCCTAGCCTTCTTTTCAGATCTATAAGATTGCTTATAGGATGCACAGCCTGTGTACAAGAAAAAATTATACAAAAATGTAATATAAATCAGATTTACTACATGAATGCAGAGTAGGAGCAAAGAAAAAGAAGAAGTACCTCATAAGCAACAATTTTTTCCAACAAAGACGCAGGATCATCCCACGTAATGTTGTGAAGCTCCAAAGTAGCAGGACTAAGCCATGTAATCAGTTTCTCCTTTAGGTGGGAATCCAATGCTCGCAGAGATGCTATATTTACGTCTCTGCAAATTCATTGAATAACCATCTATGAAGTTCCTGTTTCACAGGTATAAGCAATACAGAAATTAAAAACACATTTCCAATTAATCTGGAGATTTCCCTTGATCTTATAAGCAGGACATGTGTTTGTAAAAATGAAAAAAAAGACAGATCACTTTATTGGGACATGACCTTACTCGAGAAGACAAAGAATATCAGCTCGAATATCAGACAGGAATTTCAATCCCCCAGGATGTGTATTGAGACGCTCAAAAAGAACTTCATACATAGGTTTGAGAGACTGCCTTAAATTCCGCTCAATCCTGTAGAAAGCTGATATTGATCCTTCTTCTTCATGACCAATATCTTCAGCCTTATCTGCAAAACTTCTAAGCTTCTAAATGCAACTAACAAAATAATGTAATGAAGAATACACTCTCATAAGAATGAAAACTCCCACCACTTGGGAGCTGAAGATCAAGATGCTGCTTCATTAACTCGCGAACTTGGCTCCTATTGAGATCATACTCTTTGGCTAGTGAAAGAAGCATCTTATGACGATTTTCAGGGGAAAGCAAAAAGTATCCCTGCAAAGGTTAACATTCAACAATTGCTAACTTGACAACAGAAAGAGTATCAGCAGCAACAACGAAATATATCATATTGTGGTGAAAGTTCACCTCTGAAAAGTCATCCAGAGCAACATCCACAATTTCTGTCTTGTTCATCGACATGGCTGAGTGCATTGACTCCCTTACTTGGCTAAACTCTCTGAAAATTGAACCATTATATTTGATTCCCAAGTTATCATTCTTTTTTTTTCTTTGTTATTTCTGAGAGAAAAATAATCTCACAATTCTAATTATGACGGGTTTAATTTACACTTAGACATTTTCACTATGAGGTCAACACCTTTTTTTTTCCTGATATTCGTAATGTCCTGGCCAGCTTAACTAATAGCAATAGGTACCAGGTAACTCAATCCATAGGACAAATGGAATGAAATTACCTAGTATTTTTTGTCTTTGGAGGGATTTGAACCTGAGATTGTGATCCTCACCCACTTCATCAACCACTATGCCACACCCTTGGATCACTATCAGGTCACACATAAAATGAACTGTTGTTTCCAAAAAGAGAAGCTACGTAACTTGATATGGGTAAACTACACTGATAAGGTGACACAGCATCATCATATTGAAAATTGTGGATCCTAACATTAAGAAGCTCTGAGGACTTCAAAAGAAAAATGAATTGGAGCCTGCTTATCAAACTACAAATCTTATAAAACTGCAATAAAAATTGTTTTTCTATATGTGGATCTTCAAAAGAATGATACTAAAACTGTTCTGGTGGATAACTAAAATAGAGAGATAAAAAGAGATGAGTGTATTGAAAACAAACCTTTCTGGAAGAAGTGAAGCATCCTGATGAGAAGAAACTTTATCACCTTCCAGTAGAGAGGTTGGCATTTGATTCAATTTGTTCTTGCTCTTCTTTCAATTCGATAGCAAAAAAAAAACACGAAAATAATGACTTTAATCAATCAGCCAAAAAAGAAGGAAAAAGGAGTTCAGTAAAGCTCACAGAGGCAGGGGAAAGAGGTCGCATTTTGGTTCGCATAAGAATGGCGAGACCTTTCTTGTTCATCACTATACTTTTTCTGGTAACATATACAAATCAAATTTGCTTTCTGTCTCGGTGGATTTTTAGCCATCAAACCGAAGAAATTCCCGGCAATACCAAAACGACGACGTCCCTAGTTATGGATCACTAGATCAGCCCAAACGACGTTCAGGCCCAATTCAGATAACCACTTTCCGTCTCTTCCTTTTCCCTTTTGTTTTTTGCTAGTTTTATGTGTGTCCAATATAAATTTATATAAAATCCTTCTTTAACTTAACAACACAATTTACTTTAATACCTAAACTACATGGGTGCTTATATATTCCCTTAACAATTTCAAACTATTTTTTTCCCACCTTATCTACATCAGCCCAACGCGCATGTTGAGCAAACATCACTAGGTGCGTCAATCCTTAACTTTTACCTATTATATTAACCTATTACCACTTAGTAACCCATCTATAATGGCTATAACACTCTCCCCTCTTTATTATAGAAGAACCCTAATTTTTTTTCTTTCCTTCTTTACCTCAATCTCAAAAATTCCACCATATTTCTAATGAATCAGTTGATTCATAGCTCTTCCAACCCAAAATTTATATCCCTAAAGAGTAATTGTATTCTATTTGTCCAATTCAAATCGCATTTCTTCACCCTTTTTTTCATTGTCGGATTTTGTAATAGAGAAATTGAAGCACATAATGCGAACAACTATCTTGACAAAACTTTCTATGGAAGATGATGATCATATTACGAAGGAAATAGTTCGTTGTAATCATGGATATTTTGTGCGTTTGAAAACATCTTGGACTTCAAGTAACTCCGGAAGAAGATATTCATCATGTCCTTATTACGGGGTAATTTCATTTCTGATTTATTTAGTAAATCTAGAATTTTAAATGAAAACTAATTGCATCACTATTTTCAATATTGAAGGGTCCTAGATCTTGCTACTTTTGGTATTGGAAGGATAAAGAAGATATTGATCTGAGGTCTAAATTTCTTATTCCGAAGTTAATAGAGAAATTAGGTGAGCTTGAGAATTTAGTGGAATCGTCACAAACATCAGCCATTGAATTTGAGAAATTGATTGGGGCTTCCGAGGAAGTTGACAAGCCTAGAGATTTCACTCCAGAAGATAATTGTTTAGATATAAAATTGAGAAATTTGGAAGAAGAGGTTGATAAGTTGAAAGAAAGCGAGAAGAAGTGGAGAAGAACTAGGGATAATATACTCTTCTTTGTTGTTATTTTTTATTGTGTCATAGCTACATGTATAAATTACTCTTCGGGGTAATATGTATGAAAAAAGCTTCAATGAAGTTACCATAGGTTGTTGATGTTATTAGATTAATGTTGATATAGTATCCTTAGTATTGTAATGAATTAGGTGTAGACACTTTTGTAATGAACGTTGACTTGATCTATTAATGTAATGTAATTTGTTTTGTAGTTTGTATAAGTAATGTCTTGTTTTGTTTCATCAAATATAGGTTATGTTAACTGCATAATATAGAGGCTAGAAATTAGAAGGGTAACCGCATAATATAAATACTATAAGAGATAGTTACAACTACATCATTGTTTCAAAAATATAACAGAAACATAATCACAACTGCATAATTGCATAACTGTTTTAAAAATATAGCCACAAAAGCTTGTTTGTTTTGTCACAACTGCTTACTACTACAAAATAGATAAATCAATCTTCTTCATTTACTGGAAAGCTGATGAGTTTCTTTGACTTAAATTATTCATTTTTTCAGCATTGGACCTTGTCTTCATTCTTTTGTGTTCTCTCATTTCTTGAAGTCCTTGTTGAGTTACAATAGCCTTTCCTTTCCATTTCAGACCTAATCTTGGTTTGTGATACCTAAGATGTCCAATTACTATAGATGAGTTCATAGGCATTCTAGGCTAGTTTCATAAACAAAGTAGTGTTAAAATATTATTTGATAAGTTCAAAAGAATTGAAATACTTAAAAAAACTTACATTGTAAATTATAAAACCACTTTCTGTCTGCAATATTCCCATCCCAACCATTCTTGATCTTTTAAAAGGTGTCTTTTTTCCTCTTCCAATGACACCAGGAACTTTAACACCTATAATAGTCCCTCTCCCTCTTTCAATGACACTAGACACACTAGCAGCAACAACTCTTCCTCTTACAGTGACAGTAGACACAATATCAGCAGCAACCCCTCCTCCTCTTTCAATGACAATAGTCCATCTCCCTCTTTCAGTGACACAAGAATAAGTAGGAGTAACAGTCCCCTTTCCCCTTCCCCTTTCAGTAGCAATAGCAGTAGCACTAGCCTATGTCATAAGTAATTAAGTGAAAGAAATATATTGATTTAGCTATAAAATTTTAGCTATAAAATAACTATATAAGTATTATTTATTTTGTAGAATCTCTTGGTCAACCTCTTCTTTTGTTTGTAGTTGATTCTGATTAATTTGTTACCGCAGAAGAACCAACATTTGATCTTCCTGAACTTGTTTCTCTTGAGCTCACTGTCCCTCTTCCTACATTAGGTTGATTTAAATGAGAACCTCTCTTGTTGTGACCCTTTGGATGACAAAAGTTGTAGGTCATGTCAATACTTTTTTTTGGATAATTTTCCTATCTTGTTCTCATTTTGTTCCTTCCTTCTACACTTTCTAGGACTTCCTGGCAATATTCTTGTTACAAGTGGTATAACAGAAGGATTGGTTGATTGTGGCCACATTTGCATATTGGTAACTGATTGAATGAAGTGACTATAGGTCTTAAGGTAAGTCTCTTTGGTATACCAATGTGCAACATAGTCAATGGGCTCCAATCTTCTAAAATGAAGTGCAGCTATAGCATGACAACAAGATATACTTTTTAGCATCCAAGATCTACAAGTACAAGTATTGTTACTCAAATTCACTATAAATGTATTACCTAAACTATGGTTTACCTCAAAACTAAACTCGCCATTCCATTCTAGGTTACACTTCATGGACGTTGTTGCGTTCTCTTGCAATACTTTCAGGGACATTGGAGAAATATGAGTTATCCATGTATTAGAAAACTCCTTCAATTGACATATTCTTCTCATTATCTTAACCCTTATTTCTTCAAGTATTGTAATGATAGTTTTGTGCCTTGGCCCCAAAATTCATGAGTTGAAGCTTTCTACCATGTTATTGTCAACACAATCACAACAACTATGAAATTGAAAGTATACTCTAGACCACTTTTTTTATATTGTGCCACAGTAGGTCTTGACATATATTCTTCCCTAACGTCTCCATATAATCCAGATGTCTCTTTAATTCCTGCTCATAAGTGGATTTGGCATATTTCCAAAAGCAATTTCTTCTTTCAATACCTCTCCAAATTTTGGACCAGTTGGCTAGAATATGTCTTGCACACATTCTTTGTTCAGCATTTGGCAGAATATCTTGAATAGCTTTATCAAGACCTTTTATCAAAATTGAAAGAAATTAGACAACATACTTAAGTATTTATAATATAGTTATAAAATACAGATTCAACTAATGAATAAAAAGGGAATAAAATAGTTTTTGCATTTCAGTGAAAGTGGTCAATTCAGATTCATCTCCAAGCTCAAGATTATCTCTTAAAATCTTCACAAACTATCTCCAAGTGAACGTGTTTTCAACTTCAACCACAACTCATGCTATAAGTAGCATTTGGTTATTATCATCCTTGCAAACAGCCACAAGCAATTGGTCTTTGAACACCCCATTCAAAAAGCAACCATCCAAAAAAATACACCTTCTACAACCAGCTTTGAATGCCTTCTTAAAAGCATTAAAGTAGATTAAAATGATTGAAACATTTTTCTTCCACTCTCAAAAGTTTCTTCACTAAGCCTCACCACATATGTACTGCCTGGATTTGTCCTTAAGAGCTTATCTCTACAATCCAAAATTCTTTTAAACTCCTCTACATGATCACCCATAATTTTTTTAAACACAATATTTCTAGCTTTTCTTGCTACTGTCCTCCTAACATACACCTTTAACTTTTTTTGCACTAAAGGTTGCAACTGAAAAACTCTAATACCTGGTTCAGAAATTATACTGTCCTTGTAGTGTTGTGACAAATACTTTGAATTGATAAGTTTATTTTTTGTTATGTCATTACATTTGTGCATTGGATTGTAATTCTTTACCACAAAATCACCTGCTCTTGAATCATTACTCCCAAACAGCAACCATGGACAATCAGTTGTACACTTAACTGTCACCCTAGTTGATTCATTTACATACTTATCCAATTCAACATGTTCCTGAACAACATATCTAGTAATGGCCTCCCTAAACTGCTTAGCACTTTCAAAAGTAAAGGTCAGTCTCCTAAACTATTGACTGACAATTAGGATCAAACACAACTCTATTTTTATTTCTTTTTGCTCTTCTTGCTTTGTTCTCTCTTTTAATAGATTGTTCAACCTCACCTTCCTCATCAACTTCTTCATCTGTATCTATTTCAAAGGTAATAGCCTCATCTGAATCAAAGAATGGCTCATCTCCACCTATCTTACTGTCTAAAGTATTTTGTTTCTTGGATAAATACTCATCATATCCTAAATCTACTCTCTTCTTTTTTTTAAAAAAAAATTAACACCTTCAGATCTAGGAGCCTTTTCTTTTCTCTTTTTTATTTTGACAACTCTTTTTTCTTTCCTAAGAAGTCTAACCTCCTCATCCACATCACTATCATATTCTTCATCTTGATCTATATAATCTGAATCTTCATCATCTCCAGTTTCACTTTCCCAATCAGATTTTTAGAATATCATATGCAAAACCAAAAGTAAATGTACCTAACCCTTCCAGAACAGGTTGTTGAGGTTGTGCCCTCTCCCCAACTTATTCAGGTTGTGCAGGCTTAGTAGGTTGTTGGGGTTGTGCAACCTCACCAACTTGTTCAATAGGTTGTTGGGGCTGTGCAACCTCACAAACTTGTTCAGGTTGTGTAGTCTCAGTAGATTGCTGGGGTTATGCAGTCTCAGCAGTGTCTTGAAGCTGTGCAAACTCTTCAAACCTTAAAGCTTCACTACTCTCAAAGGTTTGACTAGATTCTTTATCAAATGTGGGTTATATTTACCACCTACATCTTTTACATATTTAATGGAAGGGACCACATCAGGTTCTTCAATTAAATGAGACACATAAAGTTCAATAATTTATCCATTTTTTAATTGAGGTACAATACTCATAATATGCCTATCACTTTTTACTTCTACAAGGTGACAAGCTCTAGGTGATCTAATATAGACAATACAAATATTACAATATACCCAATTTCCTTAACATAGCCAACAAACTGAAAATAGGATAATTTATCAACATCTACATCAAAACAATTGGTGACAATACCTCCAGCATATTTATTTTACGAGGTTTTTGTTGTAATTTTCCACCATGGTGAAACCTCAAAGTAATGTGCATATCCGTTTCACACTGAAAATATCACAACAAAGAAACATTTGGTTAGCTTTTTAGTGACCTAAAACTCAACCAAATTTTTTTTTTAAAAAAAGCAACACAAAACCCTAAAATCGAATTTGAAGCATCCATTGCTAACCTGATAAGTTCTATTTTCGTTGTTAAAAATCACAAATTTTGTGAACCAAATGCTTGCTTCAAAATCACCTGAGATGGGTATAGATTAGAAGAAGGAATTTGGAATTTGGGTGAAATTGTCGATTAGAGGGTTTATGGGTATTTGTTATAAATGGTCGGATTTTTATTTGGGAACGGGTGAGTTATTTATTTTTATTTCATTAATTACGTGGACCAATAAGAGGGCGCGTGGTTTTACAACACCCTCTCCTCAATTGAGCTTGTATAGATAAGATGGGAAAAAATAGTTTAAAGTTGTTAAGGGGGTATATAAACTCCCGTGTAGTTTAGATATTAAAGTAAGTTGTGTTGTCAAGTTTGGGGGAGATTTTATGACTTTTCTCTTTATTATATAAAGATTCTATAAAAACATACATATAATAGATAATAGAATGGAACTATTGCAAATCTCTCTCTCTCTCTCTCTCTCTCTCTCTCTCTCTCTCTCTCTATATATATATATATATATATATATATATATATA
>JAABOM020000001.1:9247602-9269632 GCA_011800125.2 Solanum clarkiae
GAGAGAGGGAGAGAGAGAGAGAGAGAGAGGGAGAGAGAGAGAGAGAGAGAGAGAGAGAGAGAGACAATGGCACTTTCTGACACATTGCTGACGTGTGGTAGATCCTGACTGCACCATGTGTCAGCCCCGACACCTGCCACTTGGCCCTCTCTCTTTGTGTTCTTTCTTCAATCTCTTTTTCATTATTTCGGTCTGGTCCGGACTCCGATTTGCACAAATAAACTATGTAACCCTATAAATTTCGACATTCTGGACTCGATTTCAAATTTTCAATGGAGCTTTCTACGATAAAGTGAGGGTCCCATTTCATTTTACGCAACTTTTAACGGAAAGTCCTCGGGGGTCAAATCATAGGTGGACATCCCTGGTATAAAACGAATGGTCGTTCTGGACCAAAATCGATGTTCTGAAGCTAATCATGCTATCAAAATTCTCTTTTGAGGAACGATTCCCGAGAAGATTTACTGTGTGAACTATTAATCAGTTTCGACAGTCAAATTTTTAGTCCACGATATAATTGCACCGGACATGCTCCTAACCTAACCTAGTTCGATCGTTCTGGAGCTAATGGAATCATCAAAATTTCATTCTGAGGTTGTTTACTAGGACTTTACTCAAAACTCATTTTACGGGTATAACTTCCCAGTTAACTAAAAAAAATTCACATAAATCCTGACTAAGCCAACCAATAATCACCCAATAGACCCGAGGTCACTATACACATGCTCAAATCAGCATAATAATAGCAAAATCATATACATGACCTGTAGGGTCATTACAACAATGTTGCGGTGACCTGGAAAAAATAATTATAATTAGATGAAAGAATTTTGAAAGAATTTTTAGGAAAAAATAATTTAATTAAGAGTCACCACCTAATTTTAAGAATAATTAGAAAACCAGTTGATTATTTATAAAAATGTCTATGAACCAATTAGACTCAGGGTAAGGGTTCAAGTTATTCCAATGAAAAAATTTTAGCACCCTTCAAAATCCACAACTGTGGGTCTCGAGTCCGACTGAAATCATTTGTTTCAATTGAGGAGGAGATAATGTAACAAATATAATAAACAAAAGATATATATACAAAATAAACTAAAGCAATAATACATTAAACGACGTATTTGTCTAACGCCAATAATATACATAATGATGAACAAATAAATAAGTAAATAAAAAAAGCAACTATGTGTACCTGTAAAAATACTTAGTAAAAGTCTTAGTGATGAATAAATATCAATAAAAATGATAGCTAAAAAAAATAATCCGTCTTATATACATGGGAGACCTTGGAAATCGACAATAGTTTCTTCATCGGCCAGTTTAACAGATAATGTGTACGTGCGAACTTAAATTAAAATTTGTGAAATTGAAAATGCAATAAATATTAACCTAAACTAAATTTTTTCATTTTTTTTAGATGGGAAGATCTTGAAATCTGACGGAGAGATTTTTCGTTGGCCAATTTCAACTAACAATGTAAAAATGAAGACAGTAAATGAATAAAACAAAATTTGGACGAAAACACCACAAACACTTGAAAAAGCAATAAACAATGTAATGACAAGCCAAAAATTAAAACCCAAAAAGCAACAAAAACAATGATGTGATTAAGATAAAAGACTATAATAAAATATTCTACTATATTATAAGAGACAATTTAGCTCCTCAAGCAGACAGCAGGTTGATATGCTGCTTGAGAAGCTTGAGTATACATCTGTAATTATTTTGTAGTTCTTTTGTTTTAATTTGTTTGTGTTATTTTTAATATTTTATATAATTAAAAAATTATATAAAAAAATTTTACTAATCATGATAATCGACGCCTTAAACTAATTTTAAAAATATATTGCTCAAAGTGTAAAAAATACTATAAATCATGATAATTAACAATTTAAAATATTTTAAAAACAAATAGAAATTCGATATAAAGGAGTTAAGATGCTTAAGCAGGCAGCAGGTCAACATGCCTACTTGAGCAGCTCAATTGTATTTTGTAGTTTTCTTATGGTTCTTCCAATTTTAAAAACATGTTGCGTAAAATTATCAAAAAAAAAACTATAGATCAAGATATTTGACAACTTCAAATTTTTTTTTAAAAAATAAAAACTCAATTGATTATTGAAATTAATCTATCGACGTCACATAAAAGGGGATAAAAGAAATAACATATATTATTTAATTATGAAACTACGTAAAAATTACCATAAAATCTAGATAATTAACAATAGTAATATATCTATAGATGAAAATTAAATAAATAATATTATAAATCACAAGAATTAACAATTTAAAATATTTAAAAGACATACAAAAAGTTCAATTAACACTCGAATCAATGTCACATAAATAAGAATATGATGAATAACATATGTTATGTAAAAATGGCGTAGACGTAATATACACCATAATACTTAAAAAAAATTAAAGTAAACATAAAAAAATTGAATTTCAAAATTTTATTAGTGCCGTATAAATTAAGACCGGAGGAATAATATATTTTATTTAAAAATTATATAAAAAAAGCACTATAATTCACAATATAAAATATTTAAAAATAATATTAAATTTAATTAATTTTCTAAACTCTATCTATATCAATAAATTGTGACCAAAAAAAAAATAGATATTAAACTCACGCTGACACAGACACCAATATCCAGTAATTAAAGGAAAACAACAAACACTTAAAATATCAAAGAACATAAACTTAGTATTTCTGGAAAATACCCAAAAATAACACCACTGCTTCAAAACTAAAATTATCAACAAATAAAATACCACGCAAACCAATAGCAACTTTTGAACAAAGATAGCTATATATAAAAATGAAATTATAAAAGCTTAGCCTCCTATATAATATCTGAAATACAGCAAGCATAGTAACAAACAAAATGAACAGGAACCAAATTAACAAGAAATTATAAAATAGTTAGAAATTTCTACTGAAAATTGAAGGAAACAGTGAGGTTTGCTGGAGTAGAAAGAGGAATATGAGAGAGGTGTCATTTGAATTTTTTGGTGTTTGTTATCGGTTTTTGTTTGTTGTCGGTGTATATTTTGGGTGATTTTGTGGGGGTGAGGGAGAGAAGGATGATTGAGTTAGGTGGTGTGAGGTAGGTGTTGTTGGTGGAATTTTGTGAGTGGAGAAATGCATGATGAATATTTTTTATTCGCATAAAAAATAAATTATTAGACTGTGTTGAAAATGTTAAAATGAATAAAAATGGATATAATCAATGACGTAAAAAATATCACTTAATACAAAAATAACAATTTATAAAACTAAGAAAAAATATTTTAAATCATTAAAAAAATAACAATATAAAAGTATGATTTTTTTTAAAAAAAATATTAAATTTAAATGTCAACACTAAAGATTATATAAGTTATAAAACATAAAGGAAAAATAATGAGTGAGATATTACTATGATTTTAAGGGAAATAAAGGCCATTTCACGGCACAAAGAAACGTAGGTAATGAAGCAACAAAAGACACTTCAATATGCAACACTTCATGCATTTCACATGAGACAATAAAATTAATATTAAAATACTCAAATCACCAGTAATCTCTCTGTCATTCTAATATTAAGATAAGAGAGTACTTCACAATTTAATTAAAGATAGATTATTATTCATGTTAAAGGTGTGCTATGCATTGTATTTTCCCTTAGAGCTCGTTCGGATGGTAGTTTTTTGTGGTATGATTAGTTAGAGAACTATTTTTATTTTGATCGTTTAATTAATTATATGGTATGGTATGGTATGGTTTGATTTCATGGTTTTGTAACCATAAAAACCTTCACTTTTTGAAACCACCAATTTGGTGGTATCTCATAGTTCTCTTATTTGTTTTCCAATAATACACTTATTTAAATTTAAATAATTCTAATTTATCATTTATTCTTTATTAAACTTTACTCTAATATATCTATACGTTTGTATTATTTATTTTCCTTCGCATCAACTTTTGAAACTTCTCTTCCACCTCTCATCTTTTCTTTCAAGCTTTAGTCTATTTTTTTGAGGTACGTTTTGTTAAAAAGTTCTTACTTTTTTTATTTTATTGTGTTGTTTATATGGATTGGAGATATATAAGCTTGTATATTTCTCTATTTGATTCTATGTATTCATTTTTAAAAAATTGTTAAAAAATATTGAGAAATTTAATATTTATAATAATTAACGACACTTTTGTAAATTTACAAGTTACGATACAGTACCATATAGTCAAATCAAACAATAAACTATCATTAAATAGAAGCAATTCATATAGCTTACCCAAACATTCTACAGTACTCTAATGTACAAGACCATACCATACCATATATGGTACCATACATTATGAAACCATGACAAACCATTATCTAAACACAGGGTTAGTAAGATAGTAACATATACTTTGAGGTCAGTAGTGGTCCCAGTATTGAACCACGACATATTAACGAAAATAAAATATCACTCTTACACTGTTACACCCCGTAAAATTACTAAAACACTCCTAAACTTTATCGTGCACATAACGTGTCTTCCCAAGCTCTGATGGAAAATCCGAGACCTAATTTGCGATCAGTAAGAAAAACTGAGTCAGAAAATGGTCTCGACTCGGCTTTAACGCAAAAAAAATGCGATTTAATTTTTTCAAAGTGTGCCTAAAATAATGGGGTTTCTATACTCCTTCCATGGCGCGAAAAGGATGCGGAACCACACTTATTGTTTTTCAAAAATTTGACGAAAATCGAGAAAACACAAAAAAGTGTATTTTTACACTAGTGTGTGGCAAGTGGATGCAGTTTTTAAATTTTTCATTCAGGAAGGGCAATTTCGTCCTTCCCAATATATTTTTAATCCCCATACGATTTTTAGACATATATTCGTACGAAAAGGGTTTAGACCCATTATTTTTCAAAGATTTTATGCTAAGTCTAAGAGAGAAGAAGGATAGAAAAGCGAGGGGTTCCAGAGGAAATTCAAATTTCTTTGAAGATTCGTCTTTCCCAGGTATGTAAAGGCTACCCAAAAGCATGGAATTGATCTTCCATGTGCTAATGTAGAGTTAGGATGAAGAAATCATGTATAGGAATCTTGAATTGATGTCTTCTTGCAAATTCTTGAATAATTTCTTTAATTTCTTACATAGTCTATTGGATTCTTGTTTTTATTCTTTAAACTATATTTTTGTATCCTAATTTGATGATCATCATGTTTAAAGCGTACTGTATATGTTCTTTATTACGTGATTGTAACTTGATCCTTAAAATTGCTCTCTGTAGCGACTTGAATAATAAACTTAGGGGGAAGTCTAGAACCTTGAATGTCTGAAAGTAATGTCTGACTGAGTCTGAGTCCTGAGTTGAGTGTTTAGTGACTGTGATAGCTGAAATTAATATTGATAAAGTTGAATGGGTATAATTCCCTTAGATTGGATGGATAATCTTGCCCGTAGTGGTTGGGTGATGAGGGTTCCTGATGGATGGATAGACTTATGAGCATATTGACTCCTGGGAGGAGTATTAGCACCAAAATGAGTAAGAGTTCCCATTAACCAAGTGTCCAGCATAGGAGAGGATTGGACCGTAAAAGCGGATGTTTCTTTTGTCCCAAAAGAGGACTTGACAGACTTTTGGATCTGTTGACAGACTCGTCTTTTACCCCGACAAGGTATTGGACGGATGTAGCAATGATATATCTTTGTTGTTTCACTACCGGCTCATAGGTAGTGGTTGTCAATTGTAGAAACTCCCAGATAGGTTTCATTACGATAGAACTCTGATATGATATGATAGTTTGATGTTTGATAGATAGGGAAGTGATAGGCTTTGGTCCTTTACTCCGAGGTGAGGGTGAGTGATTGATGAGGGATTGTATATTGTTTCATTTTCACTTTAGCTCATTTTACATACAGTACATTCCACGTACTAATGCCCCTCTGGCTTTGCATCATTTTATTATGCATATTCGATAGACCGAAGACTTCAACAGTCTGATTGTTGAGGTTCAGAGCTCTCTTTTCCAGATAGTGGTGAGTCCTCCCCTGCATTCGGAGGATGTTTATTTTCTTTGGATATCTAATATTTTATTTGATTTTAGGTAGCCATGGCCTCATGGTACCGTCTCAGACCATAGCATAAAGGCTTCATAGACATAAATATTAATGTTGATGTTGGGGGTTGTTTTCCCTCTTCTTTTCCTGATATTGAGACTTTTGTTATTTATTATATTTTCTTATGACAGACTGAGATTGACAGTATTGAGCCCACTGATAGAATTGTATCTCTATTATCACTTCTATTCCATTGATGAATTGACTGAACGATAGCAAAGAGACTAGGTGGTCCGTTTGGGGCTAGCAATAGTCTCCGAGTGGCAGTCACATATAGGATACCCTCCCGGGGAATGACAAACTTGGTATCAGAGCCTAGAGTTCGAGTGTCCTAAGGAGTCTATGAAGTCGTGTCTAGTAGAGTCTTATTTATAGGTGTGTTGTGTACCACACTTTATAAAAAGTAGGCTATAGGACATTAGGATGTGTTACCCTTCTTTTATGACTTGAGTTCATGCTATAGAGTTAACTTCTAAAATTATGCTTTTAACTTGTGCGCTTTACGCTTACAGAAAATGCCGCCTAAGAGAACAGTTGCTCAAAGAGATGCCCTAACTCCCATTGCTGAGAACACCCAACCGGAGGATCTGATTCAAGCTGAGGCAAGGAGATGGGGGTGCCCTGCTAGGGCTGCTGAGGTCCCTCAGGCGCCCCTTGCTCAGCCCCAGCTAGCTCCCACTACTGAGGCAGAACTCAGAGGAGCCATCACCATGCTAACTCAATTTGTGGCCTCACAAAGGAACAACCAAGGTGCTCACACTCCTAGTTCTTGATCGCAGGAGCCCTCAACTACAACTCGGCTCAGGGACTTCTTGAGGATGAACCCACCAGTGTACACGGGGTTGAAGGTGGATGAGGACGCGCAGAACTTCATTGATAAGATGTACAAAGTTTTGAGGGGCATGCATGCGAATGAGCTTGAGGGAGTTGAGCTTGCGTCCTACCAGCTGAAGGACGTGGCTATTGTGTGGTACACTCAGTGGGATGGAATTAGAGGGGAGGATGTGGAGCCTGCAGCATGGAAGGAGTTTGAAGTCACCTTCCTTGATCACTTCTTTTCTCAAGAGTTGAAGGAGGCGAAGGCAGATGAATTTGTGAATTTGAAGCAGAAAGGGATGACCGTGAAGGAGTATAGCCTTAAGTTCATCAAACTGTCAAGGTATGCTCCCGAGATGGTGAAAGATATGAGGCAGAAGATAAGGAGATTTATGTCTGGCCTGGCTAGACATGTGCAGAGAGAGTGTAAGGCTGCGCTGCTGATTCCTAGCATAGACATCTCTAGACTTGTAGTCTATGCCCAACAGACAGAGGAAGATAAAAAGAGGGATAGAGAAGAGAATCTGAGCAGGAAAGCAAAGTCAGCGGGACATGAGCCTAGCTCTTAGAGATAGACTAGAGGTGATAAATCCTATTTTTAGAAGAGATCGTCACATCCCGCACCATCAACAACAAGTACGTCCGTGCAGCCAACGAGGTATGAGCAGAAGTCTTAGAGTTATCAAACTTTCAAAACCCCGAGCGCCCCATCTCAGGCCAGTATGACCCAGGGTATATGGGGAAATCCACCTTGCAACAATTGTGGTAAGCTTCATCTGGGAGAGTTTCGTGTGGGCAAGGATGTATGTTATGCTTGTGGTCAGGCTGGTCATTTCAGCTATGAGTGCCCGAAGAGGAGGCGAGGGGAGGGGAGCAGCAGAGCTCAGTTTAGACAGCACCTCCAGCAGGTAATCAGTAGAAGGGTACTACTACTACGGGTACAAGAGGCGGGATAAACCGTCTTTACGCTATGAGTAATCGATAGGAAAAAGAGGCTGAGCAGATGTTGTCACGGGTATGCTTCGTATCTCTACTTATAATTGTTATGCATTGATTGATCCAGGTTCCACCTTATCTTTTGTAACTCCTTATGTGGATAGAAAGTTTGGTATTCTTCCCAAGTGTTTGCTTGAGCCCTTTTCTGTCTCTATTCCTACTAGTGAGTCTATACTAGCTGAGAGGGTTTATAGAGATTGTGTGGTTTCTATTTATCATAGAGACATATTAGCTGATTTGATAGAGTTAGAGATGGTTGATTTTGATGTAATAATGGGCATGGATTGGCTTCATGCTTATTATGCTTTTGTTGACTGTAGAACTTGGATTGTCAAGTTCCATTTTCCTAATGAGCCTACCTTAGAGTGGAAATGGAATTTTGTTGCCCCTAAGGGTAAATTCATATCCTATCTTAGAGCTACAAAGTTGATATCCAAGGGTTGTATTTACTACCTTGTGCGAGTGAAGCCTGATGATGTTGAGTCTCTTAATCTTGAGTCACTCCCGATAGTGAATGAGTTTCCCAAGGTCTTTCCTGATGACCTTACTGGAGTCCCTCCTGATACGGAGATTAACTTTGGGATTGATGTTCTTCCGAGACTAAACTTATCTCAATTCCACCCTATAGAATGGCTCCTACGGAGTTGAAAGAATTAAAAGAGAAATTGAAAGACTTGTTACAGAAAGGTTTCATAAGACCTAGTGTCTCACATTGGGGTGCTCCTATCCTATTCACGCATAAGAAAGATGGGTCTTTGAGGATGTGTATAGACTACCGGCAGTTGAACAAGGTTACCATAAAGAATAAGTATCCTCTTTCCAGAGTAGATGATCTCTTTGACCAGCTTCAGTGTGCCATTTGTTTCTCTAACATAGACCTTAGATTAGGTTACCATCAATTGAAGGTGAGGGAAAGTAATATTCCAAAGACAACCTTTAGGACACGGTATAGCCACTTTGAGTTCTTGGTCATGTCCTTCGGATTGACAAATGCACCTCCATTATTCATGGAATTGATGAACAGGGTATTCATACCATATCTTGACATGTTCGTGATTGTGTTTATTGATAACATCCTAGTGTATTTGAGAAATTAAGAAGAGCATGCTAATCACCTTAGAGTGGTTCTGCAAACACTCAAAGATCATGAACTGTATGCAAAATCTCCAAGTGTGAGTTTTGACTCAAGTCAGTGGCTTTTTTAGGTCATGTTGTTTTGGGAGATGGTATTCGGGTGGACATGCAGAAGATTGAGGCAGTTAAGTAATGGCCAAGACCCACTTCTCCAAAAGAAATAAGAAGTTTCTTGGGTTTGGCCGAGTATTGCCACAGATTTGTGGAGGGCTTTTCTTTTCTGTCAGCTCCGTTGATAAAAATGACTCAGAAGAAGGTCAAATTTCAGTGGTTTGAGGCATGTGAGAACAGTTTTCAGGAGTTAAAGACTAGATTGACTACAGCACCAGTGTTGACCTTGCCAGACAGGATAAGTGACTTCGTGATATACTGTGATGCATCCAGAGTGGGATTGGGTTGTGTACTTGTGTAGAGAGAGAAAGTGATAGCTTATGCTTCTAGATAGCTTAAGGTCTATGAGAAGAATTATCCGACTCATGACCTTGAGTTGGTAGCAGTGGTGTTCACACTTAAAATCTGTCATCGCTATCTGTATGGAGTGCATATGGACATGTTCATTGACCACAAGAGCTTGCAGTATGTGTTCAGTCAGAGAGAGCTCAACCTGTGGTAGAGGAGGTGGCTGGAGTTGCTCAAGGATTATGATATAAGCATCCTCTACCACCTAGGTAAGGCTAATATTGTTGTTGATGCTCTTAGTAGGATGTCCAGAGGTAGCACTGCCCATGTAGAGAAGGGAAAGAGAGAGATAGATAGAGAGGTGGATAGATTGGCTCGATTGGAAGTACAGCTTGAGGAAAACAACAAAGGTGAGGTCAATGTTCAGAATGGGTCTGCTTCATCCTGTCAATGTTCAGAATGGGTTTGCTTCATCCTTAGTGTCCGAGGTGAAGGAAAAGCAAGACCAAGACCTTGTCTTACTCCAATTAAAAGAAGTGGTTCACAAGAAGAAGGTGATGGTTTTCTTTAAAGGGGGAGATGGGGTATTGAGATATCAAGGGAAACTGTGTCTACGTGATGTTGATGGTATTCGAGACAGAATCATGGTTGAGGCTCATATCTCAGGGTATGCCATTTATCCTGGCTCCACCAAGATGTACCACGACTTGAGGGAAGTCTATTGGTGGAATAGGATGAAGAAAGACATTGCTGAATTTGTTTCCAAGCGTCCCAATTGCCAACAGGTTAAGGTTGAACATCAGAAACCATGTGGATTAGCTCAATACTTTGAAACTCCAGAGTGGAAATGAGAGGTGATGAATATGGATTTCATTACCGACTTACCAAGATCCAGAAAGCAACATGATTCGATATGGGTGATTTTTGACAAGATAACTAAATCAGCCTACTTTTTGGCGGTGAGTATGCCCGACTTTATATTCAGGAGATTATGAGGTTGCATAGGGTTACCGTGTCTATCATCTCAGACGGAGGAACTAAATTCACCTCTCAATTTTGGGAGGTCTTTCCCGAAGGGATTGGGTACGAAGGTAAATTTGAGTATTGCTTTTCACCCTCAGACAGACAGGCAGCCAGAGTGCACTATTCAAACTTTGGAGGATATGTTGAGGGCATGTGTTATTGAATTCAAAGGAAATTAGGATAATCACTTACCATTGATGAGTTCGCGTATAATAATAGTTATCATGCCAGCATTCAGATGGCTCGTATGAGGCATTATATGGTAGGAGATGCAGATCCCCGATTGGCTGGTTCGAGAAGTGTGAAGCTGAGTTGATTGGGCCTGATCTCATACACTAGTCTATGGAGAAAGTGTAAGTCATTAGGGAAAGGTTGAAGATAGCCTAGAGTCACCAGAAATCATATACGAACGTGAGAAGAAGAGATTTGGAGTTCGAGGTAGATGATTGGGTGTATTTAAGGGTGTCAACCATTAAGAGTGTCATGAGATTTGGTAAGAAGGGGAAGCTGAGTCCCCGCTACAATGGACCATACCAGATCATACGAAGGATTGGGAAGGTTGTTTATGAGCTAGACTTGTCTTCCGAGTTAGATGGAGTTCACCCAGTATTTCATGTATCTATGCTGAAAAAGTGTTTGGGGATCCATCTTTAGCAATTCCTGTGGAGAGTATGGGTGTGAAGGACAGCTTATCATATGAAGAAGTTCCAATCCATATTCTTGACCGACAGGTTCGTAAGCTGAGAAACAAAGAGATAGCCTCTGTTAAAGTCCTATGGAGGAATCAATTTGTTGAGGAAGCTACGTGGGAAGCTGAGGAAGCGATGAAACTCAAATACCCGCATCTATTAGTGCCAAGTGATGATGATGTTGAAGATAAATACTCTTATTCTTATCAATTTCGAGTATTCTTTTCCATTAAGTTGATGCCCTGTGTTATCCCATTCCCGAGTCTAAGACATAGGTAGATTGATGATGGATAGTGAGAGTTCGAGTTTTCCCGAGTGAGGAATGAGGTGAAATTCTGAGGTTATTTGAGTCCCGATTCGACCTTTAATCATCATTCAAGGATGAATGATTCCAAGGAAGAGATGATGTAACACCCCATAAAATTACGAAAACATCTCTAAACTGCACACAACATGTCTTCCCAATCTCTGATGAAAAACTCGAGATCGGATTTTCGATCAATGCGAAACACTGAGTTGGAAAATGGTCCCGACTAAGCTTTAACGCAAAAAATGCAATTTATTTTTTTCAAAGTGAGCCTAAAGTAGTAGAGTTTCCGTACCCCTTCCGCGACGTGGAGAGGACGCGGAACCACACTTATTTTTTTTGAAAATTTGACGAAAATCGAGAAAACGCAAAAAAGTATATTTTTACACTAGTGCGTGTTGCGCACTAGTGCATGGGGATGCAGTTTTTTTATTTTAATTCGGGAAGGGCAATTTCATCCTTCCCGATATATTTTTATATCTGTCATATGGTTTTTAAACATACATTTGTACAATAAGGGTTTAGACCTATTATTTTTCAAAGATTTTATGCCAAGTTTATGAGAGAAGAAGGATAGAAAAGCGAGGGTTTCCAGAGGAGATTCAAAGTTCTTTAAAGATTCATCTTTCCCAGGTATGTAAAGGCTACCCAAAAGTATGGAATTGATCTTTCATGTGCCAATGTAGAGTTAGGATAAAGAAATTATGTCTAGAAATCTTAAATTGATGTCTTCTTGCAAATTTTTGAATAATTGCTTTAATATCTTGGACAGTATCTTGGGTTCTTGTTATTATTATTTAAACTATATTTTTATATCCTAATTTGATGATCATCATGTTTAAAGTGTACTGTATATGTTCTTCATTATGTGATTGTAGCTTGATCCTTAAAATTGCTCTCTGTAGAGAGTTAAATAATGAACTTAGGGGGATGTCTAGAACCTTGAATGTCTAAAAGTGATGTCTGACTGAGTCCGAGTCCTGAGTTGAGCATGTTGATGACTGTGATAGCTGAAATTATTATTAATAGAGTTAAACGGGTATAATTCCCTTACATTAGATAGATAATCTTGCCCGTAGTGGTTGGGTGATGAGAGTTTTTAATGGATGAGCAAGTTGAGTTTTGGGAATAGTATTAGCACCGAAATGGGTAAGAGTGAGTCCCACCCGAACCCATTAACTTCGTGGACAGCGTAAGAGAGGATTGGACCATGAAAGCGGATGTTTTCTTTGTCCCAAACGAGGACTTGACAGACTTTTGGATCCATTAACAGACTCGTCCTTTACCCCGGCAAGGTACTGGACTGATGTGGCAATGACATCTCTTTGTTGTATCACTACCGGCTTATAGATAGTGGTTGTCAGTTATAGAAACTCTCAGATAGGTTTCATGATGATAGAACTCCGATGTGATATGATAGTTTGATGTTTGATGATAGAGAAGTGATAGAGTCTGGTCCTTTACTCCGAGGTGAGGGTGAGTGATTGATGAGGGATTGTATATTGTTTCCTTTTCACTTTAGCATTTCTTACATACAGTACATTCCACGTACTAATGCCCCTCTGGCGCTGCATTGTTTTATGATGCAGATTAGAGAGACGGAGGACTTCAGCAGCCCGATCGTTGAGGTTCAGAGCTCTCTTTTCCATATAGTGGTGAATCCTCCCATGCATCCGGAGGATGTTTATTTTCTTTGAATTTATAATATTTTATTTGATTTTAGGTAGTCATTGCCTGTCATAGTACCATCTTAAACTACGGCATAGAGGCTTCATAGACATAGATGTTGATGCTGATATTGGGGTTCTTTTCCCTCTTCTTTTCCTTATATTGAGACTTTTGTTATTTATTCTATTTTCTTATGATAGACTGAGATTGATAATACTAAGCCTACTGATAGAATTATATCTCTATTATCACTTCTATTCCACTACTGAATTGACTGAATGATGGCAAAGAGACTAGGTGGTCCGCTTAGGGGATAGCAATAGTCTCTGAGTGCCAGTCATGTCTAGGGTACCCTCACGGGGCGTAATCTACACACAATAATCAAAATGTTACATAAGCCTTTTTACCTAGAACATTACACCCTTGCTATCCTTATTTTCATGAGTAATTTTTAGAAAAAGTCCATTCTTATAGAAAGCGATCTACTTTCACACTCACATAGATGAAATCTATAAAGGATGCTCTAACAATTTGACACCCAACTTATACGAGATGTATATTTTCATTAAGAGTTCATAGACTCAACATCCACTATTCATTATAGGATCAATTCAAATAATAGGTATTAAACAAAATTAATAGTAGTGCATTTTATCAACAAGTCATTCTATGATTTGTTTTTTCCCAATGAACTTGGTTATAGGATCTCTAGTCCCCAGGTTAGATTTTCTCATAAATGACTAAGAAATTTACGAGTTTCAGCTTTATCCCCTTCAATATGTTTCAGGCCCTTTTCCTTTCTAAGACCTTGATTTATGAATCTACAAGATTTAACACAATTAATAAATGGTGTACCAATGATCAATGTGATCTTAGAATATTGTGTTTTCTCTTCATAGGCCTGAATCCATTATATAGTAATAATAATCTCTGTACTCTGCCAATAATATTGGTGTTATCACATAATTAAGATTAGAAAATAACTTCTCAAAATGAAGTATTTGATATAAGAAAATGTAACACCTCATAATTCTATTCTTAGGATTCAAAATTTTCATCGCAAATACATAATCTTGAACTTAGTAATTCCTTACTTGCACCTATGTTTTAAGTCTCATTAATATATGTGTGGAAAGTTTATTCGAAGTGGATTAGGGTCATAAGAGATCTCTAGTACTTATATGAGTTCAAAACTTTCCTATCTATTAAGTTTTTCATATCAAATTATGTAAAGGTCAACTTTAAATGGACATAACTCAAAAACATAGAGAATAAGGTGTCTCATAATATATCCAATTAAATACCTTTGAATTATCTTTCCAACGGCATCAATTTTGCCTCATTTGGAGTTCGGAGAAGAAAGTTATGATTGTTTTACTATGGACTACCAGAGCAGAGTTGAATTTATGACCTTGACTTATGGGTCATGGATTGAACTACAATCCATCTTGTCAGTTCATGGAATAACTCCTGCAAGTCCATTTTTGGGCCCCAAACTCTATGGACCTAGTTACAGGTCGTAAAACCTTTTACGGGTCGTAGTTTGGGCCCGTAGAATGAGTTTCACGACCCCAAAATTCACTTAGTTTCCACGAATGGATTCTACGGTCCATATATAAGCTTCTACCAGCCGTAGATAGTCCCTTAGATGACTTAGACAATATTTTTAAGGAAGAGTATTCTCATCCTTTCTCACTCTTTAAGCCTAAACTTGTCAATTTTTTACCTAATTAAATCCTTAAACGTGATTCTTCTACTTCATTACTCTTAAAACATTCTTAAAACTTAGAACATAGTTTCAAGAGGAGAAAAGTTAGGGCTTCCAATCACCTTCTTCAAAGTTCCTAAGAATCTAATTCATCCAGGTATGTAAGGCTTACAAAAATTCTACTACATTATCTTATCATTACGTAGCTACTAGTTTCTTCAAGTATCAAGTTATTAGTTGAGAACATTTGTTTATTATGAGTAAATGATCTTTTTATTTTATTTTTGAAAAAAATCATGAAAATTATTAAAATTTTCTACTATATTGAGTCCTAAGTCGAGATACTATTTTTTAATTGCCAAACTAGTTAAACCCTAAAGTTACAATGAAAATCTATGAAATTGCAAATCTTGCTTTAAACTCCAAAAAAGTATTAGCATAAGTATTTTATGAATAATGAAGCATGAAATCTATGATTTTAGACAGCTTTGAGAAAAGTTAAGAGAATACTAAGTTGGACTAAGTTCCAAAGAGAAGAAAAGTAACACTTTGAGCAAATATATTCTTTTAAGTATGAGCATATAATTAATACTTTTGGGAGTAGTATTGAACACCAATATGGGTAAGAATAATAATAACTCGAACTCATAAACTATATAGCCAGTGTAAGATATGATTGTACCAAGAGTACAAATCCTTATTTGCCACTAAGATGACCAGTTTTGGGATGGATCCACTCTCTTAGTATTTCGTCCCTTACCATAGCAAACTATGGGATGACTCAACAGCATGGGCAAGACGTTGTATCATCACGAGGCTCATGGTGATGATTTTCGGTTAGAGAAACTCCCCAAGCTAAAGTAAACTAATTCTTACATCCAAAGTTTCAATACATGATATTACTTTTAGCATACACTTTATTTACTATTTTACTATCATATTCGAGACATGTTTTTAGCTACTTCTAATTATAGTGTCTTATCTTAAGTTACCTGTTTTGACTATTTTACATGCTCGTAAATTCCATGTATTATGTCCTTTGGACTTGCATCATTTTGTGATGTAGATGTAGGTGACAGAGTCCCTCAACAGACGCTCCTTTGAGGACCAACACTTCATTCAACTATTGATGAGGCCTTTTTCTGCTCATAGGCTTTGGAGTCATTATTTCTGTTTCAATATTTATTTTCAGTTGTGATTACCATGGGCCTATCATGGTAGTTGTTTCAGATTATCTTAGTTAGAAGTTCCATAGACTGGATGACATGAGTTTCAATTGTTACTTTCAGTTTTTGCTGAGATGTTTCCTCTGTTTAGTAGTTGAGAGTATTGCAGCCTCTTTAGTTCATTATATCTAACCCTATCACTTACGATTTAAGTTTTTCACCAAGTATGGATAAGTATTGCAGTGTGTAGTAAGGTTAGTGTAATGAAAGAGAGGGTTGAGACAAATAAATTATTATAAGTCTTTAACTAATTCACTATACAAAAGAGAGTAACTATGTATGTTGAAGTAAGATATTTTTTTGTGCAGCTTTGGACTCTTCAACTAATTCGGAGTTATTTGAATTATATGACATTGTTAGTTTGTTGTATTCTGAAGGGGACAAGTCAAGAGATATACTGCTAGATCAGTGTAGATTATGCCGCTGTGAGCTTAAATCTCTTTAAAGAGAGTGAGATATTCGTGCCTCAACCTGAATATATTTTTTTATTCTTTTTGTCATTTTGTTGTTTCAACCGTGATTTCTTGTATTTGTGATGTATTATGCTAACATTATAAAGAGATTCATGCTTTTGTTACGGTTTGAAAAAGTAGAGGTATCAATATAGGAGACCTCTAACATCATTCTGCTTCAACGTTGTTCTCTTCAAGAGATGGAAAAGAAGAGATGTGCGGGAATTGATTTTGCAATATGTATGCAACATCACTGGCCAGAAGATATACTTAACCAAACAAAGAGTTCCATAATAGATCACTTGAAAAAGAAACTTAATGGCTAATATTTTAATTACCATTTCCAAAAAGTTTACAACCCATTTTTTTAAAAAATAAAATTTATAGAGGAGCTTTAGAATAAAATGTCTTTTTATATTTCTTCAACTCTTTGCTCCAATTAAACTACATCACACAAATTTGAGACAGATAGAGTAACTAAAGTTCAATGTTTAACAACTTTTGTTATAAAAAAAAAGTGCATCTTGACTATGATAACACAAAATAATGAGTGATTTACAATAACAACCTTAGCTTGGAGATGGATAGTCTTCAACTTTTGGCCTCCTCTTATTCCATAGGCAAAACTTCAAACTTGACAAATCTTGACTTTTGGTCTTGAAAATTTGTTTATGGAACAAGAGAAGGTCAAAAATGCAAGACCACCCACTTCCAATGAAGCCATTGGATGTAATTTCCAGCAAAATAGCAATTGTAGAATTAATCAACAGAGGATTTAAAGCTCAAACGAAAAATAACATTGGGCATGATACATGAATTCAACTTTTCCTTTCATTTTATTCACTAGTGTCAATTTTCTTCAATGGAACAATAAAATGGAAAGTAGTAACAGGGAAGAAGCATGAACTTTTTATTATTCTGACTTGAATCAATATCACACCTTACATTAACATTATGTAGAGAATTCTTAGCTTGATCCTCAAGTAATCCTCTAACAGATTCTGTTAGAAAACTAACAGATTTCCAACTAACTCTTGTAACTAACTTTTCTATTAACACAGTGCTAACTAACTCTTTCTTCATCTTATATTTTGACTATGTGTAATTTAACACATCCCCTCAAGCTGGTATGTGAAAGACATTTAACATGCCTGTCACGATCTAAGCGTAGGGCCTAGATGTAACCGGCGAATGGAGAACCCGAAGGAGCCCCAAACAAGCCTCGTAGCATATCATTACACATCCTTGGTCGTAGAAGTAATAAAATACAACGAGAAATAGTAAATTGGGACAATCAGGGATAAAGGAATACTTCATATCATGAACAACAAGAGTCGATATAGTCAAAGCTCATAGCATAGATTCATAGCATGTCCAACAACACCTCTACTACATAGATAAGAGTGGGGGCCAAGACAAAGCAATCAGGCTCATCCTCATAGTCAATACATAAGTCAAAGAGAGAAAGTCTTAATACATAGCAAGAGTCATAAGTAACGTCCCCGAAATGGAGGACTCACCAACAAGCTTGATAGAGGTCGTACTAGCCACGTAGAGGAGGAGGAGGATCAAGCGGTACTTCGGTTCCTACATGGTGACATCATGTAGGCATAGAGTATGTGTTAGTACATTTGAATGTACTAAGTATGTATATTACAATGCAACAATAGGTAGGCATCATAAGCAAAATGCATAATCATAATTAATGAATAACATACTAACAATATGACATGTATGTATGATGCTTAAGTAAAACATGCTTACATAGAACATAATATATGTGTAAGAAGAGACCATTAACTATTGGTGGATCATCACACCCTATCACCCTTGGTGATTGAGGTACAAACCCCATCAATAGGTTGGTGGATTGTCGCACCCTACCACCCTTGGTGATTAAGGTACAAACCCCGTCAATAGGTTGGTGGATCGTCGCACCCTACCACCCTTGGAGCCGGAGTACTAAACCCCTGATAGGTTGATGGATACAAACCCCCAACAAGGTTGTCGGATCGTCACACCCTACCACCCTTGGTGCCGAAGTACAAACCCCTCGATAGGTTGATGGGTACAAACTCCCAATAAAGTTACCCGGCGCACAACCCCTGGTAGGGCATGGTCACATTCCAAACACTATATATAGAGAACCATATACATGCATTCATTTCATCATTATTTCATCATAGCATCATCATATCATCATCATATAGTCATTCAACTCTTAAGACATGTATCGGACCTTCAATTCCTCAAGAAACCATAACCGAACATTTTATCAAACACTTAGAAGGGATATAGTGCTAGTGTAAAATAATGCAATTCAAGAGTGAAATCATGCTAGAAAATTCAATGTAAAACCTTCAATAGATACTTAGTAACACCCTCAAGAAATTTATATCAAAACCCTTCATTAAGTCTTACAATAGACCTTGGTTTCAGAACTCAAAACACAGCAAAACAGTCACAATTTCATGAGCTTCAACATAGTGCGCAGTGATTTTCATAATAAGATAGACTCAATTGTAAATCAACTTTAAATCATGCAAATTAGAGTAAAAGGATGCTTGGGTATCATGGATGAAAGGAACCCATGGTAGAAACCCACACACCATAGCTTTGGAGATGATCCTGATGAAGATCAGAGATGGAGACTTGAAGCTCGAGGGAAATCCTTAGATCCGGAGAGGGTTTTGTCTCTTGAATTTTGAGAGAAATATAAGACTAAGTGTTTAAGTGAGTATTGGGGAATGTTTTGAATGACATGAGGGTGAAAAATGGCCAAGTATAAGTATTTTCTCATGTGGGAAGGCCTAGGATCAAGACTTAAAATTCTTGGACCGAACTGAAAAACTGGACAGTAAAATACACTGGGGTACGTCACGCCTCGGACGCGGATTTAACATTGTTTTCGTCAAATTTTGAAATTTCAAAATTCGCTACAGTTGTTCTAAAATGGGGTTAGACCCTTTATCCCCCAAATTTGCCCCCCCCCCTCCGAACAAGAATATGAAGCTGGATTTTCGATATCACGCACAGATTTTGAGATGTATGAAATTTACGATTCCGGGCACTTCCGAGGCACACTTTCAGGCACTTTTGGGGTTGTTTCAATGCCAAGCTTGGAAATCAATGAATTATGCTGAGTAGTACATAGGCTCTTAGTAAGTACATCTACAAGTTAAGAACTCGTAGGGACAAACTTAGGTTGTATCTGTCCTCTTTTGATCTTCTCCCTAACAAAATGGTAATCAATCTCTATGTGCTTGGTCCTCTCATGGAATATGGGATTGGAAGAAATCTGTATAGCTGCTTGGTTGTCACAATACAAAGCAACAGGATTAGGTACATGGCAATTTAGCTCTTTTAGCAGACTACATATCCATGTCAACTCAGCCACTGCCATTGCCATGCTCCTATACACTGGCTTAGCTGAACTTCTACTGATTGTGTGTTGTTTCTTGGACTTCCAGCACAATAAAGCAACCCCTAATTTCACAACATACCCAGTGACTGATCTTCTAGTGTTGGGACAAGTTGCTCAGTTTGAATCACAATACATAACTAGTTCCTGTGCTGTGTTTGATGGAAAGAATAGTCCAAGCCCTGCTGATCCTTTCAAGTATCTTACCACCCTCATTGTTACTTCAAAGTGAGATTGCTTTGGACTTTGCATGAACTGACTAAGCACTTGTACTGCAAAACATATATCTGGCCTAATGATAGTTAGATAAATTACCTTTCAAATTAATTTTTGATATCCCAATACATCTTCCAGTTCAAGATCATTCTTAATCCCCATGTGTATGTCAAAGTCCACTATTGTAAGCCTGTGATTGGTTTCTAATGGTGATGAAGCTGGTCTTGCGCCATTGAGTCCTACCTCTGAAATCAGCTTTAAGCTATACTTTCTCTGGTTCAACAGTATGCCTCCTTTTGACCTCATTACCTCAATCCCAAGGAAATACCTCAGATCTCCCAAATCCTTCATTTTAAAATGACTATGTAGAGTTCTCTTTGCATCTTCTATAAGTGTAGGTGTACTCCCTGTAATCAGCAGATCATCTACATATACTAATATGATAGCAATGTCCATCCCTTCCTTCTTTGTAAACAAAGAATGATCATAACTACTCTGGGCATATCCTGCTTTGATCAATACATCTGTAAGCTTGATATTCCACTTCCTTGATGCTTGATTTAGTCCATTTAAAGACTTAACAAGCTTGCAAACCATCTTTTCTCCTTTCCTGCAGAATCCTTGTGGCATGTGCATATACACATCCATACAAATCTCCTTGTAGAAAAGCGTCGCTCACATCCATTTGTGAAATTGACCATTCCCTTGAAGCTTCTAGACTTATCACAGTTCTAACAAATACCATCTTTGCCACTGGTGAGAAAGTATCATGAAAATCTAGTCTCTCCTTTTGGCTATATCCTTTTGCTACCAAAGCAAGCATTATCACTGTTCTTACCGCCTGACACAGTGAAGCCAGCAGCAAACACCATCGTGGCAATCAAAGTGGCAGCAATCATACAAGAATTTGCAGTGTCTTTCATCCACCTTTCCCCTTCTTTTAGTAATAGCTTGTGCACTTTTGTGAATACCTAGGTGTTTTCTCAGCTTGTGGAGTGAGATGGTACAATTTTCTCCACTTCCTAGCCAATTAGTAATTAATCATTCCGCAGCAACAAAAATATAAAAATGCTTGTGACTATGCAATTTTTGGGTAATGTCTCACCTTGAACCACAGTATCTCTCTTTGCATTTGAAATGCTGCTCCAGAAACCTTGAGAAATGATGGCAGCAAAATCTGCTCTTCCTCCTGTTGGCCATCTTATTATTTAAACAATGATAAGGGAGACATTTTGATTATACAATATAGTTTAAAAAAAGAGGAAATAATCCCACAGGAGACTGTGTCTGTGTTATGTTTCTAGTGGCTTGAAACAACTGTTGCAGTATAACACTATTATGAGTATTGGGAGCCAGTTTTCTCTTAATGGATTGGCTGCCAGCCAAATATAGAATGTTATTTCCATCATTATCAAACACTTGAACAGGTATATATTTTAATTGCTCGTAGTTGACTCAACACTTTTTCCTGTCGATATAAAACTGCAACATGGAAAATGGTCCAGTTTTTATCATCACCTTGCCATATGAATCAGGATAATTGCGAATAACCACTGCTAAAAAATCGGCATTTCCTGCTTTTGCAGCGGAATGGAGCAAGATTTCCTCTATCACTAGCTCCAATAGCTTTTCCTCTGACCTTTTTTCACACTCCGTCCACAGCTCCTCAAGTAGTACACCAGCTTGTTTCTCCACTACATATCTTTTCAAGAGTAACCCTGAAGTTTCGAAGACAACTCTGAGGTGCGACTTGTCACCCAACCTATCCTCCAAAGGGATAAGTTCAAATATTTGGGGTCTATCATCCATAATAGTGGCGATATCGATGATGATGTCACACATCGCATTGGGGCAGCTTGGACTAAATGG
>JAABOM020000001.1:9269732-9308670 GCA_011800125.2 Solanum clarkiae
TGTGACACATAATAACCGACCCCCCCCCCCCCCCCGGATATAAAATGTGTATAAAATAGGTATTATTAGTTTTTAATAAATTAAATATAATTTGATGGTTAAAGTTTGTATTTACGTGCCTAAATATAAAATGTATAAAATATTATGCTTTATAATTTTTATTAAATTTTGTATATCAAGAGTATATAAATTGATTTGGTGGTGTGCAAATTTTAATGCAAATTTATGCCATTCATTGTGACACGTTCCAGCCAACACACCCACTATCTAAAATGTGTATAGAATAGGTATTAACAATATCTTTACTTTATTAAATTACGTATAATTTGATGGTTAAAGTTTTATAAGACGGGTATGATTTAAGTATATATAATTTTTTGATAGTTAAAGTTTGTATAAGATGGGTATATTTTGTGCATAACTAAAAATATAAACAACAATTGGTAAAAATCACCACAGATGTAAATGTGTAGCTATCCATAGAGTGTTAACAATATAAAATGGAGCATTTTCAGAATTTAAATGCAGACAAAAATAAAATTCATATCAAACTGCTTATCTTACCGATTTTGACTGTTCATAACTCCAAAATTAACAAACCTACATAATTAATAAACTGTAACACCAAAAGACAATACTAAAAATATACTATCAAAATATTTTAAATGTCTCCAAAAAAATAACTGAAGCTGTAAAATGTCCACTATTTTAAAGTTGATTTTCTTGGTCTTGATCTTGAAAATTTAGAAGTGTCTGAAGCAAGTTCTCTCGCAATTCGAGGACCTTCAAATTTGCTGGCAATTGTACCAGTAACCTCATTATTGCTAATGGCATCTTCGTTGTTTTTTAATCTTGCACACTGCCACAACCACGCACCGTACCTTTGCCGATGAAATTTAACATCAATTTCAATATTAGGCATATCAAAAATACTATTGTTGATAAGCTCTGTAAATAGGCAGGTATATAAACCACAGTCACTGAAGATAACAATTTAAATTTTTATTAGGCAATATATATATATACCACTAGCTTAAAAAGACAAAAATCATTAGGTTAAAAATAAACATACTTGGACTGTGGATCCTGTTGAGGTACACTGGTAAGCAGCACATAATCCAACGGATCAGATTGAGATCGATCTCTATAAGTTGGATGTTTTCTAGAAAAGATGTCTGACCTTTTGCCATAGAAACTAGTGCTGGTTAGAAAGATCGAAATTAAGACTGGAAGTTTTTATAACTGACTCCTCAACTTTTTTCAAGTGTAGTGATCCTTCCATTATTGAATCATACACATGTGGAGACCTATGCTTGATGCGAAATAGAACAAGAATCCAATGAAAAAAATTACTAATATTGATAGGAATAAGAATATTGTCAACCTTATCCCATGGGGTGTTAGCAAGTAAACGAGACCCCCTAATGCACTGACCAATATCATGATCAGATGATAGAATTTCATGTCAAAATTAGAATCTCTCCATTCTTTTCTCGATGTTAGTAATCCAAGGCATAAAATTTTTGTGTTAGTAATATCTCCATTCTTGCACTGACTAATTTTTGTGACAGATAATTTTTGTGTAGACTATGGTCCATTTGCCAACTGGAGTGTCATACACAAATACAAATACACAAAAATAATTGTATGAGAAGAAACTGACATGCCAAAATAAACATAGAATTAAATAACTTTTTTGAGTTATTACTACCAAAATAGGTACCTTCAGAACCAACAACATTATGGTCATTTCCGTAGTCTACAAACTGTGTTGCAGCATTCCAACTTAAATTAAAAAAAAAAAAAAAGCAAATCAAAGTTAAATACATGATTTATTCCTAATATATTCTTAGTTTAACATTTTTATTTGAAAATAAAAAATATATAAAAAAAATGCATTGGTTTACTCTAAAAATAAATCAATAATAAATCATAAAATTGCATACTAAAAGACAACTACACATTCCTACTAATGAAAAAGGTAAAAATGCTTTGAAACAAAATAGATACAGTTAATATAATTTTTTTTTGAGAAAAAGAAAAGGAAAATTTTCATAAATAGCCTAGGTTTGAAACTTAATATGGTCAAATAGATACATTTTACATAATTAAACAATATAACCTTAGCTATGTGACCTAAAGGGGAGGAAAGAAGCGAGCGAGATCGAGAGAGGGAGGAGAAAGACGAATTGTATATGTGTATTTGTCAAATTTTGTGTGTATATATATCAAATAATTGTATATATATATATGCATATGGAAAACAAGATTGGGAGAGGGAGGAGAGTGGCGAGTGAGAGTGGAGAGAGACAAATTGTATATGTAAATCTGTTGAATTGACTATGTATATCTGTTGAAATAATTGTATATATGCAGCTGGTATACATTTGTAATTGTATATCTGCAAGAAATTGCAGAGAGAGAGAGGAGAGAGACGAGAGAGGAAGTGAGGAGAGAGAAAATAGCAACAAAATCCTGACTATAGCTATAAATTATAATTTTTCCAAACAATAGTTGTATAATATAAATACATATCATATGTTTGCCTAATTATATTATTTTTCCAAAAGAAAATCCTCTTTATGAATAAAATGGTTTGGATGATTTTCTGAGGGCCTGGCATCTTCAATGTCTCCCAAAATAGTCGTCTGATATTTTTTATGTGTTTGTTCCAAGAAATCAACTACACATTTAACAAATAATGAACAAACAATAATAAATATTTATATTGTATATGTTTATATTGAAAATAACAAAATTTACTTACTGTTTGATTGGTTCTGCATTTGAGAAAAGAACATTGTCATTCAATAGGGATGTTGGTTGATCAACTCCGGCTCTTGCATTATCTTCACCCTGTGAGATGTGGATCAAATAAACATATAGTTAAACTTACAATAAAATAGTTACATCCATTAAAATATACACAAGATGTACCTCTCTTGGTAGTGTTTGATCTAACTGTTTTATTGATGACCTGATTTAATCCATGAGTAACTTGAACATATTGTCAAACTATTTTTACATGTTACTCAAGTGATCGTCAACCGATTGAACATAAAAAATAGCAAATTAGATTGTTGCAAAAAAGTATAATATATTAAATTAGTAAAAATTGATTCAATAATACAAACATTATCATTCAGCTATATTTCTTTTCAAATCTGCTAAAAAAAATAATAAGTTAGTAGTTTATAAACAAAAAAAAGTATGTGGGGAATATTGTCATACCGACAGATAGAATTTCACTCTTCAATTCAGTATATCTATTTTTTGAATTAACATTGCTCCTGGCAGGCGAAAGGGGCTTCTCAGTCTCTTGGTGGTTGGAAGAATCGCGATGATTTCTTTGATCGATAGTATTTAATTCTTCCTCTATCAGAGTGATATTTTTATAATCGTACTGCAGTTACAAGAAGGAAAACATAATTAATAATAGTAATTATATATATTAAAATAATAAATAAATAACACCTGATTGTTGTGTTTTCTAAACACTATGTTGTTCATATCATCAAAGCAAACTGCCTGACACGAATTGCAATCCAAGAGTTAACATTCACGCAACACTCGTAGAACCAAATCTGGAGTGCTAAATGAAATCCAGCAAACTTGAAAGATGATGGATTCTTTTTTAGCTTACGACAATATAAATCAAGTGTCATCCTAAATATTTCGTGGCCCTGTGGATATTTTAAGTACTCTCAAGAATTAGCTATGTCAAACCAGAATTTAAATATTCATGTGCTTTTGGATTCGAAGATAGTAGGAATGAACTAATGAAGTACACTATGGTTATCTTCAACCGATCCTCAGATTGAATGAAATTTACCTCAGCAACAACTCTATAAAGATCCAATCTTTTGACCTTATTGTTACCTGGAAAGTACAATTGCACTAACATATTTGGGACAAATAGGTCTGAAATAAAATTACTATGGGGGCCACACTAAAGCCTGGTTACCATGACAAACTCCTTAAGCCAAAAGCGGAGTTCAATCCCATTTACATTCAGAATGAACATGTCCTTTTTGTCATTATCAGTCTCAAGAAAAAGCATACAACATAGAAGTTATGGTTGCATCCTTATGAATTTCATCTCATTAAAGTGACCAAAAGGAGTTTAAGGAAATTCATTAAACTTCTCATCACGTAAAACCTTTTTCAATTCCTCAAATACCTTCATGTTTGTTTACGAATTCTAGTGGGTATATATCTTTCTTCGCTGAATATGTGAAAAATATATCATTCAGAAAATGCAGATTATGATCCAGAAAATGCACAATATAGATGTTGAAATCAAATGTATGATTTATACAAAAAGTACACTAAGAATATGTCATGGCTGTACCAAAATTATGCCAAAGATACAATAAAGGGATGCCAGGATCATACAAACTGCATGCCACCAAAAATTTAAAACAAAAAATTGGCACGGATTCAAATAGAATATATTCACACCAATTTTTAACATCTCCATATATAGTAAAGCTTTATGCCAACTTAATATAAATTGCATTCAAATAAATATATGAAATTGTCAGTCAACGGTTAACAATCATGCGAAATTTAAATTAAAAAAAAATCAATAACATCAACTCCTACTGGTGTTATTACACTATTGTGTATTTTATCCAAATAGAAGTTTTAAAAGCATATACACCAAAAATATATAAAATATGCATATGAGAATATATTAATATTGTATCAATGCTAACAAAAATACAGTCACTTAGCATCTAAGCTTCATATTTTAAATAAGTATAAAATCAGTTTATCGTTGTATTCAAAACAAAATAAACATTAATACCAATATACTCACATGCATATTTAGATAATGCCAAAAAAACACCTTGATATCCGATTTTGCCTTCGGTTGCTTTGGAATTCTTGAATCCTCTTTGAATATTATGCTAGCTTTTTGTAACATCCCATGAAATTACTAAAATGCCCCTAAATATTGTCGTGTATACAACATATCTTCCCAAGCTCTGATGAAAAATTCAAGACCAGATTTGTGATCAGCGCTAACAACTGAGTCGGGAAATGGTCTCGACTCGGCTTTATCATGAGAAATGTGAATTATTTTAAGAATGCTTAAAACAGTGGGGTTTTTGTGCCCCTTCCGTGACGCGGAGAGGACGCGGAACCATACTTGTCTGTTTTTTCAAAAAATTTGATGAGAATTGAAATTCGTAAAAAAGTGCATAAAAGCACTAGTGCGCGTCGCACACTAGTTCATGGGGGAGACCGTTTTTTTCTTTAATTTGGGAATGCTTATTTCATATTTTCTGACATAATTTAATATTCCCAAGATGATTTTCGAAGTATATTTCATACAAAAGAGGGTTTTAAACCCAAAAAAATTCTAAGTCTATTATTCTTACGCTCATTTAGAGAGAAGAAGAGGAGAGACAAGTGAGGATGTCCAGAGAAGATTCGATTCTTGAAGAAAATCTCCATTTCCAGAGACAAGTGAGGATGTCCAGCGAAGATTCGATTCTTGAAGAAAATCTCCATTTCCAGGTATGTAAAGGCTACCCAAAATCATGGAATTGTTCTTCCATATTCCCCAATGTAAAGTTACGATGCAAGATTGATAATTAGAGTCTTGGATAGTGATTTCTTGAAAGTTTTCTTGAATATTGTCCTTAAATTCTTGAATATTATCTCTATCTCTTGAATATACTCTTTAAGTTATTTTTTGTATCTTAAATTGATTAACATCATGCTTAAAGTTTATTGTGTACATGCATTATTATGTGATTGTGATTTAATTCCTATAAATTCTCTCTATAAAGACTTGAGGAATGAACTTAGGGAGATGTCTAGAGCCTTGATTGTCTGAATGAGATACTTGACTGGGTCTGAGTCCTAAGGTGAGTGTACCAATGACTATAATAGCTGGAAATAGCTTTGATAGAGTTGGATGAATATTTATTCTTAACTTGAAAGGATAGTATTGCCCATAGGGGCTGAGGGATGGAGGTTATATATGGATTGATAGACTTATGAGCATGTCGAGTCCTGGAAGGAGTATTGAGCACCGAAAATGAGTAAGGGTGAGTCCCACTCGCACTCATTACCTATGTGGCTAGCATAGCATAGGATTAGACTGTGAGAACTGATGTTTTCTCAGTCCTAAAAGAGCATTGACTATTATTATAAATCCTTTAATGTACGCCCTTTTACCCTGGCAAGGTACTGGGCAGATACCGCAATGATATTGCTTCGTTGTACCATCACCAACTCATGGTGATGGTTCTAAGTCTAAGAAACTCCCAGATAAGTTTCACAGTGATAGAACTCCGATGTGATGTGATTGTTTGATATGTTGAGGGATAGAGAGGTGATAGTCCTGTCCTTTATTCTAATGTGAGGATGAGTGATTGATGAGTTACTCCTATATTGTTCCTTTTACTTTGGCGCATTTTACATACAGTACATTCCATGTACTAACACCCCTTTGGCGCTACATCATTTTATGATGCAGATTCTGTAGACATAGGACTTCAGCAGTCCAATCATTGAGGTTTAGAGCTTCAATTCCCGACTGTGGTAAGTCCTCCCCAACATCCGGAGGATGATTATCTAATCATCTTTATGTCACTATTTCTTTGATTATGGTATCCATTGCCTGTCATGGTGCCTTCATAGATGTTAGTTACATAGGCTTCATAGACTAGATGTGATGTTGACACTGGGGATTCTTGTCCCTCTTCCTTTGTTTATATTGAGAGCTTTGTTATCTATTCCATTTTCATCTGATAGATTGATGTTGACAGTTTGAGCCCACATAGATGATAGCATTTATTATCATTCTACTATTTCTTCGACTGATGAATGGGTTGAACAATGGCAATGAGACTAGGTAGTCCGCTTGGGACTAACAATAGTCT
The DNA here is from genome assembly GCA_011800125.2 of Solanum clarkiae. Taxonomy (NCBI): domain Eukaryota; kingdom Viridiplantae; phylum Streptophyta; class Magnoliopsida; order Solanales; family Solanaceae; genus Solanum; species Solanum clarkiae. The sequence goes on from JAABOM020000001.1 coordinate 9,276,632, forward strand.
TCGAGTGCTAGCCACGTCCAGAGTATCCTCCCGGGGTGTGACATTTTTCCTTTGCAGATTTCATGGACTCTCCTCAAAAAATAGTCTTCGCTTTTTTTGAAACATACGATTGTACAAAAACTGAATCAGAATCAGACTTATCAACTTCTTAGGGATACTCTGTAGAATAAGAATCTACACTTTTGTCCTTTCTTTTTTGCCCGTTCCAAGCAAATGAAGTTGGACCTCTTTTCTTCGCATTGTCATTCTTCTTGACAAGGGTTTGAGTTTTCTTGTATTGCTGTGCAATATTCTTCGCTGGTGATTGTGTTAGTATGTTTAAGGTTGAGTGGCTTTATATCAACATGCACTTCCTGATAGTTGAGCCTAGGGCTTTTTCTTGGTGTAGCTGATGCCTTTTGATTTTTGTTCATTATTTGAAGATTAAAATAATGCATAAACAATGAAGAACACAACAACGATTTTTTTTGTTCGAGTTAGATGTAATGAGAGAGAGAGAGAGAGAGAGAGAGAGAGAGAATGATGCGTGTGAAAAAGAAAGAAATGAAACAAACGAGTGAAAGGGTGAATGTGTAGAGTCATATTAGAAAGGAAAAAAATCCCAAAAATCTCTAAAATTGATTAGGTAGCCAGAATTTGCCCTTTCGTAGCATAATTATATGTGTTTTATTTAATATTAAAAATCCTTTTTAAGTCAAGTGAACACTTTATGATAAACTATATTTAAAAGTTGTAATATGTACTCTTAAAAGAGTATAGGGAGTGATTTTTCCTATTGTTAATTTGTTTTTACGTTTAAGTCTAATATTATAATATAAAATGAAAGAAAGTATCTCTACACTTCTTAATATTCAACACTTTTAGCCTTTATTTTCATTTTGAACTAATCTCGCCTTCATCATAAACCAAATGTAAAGCCTAAAATTTTTTTGTACTTAATTTAAGTTAATATCATACTTAATGGCATGACCAAAATAGTTAAATGTTATAATTAATTTAATACCTTTATGTTGATTTACTTTTATTTTTTTAAAAATATTATAATATAACCTGAAGGAAAATACTTCTACATTTTTTTATAATCAATATTTTTAGTCATCGTTATTATTTTGTACTAATCTCACCCTTATCATGAACCAAGTGTATTATCAAAATAATTGTAATTAATTTAAAAACATCATGCTTAATGACATGATCAAAATAGTCTCGAAGTATAAACATGCTCAATAAATAAAAAGAAAGATAGTCAAAATATTATAACGAATATATAATATAATTTAGAAGAAATTTAATACAATGAAAGTGGTTAAAGATGAAAAAGTTGACAAAGAACTAAACTTTGGTGCTATAACTCTATCCTCAAATGTGCCTAGGTTTCTGGCCTCCCTCTTATATATATGAAGTGTATTAGGATCATAAGAGACCTCTAGTACATAGTCAGTTTCAAAACTTTCCTATAAGTTGAGTTTCTAGTCTTAAATTATGCAAGAGTCAACTTTAAATAATCATAACTCTTAGTACACAAAGAAGTATATGTCTCATGACCTACCAAATGAAAGCCCTTTGAACCAACTTTTCAACAAAAACTGATTTCACCTCATTTAGAGTTTGGAGTCAAAAGTTATGGCCATTTTATTGGAGATTGCCAGAGGAAGAGTGCATCTACAAAACCTCTTTACGGGCCATAAATCAAAGTACGACCCGTCTGCTAAATCATACCAAAAGTTCTGAAACTCCACATTTTTGCTCTAGACTTTACGGACCCATCTATGAGTCGTAGAATGGGCTCGTAAAGTGATGCAGAGACCCCAAAAATTGCCCAAAAATTTATGAAAGAATCCCTACTAGCCACAGAATCTTCTATGGGCTGTAGAGGGTCTCGTAGATGACTCGATCAACTATTTTAAAGAGGGGTATTTTTGTATTTTTCCACCATTTATATTTTAACTTGTCAATTTTCACTTAATTAAATCCCTAAAAGTAATTCTTCATATCATTAACGTTCAAACAGTCCAATAACTCAGAACATAATTTCAAAGGGGCAAAAGCTACGGCTTTCAAGAACCTTCATCAATCTCCTCAACAAACTAATCTCCCAGGTATGTAAGGCCCTCTAAAAGTTATCCTGCATTTATTTTAAAATTTTTAACTACCAGTCGCTACCAAGGTAGTTGAGTAATAAGATTATCATTTTGAGACACTTTGCATTGATACAAATTCAGTCAAAGAGAAGAGATAAGTTGAAAAAAGTTTAAGAAAGTTAAAGTTAGGCTAAGTCTAAAAAGATTAAACGACATTTTGAGAACTCTTACTATGAAAGTTATGATCATTATAAAAGTTATTTTTAGGATAGTATTCGACACCTATATGAGTGAGAGTAATAATAACTTGAACTCATATACTATGTAGTCAGTATAAGATAGGTTTGTACCAAAAGCACAACTCCTTGTTGCTACTGACATGTCCTAGCTTTGGGATGGATCCATTCCTCTGGTTTTCGTCCCTTACACTGGAAAAGTATTGGACGGTTCTTGCAACGTGGGAAAGATTTTGTATTATCACGAAGCTCATAGTGATGATTATCTGTTAGAGAAACTCCCCAAGCTAAATTAAACTAGTTTCTATAGAAAGAGCTCTAGCATATGTTTTTACTTTCAGTATGCATTTTAACTATTACTTATGCTATCCTATTTTGAGACATGTTTTTATTATTTTGAGCATCATGCGTTATCCTAAGTTTCTGATTTTGGCTATTTTACAGACCATACATTTCACGTACTGACGTCCTTTGGACCTGCATCATTTTATGATTCAGACGCAAGTGACAGAGTTCCTCAGTAGGTGCTCCAATTGAGGACCAACATTTCATTTAGCCATTGGCGAGGCCTTTTACTAGTCAGAGGCTTTGGAGTCTTTACTTTTACTTTTAGTATTTCCTTTCTATTGTTGTTATCGTGGGCTTGTAATGGTATTTGTTTCAAATTATTCTAGCTAGAGGTTCCGTAAACAGTATGAAAGGAGTTTCTGTTCTCATTTCAGTTGTTAATGAGATATTTCCTCTATTTAGTTTATTCAGATATTTGCAATATCTTTAGCTTATTATATTTAAGCCTTCCATATGTCATTTAAGTCTTATACTGAGCAAAGTAGCTAGGCCAAGGGGTTCACTTGGGACCAGAAATAGTTCTGGGTGCCTGCGATGCCCAGGTGCAAACTCAGTGTGTGACAAACTTGGTGTCAGAGCATAGAGTTTAAGTGTCCTAGGAAGTCTATGGAACCATGCCAATTAGATCCGTATAATTGGTGTGAAGCGCGCCACATCCATAATAAGGAGGCTACATGGCATTAGGAAGTGTCACTTTCAATTGCTATTCCTTTTCGTACTTCTGAGTTTACCTCTGTTAAATCCCTCATAATTCATGCATTCATGCCTTGTTTTTCAGATCTGCCTCCATGTAGCGCCATTGGACCAACTAGGGGTAGAGGGTGCGCAGTCAGGCAAAATACAAACTAGCCTGATCCGCTAATTACTGGGGGACCTAGAGGTCTAGCCATGCCTATGGAGAAGCCTCCGCAAGCAAATATCTCTAATGATGAACTATGCCAGGCCATCCAGACTTTGGCATAGATAGTCACTACACAGGGAGGTCGACAGGGAGATCGGAGACAGGATAGCTTAGAGACCACCAGGGTTCGTGAATTTCTGAGGATGAACCCACCTGAGTTCACGGTATCTAATGTAAAGAAGGATCTTGAGAACTTTATTGAGGTGTTCCAGAAAGTATTCTAGGTTATGCATATCAGTGATGTTGAGTTGGTCGGGTTGGCTGCCTGCCAGCTTAAGGGAGTGGCTAGACTCTGGTTTAATCAGTGGAAGGGAGGTAAAGATGCACCAACATTGAGTTGGGTAGTGTTTGAGCAGGCCTTTTTAGGACAATACTTTCCTAGAGACTTGAGGTAGGCTAAAGTGAGGGAGTTTTTGAATCTGAAGCGAGAAACTATTAGTGTGGGGGGAGTACAGTCTGAAATTCACTCAACTATCTCATTAAGCACCGAATATGGTAGCGGACATACGTACTAGGATGGATCTATTTGTGTCAGGGCTCTCACGAATGACTAAGAGAGGGGGCATAAATGCTATGCTAATTGGGGATATGGACATAGAACTCTTAATGACATATATGCAATAAGTGGAGGAGGAGAAAATGCAAGATAGGGAGGAGTTCTAAAACAAGAGGGTTAAGACATCATTCCAGGAGACAAGTAAGAGGGGGGTAGGAAATGCCAATCATTCATCCTTTCAACCGAGTAAATTTGGACTAACACCTTCATATGCTAGTGCACCTGCACAGAGGGTCAGGAACGAGCAAAGATCACAGAATCGCAGATTCAATGGTAGCTAATCACAAGGGGGTATAGCTCAAAGGTCGACTCATTATCCAGTTTGTGATAAGTGTGGTAGGACTTATCCAGGAGAGTGCCTTGTGGGCTCAAATGGTTGTTTCAGATGTGGTAAGGTGGGGCACTTCTTGAAGGATTGTCCTGTAGGGAGGCAGAACATGAGGGATGACAAATCTCAATCAGTTTCTTCAGCACCACAGGGTAGACCAATTCAGAGGGGTGCTATATAAGGGACAGACGGAGGCACAAACCATCTATATGTCATGGCCACCAGACAGGAGTAGGAGAAATTACCAGATGTAGTTATTGGTATGCTCAATGAAACAATCCCAAAAAGTGCTCGAAAGTGTGACTCGAAAGTGCCTAGAATTGTAATTTTCATATATCTCAAAATCCGTGTATGATATCAAAAAATTGACTTCATATTCTTGTTCAGGGGGCAAAATAGAGTGGAGAATGAGTATAACCCTGATTTAAGAGCGACCATAGCAAAATTTGAAAATCGCAAAAATGTGATTTCCAAAGAGCTAGTGCATCCCTGGCACGATGCACCAAGGGCGCGCCTCAGTGTTTTTTTTTTTTTTGCAGTTTTTCACTAGGTCCAAGGGTTTTAGGTCTTGGTCCGAAACCTTCCCATACGTGAAAATACCTATACTTAGCCATATTTCACCTTCATAACATACAAGACATTCCGCAATACTCTCTCAAACGCTTAGACTAATATTTCTCTCAAAATTCAAGTGTCCAAATCTCTTCCAAATTTTAAGGAATTCATCCAAGCTTCAAGCCTCTATTCAAATCTTCATCAAAAAATTGTCCAAAGCTAAGGTATTTGGGTTTCAACCATTGAGTCCTTTCACCCACAGTGCCCAAGCTTCCTTTTTACATAAATTACATATTTCTAAGTTGATTTACTTATGAGTCTTACTTATTATAAATTAGACTATGAACTATGTTGGGGTTTCATGAAATTGTGACTATTTTAGCAAATTTTGAGCTACGAATTTAAGATCCATTGTGGGATTTAATGAATGTTTTAATGTATATGTTACCACATGTTGATTGATGGTTTTACATTGAATTTTCTTGCATGATTTCATCCCTAAATTGCATGATTTTACACTAGTGCTACACACACGCCAAGTGTTTGATAAAATGTCTAGTTATGATTTCTTAGGGAATTGAAGGTCCAATGCATGTCTTGTGAGTTGAATGACTTTATGATGATGAAAGGAATGTATGTATATGATATTCTCCTATATCGTGTTGGGACTTGACATTGCCTCACTCAGGGGTTATGAGCCCGTCTAACCACGTCGAGGGGTTTCTACCTTGATAACTACGTCAAGGGGTTTGTACGTTAATAACTGAGTTGAAGGGTTGGTACCTCAATCACCATGGGTGGTAGGGTGAGATGATCCACCAACCAATTAAGAAGTTTGTACCTTAATAACCGGGTTGAGGGATTGGTACCTTAATCACCATGGGTGGTAGGTTGAGACGATCCACCAACAAATTTAGGGGTTGGTAGCACAATAGACTATTAACTCTATAATGATAGTCTCTTCTTATACATGTATTATGTTATATGTAAGAATGATTTACTTCAAGCCTCTTCCGTGCATGCCATATTGTTCTGTGCTACTCATTGCCTATGCTTATGTACTTCGATTATGTTTCTTATCTCTTGTTGCATTTCATCCTACATACTTAGTAAATTCAAACATACTAATGCATACTCTACGCCTACATGATGTCATCATGTAGAAATTGGAGACCCACTTGAGCATCTTCCTCCACGCGGCTAGTACGAATTATCTAAAAATAGTTGGTGAGTCCTCCATTCGGGGGACAATGTGTATGATCTCATGCTATATACTAAGACTATCTTTCTTTTATGTATGTATTGATAAGAGGGTGAGCCTAGTTTCTTGTCTTGGCCCCCGCTTCTATCTAAGTTTTGGACATGTTGTTAGACATGTTATGTATTGAGCCTTGACTCTCTTGTTTTGATATTTATGTTATGAAAGTTTTCCTTTAGCCCCTTGCCCTTAATTCTAATCTAATTATGTTATTTAATTACTTCCGCGACCAATGATGTGTAATGATATGTTAAAATACTTGTTTTGGGTCCCTTCGGGTTCCCCGTTCGCCAGGTAACGTCTATGCCCTAGGCTTGGTTCGTGAAAAATATGGTATCAAAGCATTAGGTTGTTAATGATCTTCAATATCCAACACACTACGTTGATTAGAGTCTTATTCATGGTAGTTTTGTGCACTGTAATTATGAGTAGGTGGTTAACATACCTTTTAGGAAATGTTTCCCTTCTTCTTGATCTGTTTTGTGCTATAGAAGATAGGTGAGTTTTCCTTATAATGACTGTTATTTCTCATGTTTAGATCATGCCTAACACAAGAGGAAGGAGATCCCTCACTCTCGAGGAACAATCGGCTCATGGCGAGCTAAGGAATGCTCTCACTTTGCTAGCTCAAGCTATGGACAATCCAGTCAATCAAGGTGTCCAAGCCCCTCATGCTCCAACCCTTGGATCTAGGGTGAGATACTTTGCGAGGATGAACCCTCTGAAATTCTATGGGTCTAAGGTAGATGAGGACCCTCAAGAGTTCATTGATGAGGTCTACAAGGTATTAGCCATCATCAGTGTTAGATCGGAAGAGAAAGTGTAGTTGGCGGCCTACCAACTCAAATGGGTAGCACAAATATGGTTAAATCAATGGAAGGATGAGAAGGGAATCAATAATGCAGTGCTTTGGGAGGAGTTCAAGGTGGCTTTTCTTAATTGGTTCTTCCCTCTTGAGCTTAAGGATGCCAAGATGGTGAAGTTTATGAATTTGAAACAAGAGTTTATGAGTGAGAGGGAGTATGTTCTCAAGTTCAATCAACTCTCTAAATATGATCCCCACTTGGTTGCCTACCCAAGGTCTAGAATGAACAAGTTCGTGATGGGTGTATACGATTTGGTGAGTGAGGAATGTTATACCGCCATATTAATTAGTGACATGGATTTGTCCCGTTTGATGACCTATTCTAAACAAATGGATGAGGAAAAGTTGAGGCAGCGGACTATTAGTGAGGAAAAGTGGGCCCATTTTGAGGAAAAGTTCCAAAGTCGAAAGAGTGGCTGGTTCCATCAAGGCTGAGAGTCTTCTCATGCTTCTAATTGGGGGTTTGCCAATGACTATCCAAGAACCTAAGGTAATTGTGGTGTGGTGCCAAATGCTATGTGTCCAAAATATGGTAGGGGTCATGGGGGCCCATGTTTGAATGACACTAATGCATGTTATGGATGTGGGAAAGTGGGTCACAAAAAGATTAATTATCCTTTTAACCTCAACAAGGGTAAGGATGTTCGTTCACAAGGTGCAGATGCGGTCCCTTTGGGAGAGTTGGTCAACAAGGTGGTTCCCCAAGGCACAATCGGTTCTATGCACTCCAAGGGAGGCAAGAGGTTGAGGAGGTTCCCGATGTCATCACCAGTATGTTAAAAGTCTTTGATTTTGACGTGTATGCATAGATTCATCTGGATGCCACTCTTTCTTTTGTTACCTTTTTTATTTCCAAAAAGTTTAATGTTGAGCCAGAATTGTTGTTTGAGTCTTACGAGGTGTCTACTCCTATTGGTGCATGTATTGTTGCTAGAAAGGTTTATAGAAATTGTCCCGTTTGCATTTTGAATAAGATATTGCCTTGTGATCTTGTTGAGTAGGAAAATGGTGGATTTTGATGTCATACTTGGGATGGATTGATTGCATGCATACTATTCCTTTATTGATTGTAGAACTCATAGGGTCAAGTTGCAATTCCCAAATTAACCCGTCTTTGAGTGGGAGAGTCATAATGTGGTGGTCAAGGGTAGGTTCATCTCTTGCATTATAGCTTGTAAGTTGATCTCTAAGGGGTGTCTTTATCATCTTGTGAGGGTAAGGGATATGGAGCCCAAGGTCCTTCTAGAAGAGTCAGTTCCAATTATAAATGAGTTCCTTGATATCTTTCCAAATGACCTTCTCGATTTTCCTCCCAAAAGGGAAGTAGATTTTGGTATAGACCTCCTTCCCGATATTCAACCCATTTCTATTTCTCTTACTGTATGGCCCCGATGGAGTTAAAGGAATTGAAGGAACAATTAGGATTTGTTGGAGAAGGGTTTCATTAAGCCTAGCCAATCACCTTGGGGTGCACCGGTGTTATTTGTGAAGAAGAAAGGTGGATCCGTTAGAATATGTATTGACTACCGGCAACTTAATAGGTTACCATAAAGAATAAGTATCCTCTTCCAAGGATTGATGATTTGTTTGACCAATTTTAAGGGGCTAGTCACTTTCCTAAGATTGATCTTCGGTTCGGGTATCATCAAGTGAAGGTGAGGGAGTGTGATATTCCCAAGATGGCCTTCCAAACTAGGTTTGGGCATTATGAATTTGTTGTGATGTCCTTTGGGTTGGCCAATGCACCGACCATCTTCATGGATCTTATGAATAGGGTCTTCAAACCCTACCTTGATTCGTTTGTTATGGTTTTCATTGATGACATTTTGATCTATTCACATAGTAAGGAGAAACATATGGGTCATTTGATGGTAGTGCTAAAAAAGTTGAGGGAAGAGAAGTTGTATGCCAAGTATGAAAAATGTGAATTTTGGTTAAAAGAGGTTTCCTTTCTAGGTCATGTGGTGTTGGGAGATGGTATCAAAGTGGATCCTAAAAAGATGGATGTGATTAGAAATTGAACTAGACCATTGACCCCATCGGATATTAGGAGCTTCTTAGGCTTAGCGGGTTATTATCGGAGGTTTGTGAATGGGTTCTCCTCTATTAATTCTCCTATGACCAAGTTGACTCAGAAGAAAGCCAAATGTGTGTGGACCAATATGTGTGAAAAGAGTTTCCAAACATTTAAAGATAAGCTTATATCCGCTCCTATATTGTCACTACCGGACGGGCTTGAAGGATTTGTTGTGTATTATGATGCTTCTAGAGTTTGTTTGGGTTGTGTGTTGATGCAAAATAATAAGGTGATAGCCTATGCTTCTAGATAACTCAAGGTGCATGAAAGGAATTATCCTACTCATGATCTTGAATTAGTCGCCGTGGTCTTTGCTATGAAAATGTGGCATCACTATTTGTATGGGGTATGTTGATATGCTCACCGATCATAAACGTCCAATATGTCTTCACTCAAAAATATCTCAACTTGAGACAAAGAAGGTGGTTAGAATTTTTTAAGGATTATGATGTGAATGTGCATTATCATCCTAGTAAGGCTATTGTGATAGACGACTCTTTGAGTAGGGTGTCCATGGGTAGCATATTACATGTTGATGATCGTGGGAAAGGGATGGCTAAGGAGGTCCATCAGTTGGCTAGATTGGATGTTAGATTGGAAGAGGTGGACAATGGGGTTGTTATGGTAGTTGATGGCTCTAAATCTTCATTGGTTGAGGAGGTGAAAGCTAAGCAAGATTTTGACCCCGCTTTGTCAGAATTGAAGGCATTGGTAAAAGATGGTAAGGTGGAGGTTTTCTCCGAAGGGGGAGATAGTTACCTTAGGTACCAAGGTAGGTTATGTGTGCCTTGTGTTGATGGCTTGAGAGGAAAGATTCTTGATGAGGATCATGGTTCTTCCTATTCTATTCACCCCAGTTATACTAATATGTATAGAGATTTGAAAGAGCTATATTGGTGGGGAAGTATGAAGAGGGACATTGCCAAATTTGTTTCCGATTGTCATAGTTACTAGCAAGTCAAAACCAAACTTCAAAGGCCGGGTGGCTTAACCCAAGATATAGAGAATCCTACTTAGGAAGAGATTAATATGGACTTTGTGGTTGGGTTGCCCAAGACTAGAAGGGGTTTTGATTCCATTTGAGTTATGGTTGATAGGATGACAAAATCGGCTCACGTTTTATCATTTAAGACCATATATGGGGCTAAAGATTATGCTAGGTTGTACATTCATGACTTGGTGAGGTTGCATAGGGTTCCTTTGTTCATTATATCGGATCGTGGTGCTCAATTTACTTCACACTTTTGGAGGCCCTTCCAAAGGGGTCTTGGGACCAAGGTAAAGCTTAGTATAACCTTTCACCCTCAAACAGATGGACAAGCCAAAAGCACTATTCAAACTCTAGAGGATATGCTTAGGGCTTATGTATTGGAGTTTAGGGGTAGTTGGGATGATCGTCTTCCATTGATTGAGATTGCTTATAAAAATAGCTATCATTTTAGCACTGATATGGATCCTTTTTGGGCTCTCTATGGTAGATGTTGTAGATCATCGATTGGGTGGTTTGAGGTTGGAGAGGTGGCTTTGATGTGACCAGATCTTGTTATGGAGGCTCTTGAGAAAGTTAGGATGATTCGAGAGAGGTTGGAGATGGCCCAAAGTCGCCAAAAGTCTTATGCCGATGTGAGGAGAAGGAATCTTGAATTCAAAGTTCATGATTGGGTCTATCTGAAGGTATCACCCATGAAGGGTGTGGTTCGTTTTGGTAAGAAGGGGAAGTAGAGTGAAAGATATTTGGGTCCTTATAGGGTAATGGGGAGGATTGGCAAGGTAGCTTATGAGTTGGAATTGCCTAGTGAAATGAATTTGGTTCATCCGGTCTTTCATGTGTCTATGTTGAGGATGTGTGTGGGTGATCCGAATGCTATTATTCCATTGGATGTTATAGGTATAGTTGAAGATAACTTGACTTATGAAGAGGTTCCGGTTCAGATTTTGGATAGACAAGTGAAGGGGTTGAGGAACAAGGATGTGGCTTCTGTTAAGGTCCTTTAGAGGAATCAACAAGTTGAAAGTACTACTTGGGAGGCCGAAGGTACATAAAAAAGCGATACCCTTAGCATTTCCACTCCACTCAAGCCTAAGGTATTGATCTAAGTCTCCTATGTGATTTTAAGTCTAAGTTTCAACCTATGACACTTGCATACACTCATGTTTAAGTTGATAAGTTCATGATGATTTTACACTTATGTTAAGATTTTTGAAACGATGTTAAGTGCATTGTTGCATCCTTATGTGGGCTGAAATTGTCATGTTTAAATCTCTCATAAACCCTTCTTTAACACTCGGGGACGAATGTTCCCAAGGGGGTGATATTGAAACGACCCTAAAATTCCCCAAAATGTTCCTTGTAAGTGCCCAGAATCGTAATTTCCATATATCCCAAAATTCGTATGTGATATCAAAAATCCAACTTCATATTCTTGTTTAGGGGGAAAAAATTGATTAGAAAATGGGTCTAACCCCGATTTAATAACAACCGTAGCAAAATTTGAAAACCGCAAAAATGCGATTTCCAAAAAGCTAGCACGCTCCTGGCGTGACGCACCAAGGGTGCGCCTCAGTGTTTTTCTTTTGTGCAGTTTTTCACTTCGGTCCAAGTCTTTTGGGTCTTAGGCCTAAACCTTCTCATATGCAAAAATACCTATACACATCACGTTCATATCATACAAGACATTCTCCAATATTTTCTCAAACCCTTAGACTAATATTTTTCTCAAAATTCAAGTGTCTAAATCTCTTCTGGATCTTAAAAATTCATCCAAGCTTCAAGCCTCCATTCAAATCTTCATCAATAAATTCTCCAAAGCTAAGATAAGTGGGTTTCAACCATTGGGTCCTTTCGCCTACGGTGCTCAAGCTTCCGTTTTACATAAATTACATGTTTCTAAGTTGATTTACTTATGAGTCTTACTTATTGTGAATTAGACTATGAACTATGTTGGAGTTTCATGAAATTGTGACTATTTTAGCATGTCTTGAGCTACGAATCTAAGATCTATTGTTGGATTTTATGAATGTTTTAATGTATATTTTACCATGTATTTATTATTGATTTTAATTGAATTTTCTTGCATGATTTCATCCCTAAATTGCATAATTTTACACTAGTGCTGCACACTCGTCAAGTGTTTGATAAAATGTTCGGTTATGATTTCTTGGGGAATTGAAGGTCCAATGCATGTCTTTTGAGTTGAATGAATTTATGATGATGAAAGAAATGTATGTATATGATGTTCTCCTCTATTGTGTTGGGAATTGACCATGCCCCACTTAGGGGGTTGTGAGTCCGAGTAGCCACGTCAGGGGTTTTTACCTTGATAACCATCGTAGAGGGGTTTGTATCTTGATAATCAGGTTTAGGGGTTGGTACCTCAATCACCATGGGTGGTAGGGTGAGATGATTCACCAACCAATTTAGGGGTTTGTACCTTAATATCTGGGTTGAGGGGTTGGTACCTCAATCACATAGGTGGTAGGGTGAGACGCTCTACCAACAAGTTGAGGGGTCGGTACCTCAATCACCATGGGTGGTAGGGTGAGGCAATCCACCAACCACTTAAGGGGTTGGTACCTCAATAGACGATGAAATCTGTAATGATGGTCTCTTCTTGCACATGTACTATGTTATATGTAAGCATGATTTACTTCAAGCATCTTCTATGCATGACATATTGTTAATACTACTCCTTGCCTATGCTTATGCACTTCGATTTATGTTTCTTATCTCTTGTTGCATTGTATCCTACATACTTAGTACATTCAACTATACTAACACATACTCTATCTACATAATGTCATCATGTAGGAATCATAGACCTACTTGAGCATCTTCCTCCACGTGGCTAGTACGAATTCTCTCAAGATAGTTGGTGAGTCCTCCATTCCGGGGACAATGTCCATGATTTCATACTATGTACTAAGACTATCTTTCTTTTATGTATGTATTGACAAGAGGGTGAGCCCGGTTGCTTGTCTTGGCCCCTGCTCCTCTCTAAGTTTTAGATGGTTTGTTGTACATATTATGTATTGAGCCTTGACTTTTGTTTTAATGTTTATGTTACGAAAGTTTCCCTTTTGACCTTTTCCCTTATTTCTAATCTAATTATATTTTTTAATTGCTTCCGCGACCAATGATGTGTAATTATATGTTAAGAGGCTTGTTTGGGGTCCCTTCGGGTTGCCCACTCGTCGTGTCACGTCTAGGCCCTAGGCTTGGATCATGACACTCAAAGTATTTACTTATGATGTCTATGCATTGTTAGACCTAGGTGCCACATTGTCAACTTGTGACTCCCTATTTAGCCATGAACTTTGGGATTAGTCCAGAATGCCTTCTTGAACCTTTTATTGTTTCCACACTGTTGGAGAATCTATTCTAGTGCTAAGAATTTATAGGGGTTTTTACAGTGTCAATTTACCATGAAGATATCTTTGCTGACCTAGTTGAGTTAGACATGGTACATTTTGACCATTCTATTCATGGACTGGCTTCATGCTTGTTATGCCTCCATAGACTATAGAACCAGGACGGTCAAGTTTTAGTTTCCTAATGAGCTAGTCTTAGAGTAGAGAGATAGCTTAGTTTTTCCTAAGGATAAATTTGTCTCATATCTCAAAGCTAGAAAATTAATTTCTAAAGGGTATATATACCATCTAGTCGGAGTTAAAGATTCTAGTCCTGAGGCACCATCTCTTTAGTCTATTCTAGTCATGAATGAGTTCCTGGAAGTCTTTCCTGATGATCTACCCAATGTTCCTCCTAACAGGGAGATAGACTTTGGGATAGATATCCTCCCAGATACTCAGACTATATCTATTCCTCCGTACCGTATAGCTCCTTTAGAGTTTAAAAAGTTGAAAACACAACTGAAAGACCTCCTAGATAAGGGTTTTATTAGACAAATCATCTCAACTTGGGGTGATCTAGTTCTCTTCATGCGTAAAAAGGATGGTTCTCTTAGAGTGTACATAGATTACTGTCAGTTAAATAAGATCACCATAAGGAACAAGTATCTTCTTCCCAGAATTGATGACCTGTTTGACCAACTCTGGGGTGCTACTTGTTTCTTCAAAATAGACTTCAGATCTGGGTACCATCAGCTTAATGTTAGAGAAAGTGACATCCCTAAGACAACTTTCAGAACTCGCTATGGTCATTATGAGTTCTTGGTCATATCATCTGGACTGACAAATGAACCAGTGACTTTCATGGATTATGAATAGGATATTGAGGCCATACCTAGATATGTTCATTATTGTGTTCATAGATGAAACCCTGATCTACTCTCTAATGAGGAGGAGTATGCCAACTATCTTAGAATTATCCTTCAGAACCTTAAGGACCAACAGTTGCATGCCAAATTTTCCAAATGTAAGTTCTGGTTAGCATCTATGGCATTTTTGGGTCATATTATTTCTGGTGAAGGCATTCAAGTTGATTCCCAAAAGATTGAGACAGTAAAGAACTGGCCAAGGCCCACAACTCCAACAGAGATAAGGAGTTCTTGGGATTTCCAGGTTACTTCAGGCGTTTGGTAGAGGAGTTTTCTTCTATCTCAGCTCTCTTGACTAAGCTACCTCAGAAAAATGTTAAGATCATATGGTCTAAAGCATGTGAGAAGAGTTTCCAAGAGTTGAAAACTAAACTGACTAAAGCTCCGATCTTGTCCCTACCCAAGGGAGCTGATGCTTTATTGTATATTATGATGCATCTAGAGTTGGGTTGGGATGCGTATTGATGCAAAGAGGCAAGGTGATAGCATATGCCTCCAGACAGCTTAAGACTCATGAGAAGAACTACCCAACTTATGATCTTGAGCTTGTTGCTGTGGCTTTTGCTCCCAAAATCTAGAGTCACTATCTTTATGATGGGCATGTAGATGCATTTATAGACACAAGAGCTTGCAGTAGGTATTCAGCCAAAAGGAGCTAAACTTGAGGGAGAAGAGATGGTTGGAGCTATTGAAGGACTATGACATGAGCATCCTCTATCACCCAGGTAAAACTAATGTAGTCGCTAATGCTCTTAGCAGGTTGACAATGGGGAGGAACGCACACATTGAGGATGGAAAGAAAGAACCAGATGAGGAGGTGCACAAATTGGCACATTTCGGGGTATAAACTGAGGATTCTAATGAATGAGGTGCAATTATAAAAAGATGGGGTGGAATTGTCCTTGGTAGTGGACGTGAAAGAAAAGCAAGACTAGGATCATATCCCCCTTCAGTTTAAAGAAGATGTTCAGAAGTACAAGGTATTAATATTTGCAAAAGGGGGAGATAGAGTCCTAAGATACCAAGGAAGGCTTTGCGTATCAAATGTTGTTGGCCGTAGAGATAGTATTCTAGTTGAGGCTCGTAAAGTAAGATACTCTATTCACCTAGGTACAACAAAAATGTATAGAGATCTATGAGAGGTTTATTGGTAGGGTGGTATAAAGAAGGACATTACAGAGTTTATGTCTAGATGCCTAAATTGCCAGCAAGTCAAGATGGAGCACCAAAAGCCTTGTGGTGTGGCCCAGAATATTGAAATTCTAGAGTAGAAGTGGTAGATGATTAACATGGACTTCATAACGGACTTACCTCCATCTCATAGACAACATGAGTCAATATGGTAATAGTTGGTAGAATGACCAAGTGGCCTAGAATATCAAAATTCTAGAATGACTGATACAGCTGAGGAATATGCCAAACTTTACATTAACGAGATCGTTAGATTGCATGGGGTCTTTATATCCATTATTTCAGTTAGAGGAGCCTAATTCACAACATAATTTTGGAAGTCCTTTTAGAAAGGGATTGGGAATGCAACACCGCTTAATCCCCTTCTATCTAATTTAGATGAGTATGTATAGATGATAGTGAGACAATGCCGAGAAAATCTGAAAAACTATAGAATCAGACTTACAAGAGGCATTACGAGTCATAAAGGGGATTATGACTCATAAAGGGGTTTCCATAGGGAATTTCAGTGACTCAAAGTTTTAGGAACCTTCAGCTACGAGACAAGTATATGACTCATAGACCTCACTATGACTCATAGAGGAGGGTTTCTTGGCTAGTTCCAGTGTTCCATATTGCAAGATCCCTCAAGCCACGAGAGTTCAGTATGACTTATAGTGTGGACTACGACTCATAACGAGGGGGTTTCATAAAGGCTTCCAGTGATTCAGGATTTTAAAGACTTCCAGTCTACAAGGAGCAGTTATGACTCGTACTGAGGACTACGAGTCGTACTTGGGGTTTTATGGATCCTTCCAGCTGAGTTAATGAAGGGCATTTTTTCCAATCTGGCCCCTTTTCCATTAAATCCCATATGGTTTTTGTCTTGTATAAAGACTTAAAAGTGAACCCTAGGCAATTAATATTCATTCCACCTTTGAGGGTTTTCTTGAGGGAAAAGAGGAGATAAGGGGAATCTAGGGTTTTGCAATCCAAGAGAAAGAGTTGATTGAGGATTGATTATTCTTTGATTTCCAGGTATGTAAGGATTAACAAAGTGTAGATTCCTTTTTTTCACACACCCTTTCCCTTATCGTGTGTCAAGATTTGAGAGGAGTTGAGATTTCTAAGAAATTTCTCTTATTTTGACACTATATTCTTGTTTTCACCATAAGGTCCTATGTTATTACATGAGAAAATTTCTATATTATATGAGTATTGACATCAGAATTGCATATGTATTTAATACTTGGCTATATGAGACTTACATTTGTATGATTTATGGAATTCTATGTATAACAGTGAGATTGAGGTTAAGGTTGAGATTGAGTACATGAGTTGAGAAATTTGAGGATGATTGAACAAGAGATTTATAGTGCATTTTTGTCACATACATTACTATGCATGATATCTTATTTTCATTACATGATAAGTAAATTGATAAGTATAAATAATCGTATTGAGTTGAGTAAAGTTTGATTTATTGCATTGATTGATGATTTGAGATTGACAAGATGATTTATGAGTGGAGATTAATAAGATGATTGATGAGTTGAGATTGATGAGATGATGATGAGTTGATCCATGAGTTAAGCATATTTTAGTCTTGTGAGGAGTATCGAGCACTGAGTGGGGTGCGAGTATACTTCTTCTTTAACCTACAAAACTATGTTGCTAGCGTAGAATATTTGTTACAACTAATTTGGCATCTCTTGTCCCACAAGTGGACACTTATTTTGGATCCAAGAGAGAGTTGATCGCCCTTTTTTGTGGCAAGTTAAGGGTTGGCGTGGCAACAATGCTGATTTATTGTGCATCACGTAATTAAAGGTGCTAGAATGAGGATATTGGTTAAGAGAAACTCTTAAGAAAAATCTTGATTGATCATGGCATTTTCAAGTTGAGTTATATCTACTGAGTCTATTTTACTGAGTTTACTTTTCAAAGCATGACTTACTATAAAACTTGGATAAATTGTTTTGAGCATGAGTTATTGAGTTGAGATATGTGAGTCAAGCTTTACTTTTCTTGAGCTATTTTACGTACCAGTATGTTCTATGTACTGACATTCATTTTGGGCCTATATCATTTTATCATGCAGATATAGCAGATAGAGGATCTCAGCACATACATCATTAACGCCCGAATTCGGTACATTCTTAGAGTTTGTAAGCCCTCTTTGTTCTCTGGAGGAGCCTTTGTTTATGAGCTTGATTTAGTCTATCTTTTCTTTTCTTTGATTGGGGTGTTCATGGCCTATTATGACACTATCTAGGCTACTGAGTAGAGGCTTCTTAGACTTTGAATATAGAGTATGGAGTTGATGTATCGAAACTTCTATTTTGAAAACTATGATATATTAGAGATAAGATTTCTATCTTTATATGAGGTCCCTATTTATTGAGCTATTTTTCAGCTGTTGAGTATGATGTGATGATGAGGCCAAGTGATCCTCTTGAGGGATTAGTAACGGTTCTTCAATTGCTGGCCACGCCAAGGGTACCCTCTCGGGGCGTGACAAACTTGGCATCAGAACACAATGTTTGACAGTCCTAGGAAGTCTATGAAGCCATGTCTAGTAGAGTCTTGTTTAAGAGCGTGTTGTGCATCACACTTCATAAGCAGAAGGCTACAGATCATTACAAATTGTTACCCTTTTCTAATTTTCTTAGTTTGTGTGATGGAGTGAAAACTCTACAAAACTCCTTTATGACTTATGCATTACACGATTGCAGATCATGCCTCCTAGACACATAGTGACCCTGAGGAATGCTTCAGCTACCATTTCTGAGGACCCTACTTTAGAGGTGCCTCCTCAGGTAGAGACAAGGAGCCGAGGTTGATCGCTTAGGACTGCTGGTGTTCTTGGGACACCTACTGCCCCACCTGCTCCTACTTCAGAGGCTGACTTTAGAAGAGCCATTGCTATGCTTATCAAGTTGGTAGCCCAGAGTGGGAATCAGGGTTCACAAACCCTTAGTTCTAGCTCTCATGAGCCAACAACTGCTTCTAGACTAAAGACTTTCTGAGGATGAATCCACCTATCTTCACAGGGTCTAAGATTGGAGAGGACCCTCAAAACTTTATTGATGAGATGTGGAAAGTGCTAAAGACTATGCACATGACTAAGACTAAAGGACTTGATCTTGCCTCCTACCAGCTCAAAAATATGGCCAATATTTGGTATAACTAGTGGGAATAGGGTCGATGTGATGATGATGAGCCCGCTGTTTGGGATGAGTTTGAGAGTGCCTTTCTCGGTCACTTCTTTCCTCAGGAGTTGAAAGAGGCAAAGGCTAAAGAGTTTGTGAATATAAAACATGAAAGGATAACTGTTAAAGAGTATAGCCTGAAATTCATCCAGCTTTTCAGGTATGCATCGGAGATGGTTCGAGATATAAGGGCAAAGATGAGGAGATTTGTGTCTGGATTTGGTAAGCATGTGAGGAGGGAGTGCAAGGCGGCATTATTGATCTTGGGTATAGATATTTCCAGAATGATGGTTTATGCCCAACAGACTGAGGAAGATAATAAGAAAGACAGAGAGGAGCACTTGAGTAAGAAGGCTAGATCAATAGGGCCCAAGCCCAGCCAAAGCAAGTAAAGTAAGAGAGATAAGTCCTATTTCCAGAAAAGGTCTTCTAGATATGCACCATCTTCAGCTAGTGCACGAACTCCGAGCCATCAGAGGTCCCATGGTCAGCCAAACTTTAGGGCCCAAGGTGTACAGTCTCAAGGAAGTATGACTCTTGGTTCAAAAGGGAAGCCCTTTATGGGAAATATGGCACTAGATGACCAAGAGGGAAGCTCTTGGGGAACCGACAGGACCAAGAGGTTGCTCTAGAGATTGTGATGGTGTAATTCGAGTCCTTACTTTTCCTTGTTATGCTTTAGTTGATCTGAGTGCAACTTTCTATTTTGTGATGCCATATGTGACGAGTAGATTTGAGATTCTTCCTGATTGTTTGCTTGAGCCATTTTTACTTTCTATTCCTATTGGTGAG
Source organism: Solanum clarkiae (assembly GCA_011800125.2). Lineage (NCBI taxonomy): Eukaryota > Viridiplantae > Streptophyta > Magnoliopsida > Solanales > Solanaceae > Solanum > Solanum clarkiae. The sequence goes on from JAABOM020000001.1 coordinate 9,296,287, forward strand.
TTCGTTTGATCTGAGAGAATCTATAGAGATTATGTGGTATCCAATCATAGGGATACCCTTGTTGATTTAATTGAGCTGGAGATGGTTGATTACGACATAATCCTTGGAATGGATTAGCTTCATGCATGCTATGCCTCTGTTGATTGCCAAACTCAGACTGTCAAATTCAAGTTTCTGAATGAGCCTATTATTGAGCGAAGAGGAGATTCTGTTGCACCAAAGGATAAGTTTATTTCTTACCTTAAGGATTGATGACTGATTTCTAAGGAATGTATCTATCACCTCGTGTTAGTTAAATCTAATGATGTTGAGCCCCCTTCTCTTGAGTCAGTCCTGATTATGACTGAGTTTCCTAATGTGTTCCCTGAGGATCTTCTTAAACTCCCTCTTGATAGAGAGATCGATTTCAGAATTAATGTTCTTCCTGGCACCCAACCTATCTCTATTCCGAAATATAGGATGGCCCCCGCAGAGTTGAAAGAGTTAAAGGAGCAGTTGAGGGATTTGTTAGAGAAGAGATTCATAAGGCCAAGCGTTTCCCCATGGGGTGCTCCGATTTTGTTCATGTGAAAAAAGGAAGGTTCCTTATGGTTGTGTATTGATTATCAATTGAACAAAGTGACTATTAAGAACAAGTGTTCCCTTCCAAGGATTTATGATTTGTTTGACCAACATCAGGTTGTTACCATTTTCTCTAAGATAGAACTCAGATCAGGTTATCATTAGTTGAAAGTGAGAGAATGTGACATCCTAAAGAAGGCTTTTTAAACCCAATATGGTCACTTTGAGTTCTTGGTGATGTTTTTTTGGGTTGATGAATGTACCCGCAACCTTTATGGATTTGATGAATAGAGTATTCAGAAAATATCTTAATATGTTTGTGTCATATTTATTGTTGATATTTTGGTGTATTCCGGAGATGAGGAGGAGCATGTCAATCATCTTAGGATTGCCTTATAGACTCTTCAAAATAATGAGTTGTATGCAAAGTTTTATAAGTGTGAGTTTTGGCTAAAATACGTGGTTTTCTTAGGTCATGTAATTTCTGGAGATGGAATTCAAAGTAGATACTCAAAAGATTGAGCGGTCATGAATTGGCCAAGGCCAATCTCACCAACCGATATAAGAAGTTTTCTGGGATTGACTGGCTATTAATGGAGGTTTGTTGATGGATTTTCTTAAATATCCGCACCATTGACTAGATGACTCAGAAGAATATCAAGTTTCAATGGTCCCACGAGTACGAGAGAAGTTTCCAAGAGATGAAGACGAGCTTAACCACTGCCACTTGTGTTGACCTTGCCGGATAGAAAAGATGGATTTGTTATCTAATGTGATGCTTCAAGGGTGGGATTGGGATTTGTGCTGATATAGAAGGGAAAGGTTGTTGCCTATGCTTCTAGACAGCTTAAGGCGTATGAGAAAAATTATCCTACTCATGACTTAGAGTTAGAAGCGGTGGTTTTCGCTCTCAAGCTATGGCACCACTATTTATATGGAGTGCATGTTGATGTATTTATAGATCACAAGAGCCTGCAATACGTCTTCACCCAGAAAGAGCTCAACTTGAGGTAGAGCAGATGACTTAAGTTGCTCAAGGACTACGACATAAGCATCATGTACAACCCAGGTAAGGCTAACGTGGTTGCTGTCATAACCCAAGCCTAAGGCCTAGACGTGACACGACGCAATGAGGAACCCGAAGGGACCCTAAGCAAGCCTCTTAGCACATCATTATACATCCTTGGTCATGTAAGCAATAAAATGACATCAAGAGATAGTAAATAGGGATAATAACAGGGCTAAGGGACGTCTTTCGTATCATAAACATCAAGAGTCAAGAGAGAGTTAAACTCATAGCATTATACATAACATATCCAACAACATCTTTAACCATAGAACTTAGCGAGGCCAAGATAAGCAACCGGGCTCACCCTCATAGTCAAAATATATAATAAAAAAAGAAAGTCATAATACATACATAATCTGCTTCACCATTATTTATAAACCATAAGAACCAAAAATATATATTACACTCTTGAGCGTAAACATTGTCCCCGGAATGGAGGACTTACCAACTAGCTTGAGGGAGAGATCGTACTAGCCACGTGGAGGAGGATGATCAAGTAGGGCTCCAGTTCCTACATGGTAATATCATGTAGGCATAGAGTATGCATTAGTACATTTGAATGTACTAAGTATGTAGGATGCAATTCAACAAGACATAGGCAACATAATCGAAATGCATAATGATAAGCAATAGATAACATAATAACAATATGGTATGTATGATCAATGCTTAACTAAAACATGCTTACATATAACATAATATATGTGTAAGAAGAGACATTTATCATAGAAACGATAGTTTACCAAGGTACAAACCCCTTTGGTTGGTTGGTGGATCATCGCACACTACCACCCCTGATTATTGAGGTACTAACTCCTCAACCTGGTTACCAAGGCATGAACCCCTTGATTGGTTGGTGGATAGTCTCACCCTGCCACCCCTGGTGATTGAGATACTAACCCCTCAACCCGGTTATCAAGGCATAACCCCTTGATTTGTATCAAGGTACAAACCCCTCGACATGGTTACTCAGGCTCTTAACCCCCCGAGTAAACCATGATCACTTTCTAAAACTATATAGGAAGATATCATATACATACATCCTTTTCATCATCATAAAGTCATTTGACTCATAAGACATGCATTGGGTCTTCAATTCCTCAAAATACATTTAATTGGACATTTTATGAAACACTTGGCAGGTGTGTAGTGCTAGTGTATAATCATGCATTTCAAGAGTAGAATCATGCTAGAAAGTTCAATATAAAATAATTAATAGATATTTGGCAATACCCTCAAGCAACAAACATCAAAACTCTTAATCAAATCTCATAATAGACCACAAACTCATAGCTCAAAACATGCTAAAACAATCACAATTTCATGAAACCCCAACATAGTGTGCAGTGAAATTCATAATAAGTAAGACCCATGAGTAAATCAACTTTAAATCATACAATTTTAGGTAAAAGAAAGTTTGGGCATCATGGGTGAAAGGAACCCATGAAAGAAAACCCACATACCTTGACTTTGGAGAATCCTTGGAGAAGATTAAAGATAGATACTTGAAGCTTGAATGAGAACCTTAAGATCCGGATGAGTTTTAGGACTTGAAATTTGGAGGTGAAATATTGTCTAAGCGTTTGAGAGAGTATTCGGAAATGTCTTGAATGATATGAGGGTGAAATAAGACTAAGTATAGGTATTTTCACGCATGGAAACATTTAGGTCCAAGAGCCAAAAGTCATGGATTGAGATAGAAGAATTGTGCACAAAATACACAATAGCGTGCCCTTGGTACGTCGTGGCAAGGGCACGGATGCACATTAGAAATCACATTTTTTTTATTTTCAAATTTTTCTATGGTTGCTCTTAAATTAGTGTTAGACCCATTTTCCACTCAATATGACACCCCGAATAAGAATATGAAGTTGAATTTTTGATATCATGCATAGATTCTGAGATATATGGAAATTACCATTCAGGGCACTGTCAAGGCACATTTTAGGGCACTTTTGGGTCGTTTCAGTTGCTGATGCTCTTAGCAGGTTGTCCATGGGAAGAACTGCCTATGTGGGAGAAGAGAAGAGATAGTTAGCCAATGAGGTTCACAGACTAGCCTAACTGGGAGTTCAACTAGATGAGTCAGGCAAAGGAGGAGTTCATGTGCAAAATGGATCGGCATCATCTCTAGTAGTGGATCTGAAAGAGAAACAAGATCAAGACCCGATCTAATTACAGCTAAAGGGGGATGTATAGAAGCAGAAAGGGGTGACTTTCACCAAAGAGGGAGATGGAGTATTGAGGTATCAAAGAAGATTGTGTTTTCCAGATGTTGATGGTGTTCGAGAGAGGATCATGGAAGAGGCCCATAGCACCAAATATTCCATCCACCCAGGATCTACAAAGATGTAGCATGACTTGAGAGAAGTCTACTGGTGGAGGGGAATGAAGAGGGACAATGTGGAGTTCATTTCCAAGTGCCCAAATTTTCAACAAGTTAAAGTTGAGCACTAAAGGCTATGTGGAGTAGCTCAAAATGTTGAGATTCTAGAGTGAAAATAGGAGATGATCAACATGGAATTGATCAGAGGTTTACCGAGGTCCCGTAGACAGTATGATTTGATTTGGGTGATAGTTGACAGCATGACTAAGTCTGTACATTTCTTAGAGGTTAAGACTACTAACACTATGGAGGATTATGCCCACCTCTACATAAAGGAAATTGTGAGACTATGTGGAGTCTCTTTGTCTATCTTTTTTGATAGAGGAGCTCAATTCACTGCCCAGTTTTGGAGATCGTTTTAGAAGGGTTTGGGTACGAAGGTGCTCCTTAGCACAGCTTTCCACCCTCAGACGGATGGGTAGGCAGAACGCACTATTCAGATGTTGGAGGATATGTTGAGATCCTGTTCTATTCACTTTAAAGGTAGTTGGATAAATATTTGCTATTGATCGAGTTTGCCTACAACAACATTTTTCATTCGAGTATTCAAGTGGCCCCATAAGAGGCACTTTCTGGGAGAAGGTATAGGTCGCCAGTCGAATGGTTCGAGGTGGGTGAAGCAGAGTTGATTGGTATAGACTTGGTTTACCAAGCTATGGAGAAGGTGAAAATCATTCGTGAGAGGCTAAGGACTGCACAGAGTAGACAAAAATCCTACACCAATGTCAAAAGGAAAGACGTAGAGTTTGAGGTCAACGATTGGGTGTATTTGAAAGTGTCACCCATGAAGGGTGTGATTAGATTAAAAAAGAAAGTAAAGTTGAGTACGAGGTACATTGGTTCTTATCAGATTATAAAGAGAGTGGGCAATGTGGTGTATGAGTTAGAGCTACTATTGGAGTTAGAGGCCATCCACCCAGTCATCTACATTTCCAATCTCAAGAAGTGTTTGGAAGATCCACAGTTGGTTGTGCATATTGAGAGTATTGGAGTGATAGACAGCCTGATTAATAAAGCGATTCCTGTCCAGATCCTTGATCATTGGGTTCACAAGTTGAGGAATAAAGACATTGCATCCGTCAAGGTATTGTGGAGGAACCAATTCGTAGAGCAAGCTACTTGGGAGACGGAGGAAGACAAGAAAGCTAGATATCCTCACTTATTCTTGCCTGCCGATAATGAGTGAATTGATGGTAATGAACTTCTTCTAAATTCTCAATTTTCCATTCCCTGAATCCTCTTTTCACTTTTCATATGACAAATGATAGAGTTCTAGAGTCCGAGTGAGGATTGATGTGATTTGATGACTATTTGGTTGCATTGCTTGCTAAATTCTTCATTTGGTGATTGCATGACACATATGAGAGCTGCTGATTATTAGAGTCCACAGGGGGATTTGTGCCTTCTCCTAAATCCCTATCCTTCTTTTCGTTAGAGGACGAATGATCCCAAGGGGGAGATAATGCAACACAACTTAGTTCCCTTCTATCTGATTTTGCATGAGTATGTGTATATGATACTGAGATAATGCTGAGCCAATCTAAGAAGAACTATAGAATCAAACATACGTGAGGCATTATGAGTCGTAGAAGAGAGTACGACTCGTAAAAATGGGTTCTGTAGGGAATTTCAGTGACTCAAAATTTTAGGACCCTACAGCTATGAGACCAGTATACGACACATAAACCCCAGTACGACTCGTAAAGAAAGGTTTGGTGGCTAGTTCCACTATTCCATTTGCAAGGTCCCTCCAGCCACGAGAGGTCAAAATGACTCGTAGTGCGGACTCCGACTCTTAATGAGGGGGTTTAGTAAAGGCTTTTAGTGATTCAAGATTTTAAAAACTTCTTGTCTACGAGGAGCAGCTATGACTCATAGTGAGGACTATGTGTCATAGTTGGGGTTTCGTGGACCTTTTCTATTGAGTTAATGAAGGGCTTTTTGTCTATTTTGGCCTTTTTCCATTAAATCCCACATGGTTTTTGGCTTGTATAAAGCCTTCAAAGTGAACCCTAGGCCATTCATATTCATTCCACCCTTAAGGGTTTTCTTGAGGGAAAAGAGGAGAAGAGGGGGAAGCTAGGGTTTTGCAACCCAAGAGCAAGAGTTCATTGAGGATCCATTATTCTTCAATTTACAGGTATGTAAGTCTTACCAAAGTGTGGATTCCTTTTTTCACATGCCCTTTTCCTTATCTTGCGTCAAGATTTGAGAGGAGTTGAGATTTTTGAGAAATTTCTCTTATTTTGGTACTATATTCTTGTATTCACCATGAGGTCCTATTTCATTACATGAGAAAATTTCTATATTACATGAGTATTGGCATGAAATTTGTACATGTATTTTATACTTGGCTACACGAGTCTTATATTTGCATGATTTATGGAATTCTATGTATAACAGTGAGATTAAGGTTGAGGTTGAGATTGAGTGCAGGAGTCGAGTAATTTGAGCTTGATTGAACAAGAGATGTATGTTGCATTTATGTCACTTACATTACTATGCATGATATCTTATTTTCATTACATGATGAGTAAATTGATGAGTCTAAATGACCGTATTGAGTTGAGTAAAGTTTGATTTCTTGCATTGATTGATGAGTTGAGATTGAAGAGATGATTGATATGTTCAGATTGATGAGATGATGATGAGTTGATTAATGAGTTGAGCATATTTTAGCCTTGGGAGGAGTATCAAGCACCAAGTGGGGAGCAAGTATACTTCTACTTTAACCTACAGAAATATGTTGCCAGTGTAGGATAGTCGTTACAACTAGTCTGGTTACTCTTATCCTGCAAGTGGACACTTATTCTAGATTCAAAAGAGTGTTCATAACCCATTTTCGTGGAAAGTTAAGGGTGGGCATGACAATGATGCTGATTTGTTATGTGTCACCTAGTTAAAGGTGGTGGGATGAGGATATCAGTTAAGAGAAACTCCTAAGAAAAACCTTGTTTAAGGATGCCGTTTTCAAGTCGAGTTGTAACTACAGAGTGTATTTTACTGAGTTTACTTTTCAAAGCATGACTTACTATAAAACTTGTATAAATTGTTTTGAGCATGAGCACTTGACTGGAGATGAGTGAGGCGAGCTTTATTTTTCTTGAGCTATTTTACATACCAGTATATTCTATGTATTAATGTCCATTTTAGGCCTGCATCATTTTATGGTGCAGATACAGCAGATAGAGGATCTTAGTATGCGCACCGTTGAGGCCCAGATTCAGTAAATTCTTAGAGTTGGTGAGCCCTCCTTGTTCTCCGGAAGAGCCCTTGTTTATGAGCTTGATTTAGTATATCTTTTCTTTTCTTTGATTGGGGTTTTCATGGACTGCCATGACACCATGTAGGCTGTTGAGTAAAGGCTTCGTAGACTATGAGTACAGAGTATGGAGTTGATGTATCTAAACTCACTTTTATTTTGAAAACTATGATATATTAGAGAGATGCTTTCTATCTACGTATAAGGTCCCTGTTTATTGAGCTATTCTTTTGTTGTTGAATGTGATGTGACAATGAGGCCAACTGGTTCTCTTGAGGGATCAATAATGGTTCTTCAAGTGTCAGCCACACCAAGGGTACCCTCTCAGGGCATGATAGGTACGAAGGTGAAACTTAATACAACCTTCTATTCCCAGATAGATGGGCAAGCGGAGAGGACCATATAGACTCTTGAGGATATGTTGAGTGCATATGTTATAGATTTTAAAGGTAACTAGGATGATCACTTATCCTTGATTGAATTTTCTTATAAGAAGAGTTTCCAGGATAGCATATAAATGGCACCATATGAGGACCTATAAGAGAGGAGGTGTAGATTGCCTATTGGGTGATTTGAAGTTTACGAGGTAGGTTTGATAGGACCGAATTTAGTCCATCAGACTATAGAGAAGGTGAAAGTTATTCAAGAAAGACTAAAGACAGCCCAAAGTCGACAAAAGTATTATACCAATGTTATAAGGAGAAATTTGGAATTTGAGGTAGGTGATTGGGTCTACCTAAAGGTTTCCCCGATGAAGGGATTATGAGATTCGGGAAAAAGGGGAAGCTCAGTCCTTGATATATTGGTCTGCACCAGATTATTAAGAAGAGTGGTAATGTGGCGTATGAATTGGAATTGCCACTAGAGTTAGCTGCTATTCATCCAGTATTCCAAAATTTCTATGCTTAAGAAGTGTTTGGGAGACCCCACACTAGTAGTGCCTTTAGAGAGTATTGGAAATAAAGACAGCATGACATATGAAGAGATCCCAGTGCAGATACTAGATTGCAAGTTTGTAAATTGAGGACCAGGGAGATTTCTTCTGTTAAAGTATTGTGGATGAACCAGTTTGTCGAGCAAGCCACTTAGGAAGTTGAGGCAGATATGAAAGCCAGATATCATCACCTATTCATGTATTCTAATGAAGAGCATGAAGGTAATATCCCTTATTATTATCATTGAGATGAGATACGTCCATAAATATGAGTAATGAGATAGATGGATAGCTTCTTGTTGATAAACTAGTCCATGTGTAGCACACATGCGTATATTCCCCAGTTTCATCTTTATTCGAGGATGAATGATCTCAAGGGGGAATATTGTGACACTCCATAACTTTATATTCACATATACCTAGGTTTCACGCCTCACTCTTATATGTGGGAAGTGTGTTAGGGTCATAAGTGACCTCTAGTACTTAGTCGAGTTCAAAACTTTTCTACAAGTTAAGTTTCTAGCCTTAAATTATGCAAAATCCAACTTTAAATAAACATAACTCTTAGCTCATGACCTACCAAATTAAAGCCCTTTGAATTGGCTTTCCAACGCAACTGATTTCACCTCATTTGGAGTACAGACTCAATTGTTATAACCGTTTTACTAGAGACTGCCAGTTGCAGAGTGCATCTACAAAACCTCTTTACGGCCTGTAAATTAAAGTAAGTCTTTCTTACAAAATTGTAGAAAAAGTTCTAAAACTCTACAATTTCTGGCCCCAGAATTTACAGACCCATCTACAGGTCATAGAATAGGCTCGTAAAGTGATCCAGTGAAGCCAAAAATTGCCACAAAGTTTATGGAACGGTCCCTACGGGCCATAAATTCTTCTATAGTCATAGAGGGTCTTGTATAAAACTCGATCAGCGATTTTAAGGAGGGTTAATTTCATCTTTTCTAACCCTTTAAGCCTGAACTTGTCAGTTTTCAGCTAATTAAACCCTAAAACGTAATACTTCATATCATTTAATGCTCAAACACTCCAAGAACTAAGAACATAAAAGCTAGAGCTTTCAAGAACCTTTACCAATCACCTCAAGAAACTAATCCCCTAGGTATGTAAGGCCCTCCAAAAGTTATCCTATGTTTATTTTATGATCTTTAACTACCAGTCCTTACCCAAGATCAAGTTTATGAGTTGAGATCAAGTTTTCTCCATTACCAGTTAATTTTATTGAAATACTTGTTCATGTAATTTTCTTGATAAAAATCATGATCCTTACTAATTTCACTACTAAACTAAGTTATTAAGTTAAGGTTTCATGGATAAGTTTGTATTTATAAGAACCCTATGTATTCTATGAAAACCATTATATTCACAGTTTGAGTTGAGTTTAAGGAGTAGTTAAAACTTTTGTATTTATAAGATAGCTGAGTAATAAAATTATGATTTTGAGACACTTTGGATTGATAAAGATTCAGTAAAAGAGAAGAGGTAAGTTGAGAAAGTTTAACAAAGCTAAAGTTGTGCCAAGTCCCAAAAGATTAAAAGACATTTTGAGAGCTCTTACTCTTAAAGTTGTGAGCATTATAAAGTTATTTTGGTGGTATTATTGAGCACCGATATGAGTGAGAGCAATAATAAATTGAACTCATAAACTACATAGCCGGCATAGGATATGATTGTACCAAAAGTATAACGCTTCATTGCCACTAAGATGGCCTAGTTTTTGGGATGGATCTGTTCCCCTAGCTTCTATCCCTTGCCCTAGCAAAGTATTGTACAGCTCTGACAGCATGAGTAAGACTCTATATCATCACGAAGCTCATACTTGTCAGTTAGAGAAACTCCCCAAGCTAAAGTAAACTAGTTTCTATATACAGAGCTTTAGCATATGTTTTTACTTTCAACATGCACTTTAACTATTACTTATATTATATTATTATGAGACATGTTTTAATTACTTTGAGCATCGTGCCTTATCCCAAGTTCCTAATTTTTGCTATTTTACATACCGTACATTCCACATATTGACGTCTTTTGAATCATTTTATGATGCAAACATAGGTGACAGAGTTTCCTCAGAGGTGCTCCATTGAGGACCAGCATTTCATTCAACCATTGGTGAGGCCTCTTACCAATTAGACACTTTGGAATATTTACTTTTGGTTTTAATATTTCCTTTCAATTATAGTTGCCGCGAGCCTGTCACAGTATTTGTTTCAGATTATTTTAGTTAGAGATTCCATAAACTATACGACAGGAGTTTCAGTTCTCATTTTAGTTGTTAATGAGATATTTCCTCTATTCAATTTATTCAAATATTTGCAGTATCTTTAGCTTATTATATTTAAGCCTTCCATATGTCATTTCAAGTCTTACTAAGTAATGTAGCCAGGACAAGTAGTTCGCTTAGGACTAAAAATGATTCTAGGTGTCAGCCACGCCCAAGGTGTAAACTCAGGGTGTGACATACTTTGTGTCAGAGCACAAAGCTTAAGTGTCCTAGGGATTCTATGGAACTGTGCATAGTAAAGTCCGTATTATTGGCGTGAAACGCACCACATTCATAATAAGGAGGCGAAAGAGCATTAGGAAATGTCGCTATAAATTGCTATTCCTTTTCGTGCTTCAGAGTTTACCTCGGTCAATTCCCTTCTAATTCATGTGTTTGTGCCTTATTTTTCAGATCATGCCTCCATGTAGAGTCATCGGACCAACCAGGGGTAGAGGGCAGCCAACCAAGCAGAATGTAAACCAGCCTGAACCACCAATTCCTGAGGAACCTAGAGGTACAACCGTACCCAAATGTGGAAGTTAAGGAAATATTGCACAATGTAACTTTATCACATCTAAGGAAATATTTGGAAGAGAATATGCCCAAATGTGGAAGTTAAGGTGACCATTTCATATCCAATTTAGTGTTCAGGGAATTTATTACTCTAGCTCACATGCTAGATCAGACACTTTATGCTACAATACTTTATATTAAGACGTTTCGAGTCTCAGAACTTTGGATATATCATTATAAGAACAAGAGAGTTTGCATTTTCTAAAATTTGAGAGCTAGGTCTTGCCGTTCAAAGATAATTTAGACTAATCGTAATGATTTGTTTGGTCACTTTGAATATTAGAATTTATTTTTTTCAAAAAACTATTTTCATCATTTTATAATTTGATTTATTAATTACAGTGATGTCTTTTATGATTTTTGAAATATCCAATGCATATCAGCTTAGAAAACTAAAATTTAAAACAATAAAAAATTTTACCAAAGTAAACTGAATGAATGAACAAGCTCAAAATTGAAGTCTGACAGTTCTAATAGGTTGTGTGATTCTATGTAAAGACCCATTCGGTTATTTAGAGGACTTCTTATTTTATCAAATATCATCCTCCTAAATTCTAAATGGGTGTCATTGGACTCTATGTGACATATATATTTTATTCTTGGCAGAGGAGGTTTTTTTTTTGGGAAAATATTTTAAATTTGCAAAGAATCATATTCTATCCCTAATTTTTTTAATATATATATAATTCAACATGTAAAGAAAAGTAGGTGCATTGCTTGTCTTACAATTATATAAGTAACTGCACTGTGACTGTCTCACCACTTTCTTCTTCCTCTTTATATTCTTAGGTTTTAGATTAAGCATTAACGAGAAAGAAAATTTGGGGTAGTATAGACAGAGGAGAATTTTATGAACAGTGACTATATAAGTACCATTTATGCGGTTTCGACATTGAGGTAGGTTTGTCTATCCTTCTTTGAGATTGGGATTGAGTTATTGAATAATCGTATATTATGATTTATTAAATGGGATCGTGTCATGCGCTGAAAAATTTTCTTATAATACTCGTGTGAAAAACTTTAATTATACAGGCGGTTATTTTTGAAAGGATGAAAATCCTAAACTAATTGTTAAAATATTAATTAGTGTTAATTATGAAAGAATTATTTTTTAACTTATTAATAAAAGTAAGGGATCCTAGAATAATACTTAATATAATTAGGTATAAACCAAACTGAAAATAAAATCAAATGGTATATTCAGAAAATTCACTAACCAAATGTCACGACCCCACCCCGGAGCCGTGACTTACGCCGATTAGGCGTTCATACCAAATCTTAAATCATAAAGATCCTTAAACTTAATTTCCAGATTCTA
>JAABOM020000001.1:9308770-9378781 GCA_011800125.2 Solanum clarkiae
CTTGTGCATTGGACTTTAAAGGTAGTTGGGTGGACCATTTTCCACTTATTGAGTTTGCCTATAATAATAGCTACCATTTAAGTATCAAGATGGCACCTTATGAAGCTTTGTATGGAAGGAAGTGTAGGTTGCCATTTGTATGGTTTGAAGTGGCTGAAACTACCTTACTTGGGCCAGATCTAGTACACCAAGCCGTGGATAAAGTTAAGGTAATACAACAGCGGCTAGAAACAGCCCAAATTCATCACAAGTCATATGTGAATGTTAGGGGGAGAGGGCTGGAATTTTCAATAGGACATCGGGTATTTTTAAAGGTTTCTCCAGTGAAAGGGGTTATCAGGTTCGATAAGAAAGGAAAACTAAGTCCACGTTACATAGGGCCTTATAAGATTATTAAGAAGATCGGGCAGGTTGCATATGAGCTAGAGCTATCCCAAGAGATTTCAATGGTTCATCCAGATTTCCAAGTATCAATGCTTTGAAGGTGCATAGGTGACCCATCCCGTATCACTCCTATTGAGGACATGCAGGTTATCGAAGATCTTACTTATGAAGAGGTACCTGTTGCTATTCTGGATCGTCAAATTAGGAAGCTGAGAAATAAAGAAATAGCTTCAGTGAAGGTACTTTGGAGAAATCAGCAAACATAAGCGATAACCTGGGATGCTGAGGATACAATGAAGTCAAAATACCCTCATTTGTTTAAAGCTAAAGAGGACGCCCAAAATGCAGAATTGGGACACTAATAAGTATGTGTAATTGAATACTTATTTTGTTGTGAAAGGTTTATTTAAATAAAGGTTTATACATGGTTAAGCTACCCAATTATGCTAATATTCAAGGACGAATGTTCCTAAAGGGGAGAAGATGTAACATCCCACATTTTACATACCAATACTATGTAAATGAATCATGTTATGGTTTGGGCAAATTAGCGTCAATTCTTGAAAGTGCTTGTTCTCGTGTTAACAGGTGATATGGGCATCTAACGCTTAAGAGGGTCTTGTATATATGTGTTTTATGTTAAATTGAGAATATTACAACCCTAAATAAAGTAAGAGAGTTAAGGTGTTTGTATTAATTAATAATCTAGTAGGTGAGTCCCTTACTTGATTAGCTTGAAATTACTAGCTAAATGGAGACGAGGTTCGACGTCAAATTTGTCTAAATCTGATTATGGATAAAATTTGTTTTAAGGGTGTAATTTTAGCCCATGTTTAGCATAACAAATTGACCTTATTTTTAGTCCAAGAAGAATGAAATAAGATCCCAAGTATATCCCAAACCACTTGGCTATTTGGACCAAAAACGAATTAAGAGGAAAGCTGGAAATTGGCAGCCAAAGCCCATTAAATTTGACACCCATTTAGACCCAAGTAAGAGGCCCAAATTTCTACCTCACTAGCTCATTAAAAAGTGGTCTTACATAGTCAAAACACCTAAGGAAAGTCATCCAAATGAAGCCTTTAAAGAGGGGTTACAAGCAGCAAAAATTTCAGCCACTCTTACACTTGGAAAATTTCAGTTTTCCCAAACTCTCTCTCTCTAAACTTTTCTCAACCTAGTAAAGCAGCAGCCAAATGACTCTTTTAGGGTTCTTAAGGAGTTCCTCAACTTTGAAGATAAAGGTAAGTGCTTATAGTTGTGTTTTTAGTATGGTTTCTTTGTGAAAAATAAGAAGTATATGATAATATGTTATGACGGAAACTCTGGACAGCTTGTGTCCAGAAAATTGCTGCACACTTGTCTTTGTTTTTAGTTACTTCTATATGGTGTGTGGGTTGTATTATGAAGAGAATATGATATTCTTAACATTGTATAAGTTATATACATTACCCTAAGGTTGCTGCCCTAATTTTGGTTTTATTTAACAAGTGAGTTTTAATGTGCTATCTTAAGAGTAATATTGATTGGAACTTGTGGGCTGTTGGATGGAAAGCTATTGACTTAGATCCTTCATGACTTCTTGGGTGTTGTTCTAAGACTTCCTTAGCATTGTTATTATGTGCAAATATTGTTAGAACTGTTTAGTTAGAGTTGGAAAAGGTTTGGAATTATCGTTGTCAAAATATATCGAAGGAGGGTTACGTTATGCTGTCCATTTGTAGAATGTGTAGAATTCTGATATGTTGTTCCACGACCTTAGACTATTTTGGGACTATTTTTAGACTATATTAAGACTGGTTTTATGTGGTAATAACATTGGAAACAATTTAGATAAAGTTAGTATAGTTGCGGGATTGTTGACGTTGAAGTGTGGTGAAAAGATATAACGTTATGTCGCTTGTTGTACGTTGCAAAGAAGTGTTATGTGTTGTATTTTGTGGGCTATTGTGGGACATTTAAGGGTATGAAAATAAGATGTACATAACACGTACATAATAATGGTTGTTAGAAAATACATTTATAAGTGAAAAGGTTGAAGAAATGTCTTTGCATCACTAATTTAAAGCTTGCTATCTGGGTGGTCGTTTTTATGATATTGGGCTTCCTATAAGTGTTGTGTCACTGCTAATAATAGTCTTATTGCCTAATATGCTATAGATAAATGTTTCAGAGAAAAGAATCCACTCTAAGGTAGTAGCGAGGCCACACAACAAGGTATGTAATGCTACTTGACTTCGTATCATTTGGCATGAAACATAGAACCTTCGGTAAATAAAGGTATTTAACTACTCCAACATGACAATTAGCCATGCTTCCACTATATCACATGTTCATATGCTTCCATATATATAGTTATCTTCAAATCTACATACATACATGGATACCAAGTATATGAGTTCTTGTTGACAACAAAGTTCATTATTTATCTCATTTCATACACATTTTATTGTCTATGTAACATACCCACTTCATTGACATAGTGTCTTGTACAATTATTTACATGTTACATGCTGCATATACAAACTTATAGATCCAACATTATGATCACTAAAAGAATAATCTCAAAGGTAATTTAAAGATAACGTATATTGTTTATTGATGGGTGGTAGCCCGAGGGGTGGAAGCATCACCTAGCGAGGGACGATCCTATCATGGGTGGTAGCCTGAGGAATTAAGGAAGAACCTATCCAAGGACGATCCCGATACAGTTTACCACTGATCAGTTGGTATTTGCAGTACATGATGTGCACAGATTATACAGTAAAGGTAAAGCAATATAAAGAACATAAAGTATATGATCCCAAAGTATATCTACAGGTGGCCTCTCATTCCACACTAGTGCATAGTTTCAGTTTAAGTTGTTACTTCATATATAGTATTTCATGCCTTACATACTGAATACATTCTCATACTGACGACCCTTACGGGGGACTTGCATTTGATATTGCAGGTACAGGTGCTAATAGATCTCCCCAGTAAAGAACAGGACATCCAGCTGCAATTACCAAGCTTCAGGTTGTTTCAGAGCTTGTGTGTGTCCTAAGCTTATATGATTGTATTGTATAGTTAATCGAGGCGGGGCCTGTCCCGACCCTTATCAGATACTCTCTTATTTAGAGGCTTTGTAGACTATATAAATTAAAGTGTGGTCATGTCACGTACTTTTGATATCGTGGCCCCAATGGCCTAGTCACATGCATTTTCTTTTGGATTGTATCACTGTTTACTTGCATAAAGACATGTTAAATATAGAAATTCTTTATAAAATGTATAGAAAGTGCATAAGTACAGGTTGGTTTTTCCTGAGCCTTATCGGCAACGGGTGCCGGCCAGCCCTAACGGGACTTGGAGTGTGACATATAACCCCGATTTTAGAGCAACCATTGTGAAATTTCATTTTGCCAAATTTTCACATTCAAGTGAGGGTAGCATTCTCTCTGCGACGCGGAGCCATCGCGGAGATATGTTATTTTACTGGCAGTTTTCTGTTTTTGTCCAAGGCTTTTAGGTTTTGTGCCTAAACGTTCCCATGCGTGAAAATATTTATACTTAGCCATATGTCACCTTCATATCTACAAGACATTCCCAAATACTCTCTCAAACACTTAAAAAAATATTTGACCCAAAATTCAAGTGTCAAAACTCATCCGGATCTTAAGGATTTCACTCAAGCTTCAAGTCTCCATTTTTAATCTTCATCAAGTAATTCTCCATAGCTAAGATATGTGGGTTTCAATCATTGTTCCTTTCACCCATGGTGCCCAAGCTTCCTTTTTACATAAATCTCATGTTTCTAAGTTGATTTACTTATGGGTCTTACTTACTATGGATTTGAATATGAATTATGTTGGGGTTTCTTAAAATAGTGACTGTTTAAGCATGTTTTGAGCAATGAATCTTTGATATATCTTGAGATTTGATGAAGGTTTTAGATGTATATTGTATGATGGTATAACCAAATATTGGTATATTTATTTACTTCAAGTTTACTTCCATGATTTCATTTTTAAATTACATGGTCTTACACTAGAATCGCACATCCACCAAGTGTTTGATAAAATATTTGGTTAATGTATCTTGAGTTGTTGAAGGCCTAATGCATGGTATATGAGTTATGTGACTTTATGGTGATGAAAAGATCATATTTATGTGTGATTTCATGAGGTGTATCTACTGTATTGTGAGTTGACAATAGCCAATTGAAGGGTTATGCCTCAATTACCTCGGATGGGGGTGGTAAGCCACCAACTAATTGAGGGATTGGAATCTCAATCAAATCCGGCATAGGGTGGTCATGTCTGTCAACCAATTGAGAGGTTGGACAAATTATGTAATGATGCTATGAGCTTTGACTCTTGATGTTTTGTGATATGAGAGATGTCTCTTAGCCCCATGTTCCCTTATTTCTACTTTTTTTATGTTTATTTAATTGCTTTCGCGATCAAGAATGTGTAATGATATGTTAAGATACTTGAATGGGGTCCCTTCGGGTTCCCCATTCATCGTGTCACGTCGAGTCCCTAGGCTAGGCTCTTGACAAAATTGGTATCAGAGTACTAGATTGTTAATAGTCCTCAGCGTCCAACACACTGCGTCGATTAGAGTCTTATTCATAGTTGTGTTGTCACCACAATTATGAGTAAGAAGCTATTAGACGTTTTAGGAAATGTTTCCCTTCTTCTTACTCTATGTCGTGCTTTAGAAGTTAGGTAAAGTTCCCCCTCTAACAATTGTTCTTTGTTATGCTAGATCATACCTAACACAAGAGGAAGAAGAGTCCACACACCAGAGCAATGACCAGCTCATGGAGAGCTCTAGGATGTTTTCACCTTACTACCTCAAGTGTTAGCTAATCACGCCAATCAAGGGGCTCAAGTCCCTCATGCTCCTACTCTGGCATCTCGAGTGAGAGGCTTTATGAGGATGAACCCACTAGAGTTCAATGGGTCTAAGGTGGATGAGGAACGTCAAGAATTTATAGATGAGGTATACAAAGTGTTGGCTATAATGGGTGTGATCTCGAAAAGAAGGCAAAGTTGGTGGCCTACCAACTCAAGGTGGTGGCCCAAATATGGCACACAATGGAAGGAGGAGAAGGGTAACAACAATGTCATTTCATAGGACGAATTTAAGGTAGCTTTCCTTAACTGGTTCTTCCCACTTGAGCTTAGAGAGCCCAAAATGGTAGAGTTCATGAATTTAAAGCAAGGGTCTATGAGTGTGAGGGAGTATGACCTTAAGTTCAACCAACTCTCTAAATGTACATCAAACATGGTTGCCGACTCGAGGTAAAGAATGAATAAGTTTGTGATGGGTGTATCCGATTTGCTGAGTGAAGAATATCTTATAGCCATGTTGATTAGTGACATGGATGCGTCCCCCTTGATGACTTATGCCAAACAATTAGAGGCGGAGAAGTTGAGAAAGAGGAGGAGTAATCAGGCTAAGAGGACCCATTTTGATGGTAAGTTCCAAAGACTCAAAGGTGGCTAGTTTCATCAAGGCAAAGGGCCCTCACATGCTCCTAGTGGGAGATTTGCCAATGACTACCCAAGGCCCCAAGAAGGTGGTGGTGTGATGCCTAGACCTGTGTGTCGAAAGTGTGGTAGGGATCATGGTGGCCTATGCTTGAGGGATACTCATGCTTGTTTTTGTTGTGGAGAAGTAGGCCACACGATGATTGATTATCCACGTAATCACAAGAAAGGTAAGGATGTTCGTCCTCAAGGCCGGGATGCTAATACGGTTACTTTGGAAGAGGAGGTCAACAAGGAGGTGCCCCAAGGCATAATCAGTTTTATGTACTCCAAGCGAGAGAAGGGGTTGATGAGGTGCCCAATGTCATCACTGGTACGTTAAAAGTTTTCAATTTTGATGTATATGCATTGATAGACCTGCGTGCCGCTATTTCTTTTATTACACCTTTTGTTGCAAAAAAGTTTCATGTTGAGCCCGAATTGTTGTGTGACTCTTATGAGGTGTCTACTCCCATTGGTGCATCTATTGTTGCTAGAAAGGTCTGTAGAATTTGTCCCTTTTGCATCTTGCATAAAATATTGCCTTGGTGATCTTGTTGAGTTGGACATGGTTGATTTTGATATTATTCTGTGGATGGATTGGTTGCATGCATATTATGCATCTATTGATTATAGAACCTGTGGAGTAAAATTTCGATTCCCAAATGAACCCGTCCTTGAGTGGGAGAATCATGATGTGGTGGTCAAGGGAAGGTTTATCTCTTGCATTAAAGCCCAAAGGTTGATCTCTGAGGGGTATTTTTATCATCTTGTGAAGGTTAGGGATGTTGAATCTAAAGTCCTTCCAATGAAGTCGGTTTCGGTGGTTAATGGGTTTTTTGATGTCTTTTCTAATGATCTTCCTGGTGTTTCTCCCAAAAGTAAAATAGATTTTGGCATAGATCTTCTTCCTGATACGCAACCCATTTCTATTCCACCTTACCGTTTGGCCCTAGCGGAGTTAAAGAAGTTGAATAAGCAATAGAGTGACTTGTTAGAGAAGGGTTTCATTAGACATATCCAATCACCTTGGGGTTCATCGATGTTTTCATAAAGAAGAAGAATGGGTCTCATCGAATATGCATTGACTACTGGTAACTTAATAGAGTCACCATAAAGAATAAGTATCCTCTACCAAGGATTGATGATTTGTTGACCAACTTCAAGGGGCTAATCACTTTTCTAAGATTGATCTTCGGTCTGGGTATCATCAACTGAAGGTGAGAGAGGGTAACATTCCCAAGATGGCCTTCCAGAGTAGGTATGGGCATTATGAATGTGTGGTTATGTCTTTTGCGTTGACCAATGCACAGGCTATCTTCATGGATCTTATGAATAGGGTCTTTAAACCCTACCTTGACTTGTTTGTTTTGGTTTTCATTGATAATATATTGATATATTCTCATAGTAAGGAGGAGCATGTAAGCCATTTTGGGGGTAGTGTTGCAAAAGTTGAGAGAAGAGAAGTTGTATGCGAAATATGAGAAGTATAGATTTTTGTTGAAAGAGTTTTCCTTTCTAGTTCATATGGTGTTGGGGGATGGTATAAAAGTGGATCTTAAAAAGATAGATGTGATCAGAAATTGGCCTAGACCATTGACCCCATTGGACATTAGAAGTTTATTGGGTTTAGTGGGTTACTACCGGAGGTTTATGAATGGGTTCTCTTCTATTACTTCTCCCATGACTAAGTTGACTCAAAAGAAGGCTAAGATTGAGTGGACCAATGAGTGTGAAAAGAGTTTCCAAACCTTGAAGGTTAAACTTGTGTTCGCTTCTATCTTGTCTCTACTGGAAGGGCTAGAAGTGTTTGTGGTGTATTGTGATGCCTCCCGGAATGGTTTGGGTTGTGTCTTAATGCAAAATAGTAAGATGATAGCATATGCTTCTAGGGAACTTAAAGTGCATGAAGAGAATTATCCTACTTGTGATCTTGAATTGGCTGCCATGGTTTTTGTTTTGAAAATTTGGCATTATTATTTTGATGGAGTGCATGTTGAGGTGTTTACTGATCATAAGAGTGTCCAAAATGTATTCACTCAAAAGGATCTCAACTTGAGACAAAGAAAGTGGTTAGAACTTCTTAAAGATTATGATATGAGTATGCAGTATCATGCCAGTAAGGCTAATGTCATGGTGGATGCTTTGAGTAGGGCATCCATGGGTAGCCTAGCTCATGTTGATGATGGGGGCAAAGAGATGGCTAAAGAGTTTCATCAGTTGGCTAGATTGGTGGTTAGGATGGAAGAGGGTGGTATTGTGGTTGTTGATGGTTCAAAATCTTCCTTGGTTGATGAGGTAAAGGAAAAGTAAGATCTTGACCCCTCCTTCTTAGAATTGAAGGCATTGGTGAGAGAGGGCAAGGTGGAGTTTTTCTCCCAAGGGATAGATGGTGCCTTAGGTACCATGGTAGGTTGTGTGTGCCTTGTGTTTTTAACTTAAGAGAGAGGATCCTTGATGAGGCTCATAGTTCTTCCTACTCTATTCACCCTGGTTGTACCAAGATCTATAGAGATTTGAGGGATGTGTTTAGGTGGGGAGGTATGAAGAAAGACATTGCTAAATTTATATCTGGTTGTCATAGTTGCCAACAAGTCAAATCCGAACACCAAAGGCAGGGTGGCCTAACATAAGTTTTAGAGATTCCTACTTGGAAGTGAGAGGAAATTAACATGAATTTTGTGATTGGGCTGCCTAAGATGAGAAAGGGTTTGATTTTATTTGGGTTGTGGTTGATAAAAGCACAAAGTCGGCTAATTTCCAATTGGTTAAAACTACTTATGGGGTTGAAGACTGTGCTAAATTGTACATACATGAGTTGGTTAGAAAGCATAGGGTGCCTTTTTCCATCATATTGGATCGTGGTGCTCGTATCATTTCACCATTTTCAAGGTCCTTCCAAAGAGGTCTTGGTGCCAAGGTTAAGCTTAGTACGACCCTTCGCCCTCATACGTATAGCCAAGCCAAAAGAACTATCCAAACTCTTGAGGATATGCTTAGGGCTTGTGTTTTGGAGTTTAAGAGTAGTTGGGATAATCATCTCCCATTGATTGAGTTTTCTTATAGTAATAGCTATCATTTTCGCATTAGTATGGCCCCTTTTGAGGCCCTGTATGGTAGGCATTGTAGATCACATGTTAGGTTGTTTAAAGTGGGAGAAGTGACATTGTTGGGTTCGGATTTGGTTGTGGAGGCTATGGAGAAAGTGAGGTTGATTAGGTAAAGATTGAAAATAGCCCAAAGTCGTCAAAATTCCTATGTTGATGTGAGAAGAATGGAGCTAGAATTTAGAATTGGTGATTGGGTCTATTTGAAGGTTTCATCCATGAAGGGTGTGGTTCATTTATATAGAAAGGGTAAATTGAGTCCAAGTTTTATAGGTACTTATAGGCTAATAAGGAGGATTTTTAAGGTAGCTTATGAGTTGGAGTTGCCTAGTGTAATAGATTTGTTTCATCCGATCTTCCCTGTGTCTATGTTGAGGAAGTGTGCGGGTGACCCTCATGCTATTGTGCCTATTGATGTCTTGGGTGTTCTTGAAGACAACTTGACCTATGTGTCATGACCCAATCCTAGGACTTAGACATGACATGGTGAATGGGGAACCCGAAGGAACCCCAAACAAGCCTTTTAACTTGTCATTACACATTCTTGGTCGCGGAAGCATATAGAAGATATATAAATTAAGAATAGGGACAATGGGCCTAAGGAAAAAGCTTGCGTAAATATCATAATCAAGAGTCAAGAGTCCAGGTCATACATAATTACACAACATGTCCAAAAAGAACCTCTAATACATAGATAGAGCGGAAGCGAAGACGAAGCTACCGGGCTCACCCTCATAGTCAATAGAACATAAGAATGTATCTCAATACAAATCAAGAGAAAGAACATAAAACAAGGTTCCCAAAGAGGAGGCCACACCAACAAGCTTGGAATAGCACCATTTAACAACGTGGAGGAGAAGGCTGATCAACTTGATCACCGGTCCCTACATGGTGATATCATGTAGGCAAGAGTATATGTTAGTATGTTTTAATGTACTAAGTATGTGGGATGCAATGCAACAAGAGATAGTCTTCATGATCAACATACATAACTAGAGGCAATAGCCATAATATAGCAATATAACATGTATGATCAATGCAGAATAAAGCATGCTTAAGTAACCCATGCTCATATAAGGTTTCATATTTGAAGAATATACCAAGCTAGATTTCCAAGGTATAGACCCCTTGGGGTTAGTGATGGTGTCTCGCCATCACTTAGGTTGATGAGTACTAACACTCATCTCGATTGGTGATAATGCCACCCCATCACCTAGGTGGATGAGTACGAACCCTTATCTCGGTTGATGAGTAGAAACCCCCATTTCGATTAGTGTTGATGTTTCCCCATCACTAGGTGGAGAAGTACCAACCCTTCCTTCGATTATCCGGGATCTAATCCCCTCGGATCGAGCATGGTGTAATACAATACTTTATATAAAGTTCATCATATGGATAAGCTCACTTTTTCGTTATAACATCAATAGTATCAAATACATATAAGCTCTTTTCATCATCATAACATCATTCACAGCATAACTCATGCTTTGGACCTATAATTCCTCAAGAAACCCTAGCTAGAAAATTTATCAAACACTTGGGAGAGGGGTGTAATGGGGGTAAAAGACCATGCAATTTAGAGGTGAAATCTTACAAGAAAATCTGTTGTAAAACTATAATTCAACACCTTGCAACACCCCTAAGACATTCACATCAAAACCCCACATCAAATCCAACATTAGATCTAAGATTTAGAGCTTAAACCATACTAAAACAACCATATTTTCATCAACTAAAATCACTGTGCAGTAAATTCCTTAATACACAAGACGCACATGTAAAATTAACTTTAAATCATGCAATATTAGTAAAAAAGAGGCTTAGGTACCATGGGTGAAAGGACCTAATGGTTCAACACCACATACCTTAGCTTTGGAGAAGTCCTTGGTGAAGGTTGAAGATGGAGGCTTGATGCTTGAAGAGAATTCTTAAATCTGGATGAGGGTTTTGAGTCTTGAAATTTGGAGTTTAAAGATGGCTAGGTGTTTTGGGGAGTATAGGAAAATTTTTAGGATGATATAAGGGTGAAATTTGACTAAGTATAAAAGCACGTTTGGGAAACTTGGGCCCAACACTTAGAATATTTTAGACCGCACAGGAAAACACTGCCAGGAGAAAAACACATCTCCATGTCTCCGAGATGATGCAGAGAGGAATTTATACTAAAGCGCGCCTAAGGCAAGTCGTGGAAGCAACGCAAATAGCTCATCGAAAATCGTCCCTTAAAAATTTATAATTGCTATTCTTTTACTCTTAAATCGAGGCTAGACCCTTTTTCACCTAAATTTAACTCCCTGATAACAAATATGAAGTCGGAGTTTCGAAATAACTAACAAATTTTTAGATATATGAAAATCAAAATTTCAAGCATTCCGAGGCACATTTTTGTAAACTTTTTTTTGGGGGGTCGTTTCAATATCTCGCTCTTGGGAACATTTATCCTCGAATGTAAAAGAGACACACAAGACAAGAGTGATCACGAACAAATTGGCCCCAACAAAAATGCAACATAACATGTAAAACACCATTTCCAAAATCTCAACATGAGTGTAAAATCGTCATAACTTTACCAACTTAAACATGAATGCATATGAATAACATAGGGGCTGAAATATAAGACTTGAAGTCACATGTGGGAATTAGGATTAGTACCTTAGACTTGAGTGGAGTGGAAATATAAGGATACCACTTTTGCATGTCCGCTTTGGTCTCCCAAGTAGTACTTTCGACTTGTTGGTTCCTCCAAAAGACCTTAACTGATGCCACCTCTTTGTTCCTCAATCTCTTCACTTGCCTATCCAAGATCTGAATTCCTCATAAATCAAGTTATCTCAACAACACCCACAACATCAAGAGGCACAACGGCATTAGGATCACCAATACATTTTCTCAACATAGAGATATAGAACACTAGATGAACCAAATTCATTTCACTAGGCAAGTTCAACTTAAAAGCTACCTTGCCAACCCTCTTAATCATCTCATAAGGACCAATATACCCTGGAATCAACTTTCCCTTTTTACCAAAATAGACTACACCTTTCGTTGGAGAAACCTTCAAATAAACCCACTCACCAACTTGGAATTCTAGGTGTCTTCTTCTCAAATCCGCATAGGATTTTTGGCAACTTTGGGTTGTCCTCAACCTTTCCCTAATCATCTTAACCTTCTCAAGAGCCTCCATAATTAGATCCAACCCCAATAAAGCCACCTTTCTGACCTAAAACCAACCCATCGGTTATCTACAATGTCTCTCATAAAGAACCTCAAAAAGAGCCATACCGATGCTACAGTGATAGCTATTGTTTTAGGCAAACTCAATCAACGGATGATAGTCATCCCAACTACATTTAAGCTCCAAGACACAAGCCCTAAGCATGTATTCAAGTGTTTGAATTGTCCTTTTTTCTTGGCTATCCATTTGAGGGTGGAAGGTCGTAGTAAGGTGAACTTTGGTACCAAGACAACTTTGAAATGACCTCTAAAAGTGTGAAGTGAATTGTGCAACCCGGTTCAATATGTTGGATAAAGGAACACCATGTAACCTTACTAACTCATGGATGTACAACCTTGCATACTCTTCAGCACTATATGTAGTCTTGATTGGTAGAAAGTGAGCCACCTTCGTCATCCTATCGACCACCACCTATATGGAATCAAACCCTTCCTAGTCTTGGGAAACCCAACAACAAGATCTATGTTAATCACCTCCCACTTCTAAGTAGGAATCTCTATGTCTTGGTTTAGGCCACCTGACCTTTGATGCTTGGCTTTGACTTGTTGACAACTATGGCAACCGGAAACAAATTTGGCAATGTCCCATTTCATGCCTCCCCACCAATACACATCCCTCAAGTCTCTATATATCTTAGTGGAGCCGGGTGGATAGAATAAGAAGAGGTATGGGCCTCATCAAGAATTCTCTCCCTTAAACCATCAATGCATGGCCCACACAACCTACCTTGGTATCTAAGGGCCCCATGTCTCCCTTGGGAGAAAACCTCTATTTTTCCCTCTTTCACTAAGGCCTTTAATTCAAACAAGGAGGAATCTAGATCTTGTTTTTCTATCACCTCATCAACGAAAGAAGATTTAGAACCATCAACAATAACAATACCATTACCCAGATCTTCCAACCTCACCCCCAGTCTAGCCAATCAATGCACCTCTCTAGCCATATCCCTATCACCACCATCCACATAAGTTAGGGTACCCATGGACACCTGACTCAAAGCATTCGCCACAATATTTCCTTTACCCGGATGGTAATGCACACTCATATCATATTTATTAAGGAGTTCTAGCCACCTTCTTTATCTCAAGTTAAGATCTTTTTGTGTGAAGACATATTGAAGGCTCTTATGATCGGTGAAGATATCCACATGCACCCTATGTAAATAATGTCGCCAAATCGTTAGTGCAAACATCACGGCGACTAATTCAAGATCATGGGTAACGTAGTTCTTTTCACGCACCTTGAGTTGCCTAGAAGCATAGGCTATGACTTTACCATTTTGCATTGGCACACAACCAAAACCCACTCTAGATGCATCATAATATAACACAAAACCCTCAAGTCAATCGATTAATTACAATATAAGAGCGGACACAACTCTATCTTTCAATATTTGGAAGTTTTTCTCACATTTATCGATCCATACAAACTTCACCATCTTTTGTGTCAATTTTTTCATAGTAGAAGAAATAGAGGAGAACTCATTCACAAAACTTCTATAGTAACTTGCAAGGCCTAGGAATCTCCTAATATCCGATGGGGTCAATGGTCTAGGAAAATTCCTAATCACATCGGTCTTCTTAGGATCCACTTTAATGCCATCCCCCGACACCATATGGCCCAAGAATGCAACCTCCCCCAATCAAAGCTCACACTTGTCATATTTAACATACAATCTCTCCTCCCTCAATCTTTGAAACACAACCCTCAAGTGGCCTATATGCTCTTCCGTACTATGCAAATAGATCAAAATATCATCAATGAAGACCACAACAAAGGAATCAAGGTAGGATTTGAAGACCCTATTCATTAGGTCCATGAAGATGGTCGGTGCATTAGTTAGCCCAAACGACATCACCACAAATTCATAGTGCCCATATCCAGTCCGAAAGGCTATCTTGGGAATATCACACTCCCTCACCCTCACTTGATGATACCCTGACTAAAGATTAATCTTAGAGGAAAATCTAGCCCCAGTCTAGCCAATCAATGCACCTCTCTAGCCATATCCCTATCACCACCATCCACATAAGTTAGGGTACCCATGGACACCTGACTCAAAGCATTCGCCACAATATTTCCTTTACCCGGATGGTAATGCACACTCATATCATATTTATTAAGGAGTTCTAGCCACCTTCTTTATCTCAAGTTAAGATCTTTTTGTGTGAAGACATATTGAAGGCTCTTATGATCGGTGAAGATATCCACATGCACCCTATGTAAATAATGTCGCCAAATCGTTAGTGCAAACATCACGGCGACTAATTCAAGATCATGGGTAACGTAGTTCTTTTCACGCACCTTGAGTTGCCTAGAAGCATAGGCTATGACTTTACCATTTTGCATTGGCACACAACCAAAACCCACTCTAGATGCATCATAATATAACACAAAACCCTCAAGTCAATCGATTAATTACAATATAAGAGCGGACACAACTCTATCTTTCAATATTTGGAAGTTTTTCTCACATTTATCGATCCATACAAACTTCACCATCTTTTGTGTCAATTTTTTCATAGTAGAAGAAATAGAGGAGAACTCATTCACAAAACTTCTATAGTAACTTGCAAGGCCTAGGAATCTCCTAATATCCGATGGGGTCAATGGTCTAGGAAAATTCCTAATCACATCGGTCTTCTTAGGATCCACTTTAATGCCATCCCCCGACACCATATGGCCCAAGAATGCAACCTCCCCCAATCAAAGCTCACACTTGTCATATTTAACATACAATCTCTCCTCCCTCAATCTTTGAAACACAACCCTCAAGTGGCCTATATGCTCTTCCGTACTATGCAAATAGATCAAAATATCATCAATGAAGACCACAACAAAGGAATCAAGGTAGGATTTGAAGACCCTATTCATTAGGTCCATGAAGATGGTCGGTGCATTAGTTAGCCCAAACGACATCACCACAAATTCATAGTGCCCATATCCAGTCCGAAAGGCTATCTTGGGAATATCACACTCCCTCACCCTCACTTGATGATACCCTGACTAAAGATTAATCTTAGAGGAAAATCTAGCCCCTTGCAATTGGTCAAAAAAGTCATCAATTCTTGGAAGAGGATATATATTCTATTCTTTATAGTGACCCTAAGTGACCCATATTTCCTCTTCACCAACAACACCAGTGCACCCCAAGGAGATGGGCTAGGTCTTATAAATCCCTTTTCCACCTAATCTTTAAATTTTTCCTTTAACTCCTTCAACTTTGCTGGGCCATATGGTAAGGGGGAATGGAGATAGGTTGAGTGTCGGGAAGGAGATCTATGCCAAATTCTATCTCCTTTTCAGGAGGGACACCGAGAAGGTCATTTGGGAAGACATCAAGGAACTCATAATCGGAACCGACTCAATGGAAAGGACTTTGGACTCCATAGCTTTAACCCTCCTAAGATGATACAAGCACCCCTTGGGAATCAGCCTATGGTATTTAATGCATGAGATGAACCTAGCCCTTACTACCACATCATGACTTTCCCATTGAAGGACAGGTTCATTTAGGAATTGAAACTTGACCCTACGGGTTATACAATTAATAGAAACATAGTAGGCATGCAACCAATCCATCCCAAGAATAATATCAAACTCAACCATATCTAATTCAACAAGATCACAGGGTAGGATTTTATGCAAGATGCAAGTCGGACAATTTCTATACACCCTCCTAGTAACAATAGATGCACCAATAGGAGTAGACACTTCATATGACTCATGCAACAATTCTGACTCAACACGAAACATTTTAGAAACAAAGAGGGTAACAAAAAGAAAGGGTGGCACCCAGATCAATCAAAGCATATACATCAACATCAAAGATTTTCAACATGTCGATAACAACATCGAGGACCTCACCAACCCCTTGTCTCCCATGAAGAGCATTAAACCGAAGGAGCACCTCTACCCAATGGGACCGCATTTGCATAGAACCTTGCCATGACTTCTTGAACAATTTACTTTCTTGTGACCAAGCTCCCCACTACTATAGCATGTAATAGTACCCTTAAAACATGGGACATTATGACTATTCCCACATCTAGGACACACATCGTTGGGAGCCACACCACCATTACCTTGAGGTCTAGAGACATCATTGGCAAACTTCCTATTTGTAACATGAGGAGGCCTTTGTCCTTGTGGAAGTCTAAAGCCCTTATGGAATTTTTCCTCAAAATGGGCCCTTTTGGCCTCATGGGCCCTTCTTTTTCTCAACTTCTCTTCTTCCATTTTCTCAGCATATGTCATCAACTGAGATGAGTCCATGTCACCAATAAGCAAGGCAGACCACCATTCTTCACTCACCAAGTCAGAAACCCCCATAGAAAATTTATTCATCCTTGACAAAGAGTCGGCCACCAAGAGGAACATACTTTGAAAGTTGATTAAATTTGAGGGAATATTCCCTCACACTCATACCACCTTGTTTCAAATTCATAAATTCAACTAACTTTGCTTCCCTAAGCTCAAGAGGGAAGAATCGATTAAGGAAGGCCAATTTGAATTCCTCCAAAAGCAACACATAGCCATTACCTTTCTCACCCTTCCATTGGTCATACCAAATTTGGGCTACCCTTTGAGTTGATAAGCCGCCAACTCCGCCTCCTCATTTGTCCCAACACCCATGATAGACAAGATTTTGTAGACCTCATCGATGAACTCTTATGGATCATCATCCACGTTTGATCCATGGAAAGCCAGAGGATTCATCCTTATGAAATCTCTTACGATAGCTCTCGGGGTAGTAGCATGAGGGACCTGGGCTCCTTGTTGTACTTGGTTGGCCACCACTTGGGCAAGCATAGTAAGAGCATACCAAAGCTCACCATTGATAGGTTGCTCCTCGGGAGTTTGGGCACCTCTTCCTCTAGTGTTTGGCATGATCTAGTATAGCAAAGAACAATATTTTAAGGGGGGAGGGGGGAACTTATCACAACTCTATATCATGACTTAAAACATGAAGAAGGGAAACATTTCCTAATACGTGTCATAACCTCCTACTCATAGTCATGACACTCTTCACAACCATAAATAGGACTCTAAGCAACGCAGTGTGTTGGTCTCTGAGGATCTATCAACCTAGTGGTCTAATATGAAGTTTGTCACGATCCAAGCCTAGGAATTAGATGTGACACGACGAATGGGGAACCCGAAGGAACCCCAAACAAGCCTCTTAACTTGTCATTACACATCCTTGGTCGCGCAAGCATATAAAGACATATAGATTAAGAGTAGAGACAATGGAGCTAAGGAAAAAGATTGCATAAATCTCATAATCAAGAGTCAAGAGTCAAGGCTCATACATAAATACACAACATGTCCAACAATCACCTCTAATACATAGATAGAGTAGGGGCCAAGATAAAGCTACCAGGCTCATCGTCATAGTCAATAGAACATAAGAAAGTGTCTCAATACAAATAAAGAGAATGAACACAAACCAATGTCCCAAAAGTGGAGGATTCACCAACAAGCTTGGAATAGAATCGTCTAATCACGTGGAGGAGGAGGATGATCAACTTGAGCACCGGTCCAAACATAGTGATATCATATAGGCAAGAGTATGCATTAGTACGTTTAACTATACTAAGTATGTGAGATGCAATGCAACAAGAGATAAGCGTCATGATGAATATGCATAACAATAGGCAATAGGCATAATATAGCAATATGACGTGTATGAGCAATGCATATACAAAGCATGTTTAAGTAACCCATGCTCATATAAGGTATCATATGTGAAGAATAGACCAATCTATATTTCCAAGGTATAAACCCCTTGAGGTAGTGATGATGTTTCCCCATCACTTAGGTGGATGAGTACTAACCCTCATCTTGGTTGGTTATAATGTCGCTCCATCACCTAGGTAGATGAGTAAGAACCCTCATCTCGGTTGATGAGTATAAAGCCCCATCTCGGTTAGTGATGATGTCGGCCCATCACTAGGTGGAGAAGTACTAACCCTTCTCTCGGTTATTCGGGGCCTTGTCCCCCTAGATCGGGCATGGTCTAATGCAACACTTTATATAGAAGTTCATCATATGCATAATCTTACTTCATCAATATAACATCAATCATATCATATACATAAGCTCTTTCCATCGTCATAAAATCATTCACATCATAATTAATGCTTTGGACCTTCAATTCCTCAAGAAACCCTAGCTGGATATTTTATCAAACACTTGGGGGGTGTAATGGGGATAAAATATCATACAATTTAGAGATGAAATCATGAAAGAAAATAAGTTGTAAAACCATCAATGAACACCTTGCAACACCCCAAATACATTCACATCAAAACCCCACATCAAGTCAAACATTAGATCTAAGATTTTAGCTCAAAATATGCTAAAATAATCATACTTTCATGAACTAAAATCATGTGCAGTAAATTCCTTAATACACAAGACCCACATGTAAAATCAACTTTAAATCATACAATATTAGTAAAAAGGAGGCTTAGGCACCGTGGACGAAAGGACACAATGGTTCAACACTACATTCCTTAGCCTTGGAGAATTCCTTGGTGAAGGTTGAAGAAGGAGGTTTGAAGCTTGAAGAGAATCCATAAATTCAGATGAGGTTTTCAGTCTTGAAATTTGGAGTATAAATATGGCTATGTGTTTTGGGGAGTACTGGGAAATGTTTAGGATGATATATGGGTGAAATTTGACTAAGTATTAATAAAAACACGTTTGGGAAACTTGGGCCAAAGACTTAGAATATTTTAGACCACACAAGAAAACAATGTCAGGCAAAATACACATTTCCACGTCACCGAGAGGAATTTATACTGAAGCATGCCCAAGGCACATCGCGATGGAATCACGAGCAGCATATGGAAATCGTCCCTTAAAAAAAATTTATACTTGCTATTCTTTCACTCTTAAATCGAGGTTAGACCCTTTTTCACCTAATCTTTACTCTTGGATAACAAATATGAAGTCGAATTTTCAAAATAACAAACACATATTTAGATATATGGAAATCAAAATTTCGGGCATTTTGAGGCATATTTTTGGGAACTTTTTCTTGGGGGTTATTTCACTATGAAGATGTTCCACTAGAGATCTTAGATAGATAAGTGAATAGGTTGAGGAACAAGGAGGTGGCTTCCGTTAAGGTCATTTGGAGAAATCAACAAGTCAAAAGTGCTACATGGGAGGTCAAAGCATACATGCAAATGCGATATCTTTATATCTTCCATTCTACTCAAGCCTAAGGTACTAACTCTAAGTCATATATGTGATTTCATGTCTCATATATCAGCCCTTTATGTCGTTCAATGCATTCATGTTTATATTTGACAAGTTCATGATGATTTTTACACTTACGTTGAGATTTTTGAAATGATGTTTAAGTGCATTATTGCATTCTTATTGAGGCTAAATTCTTCGTGATTATTCTTGTTATATATGTTTCTTTGAAATTTGGAGATGAATGTTACCAAGGGGGAGATGTTGAAATGATCCCCAAAAGTTCCCGAGAATGTGCCTCAGAAATGCCCACAATTGTAATTTCTATATATCTTAAAATCTATGCATGATATCAAAAATCTGCCTTCATGTTCTTATTTAAGGGGAAAAATTGAGTGAAAATGGGTATAACCCTAATTTTAGAGCAACCATGCGAAATTTCATTTCTCCAAAATTTCACATTCAGTGAGGATCTACGTTCTCTCCGCAATGTGGAGCCATCGCAGAGATGTGCTATTTTGCTGCCAGTTTTCTATTTCAGTCTAATGCTTTTTGGTCTTGGGCCTGACCCTTCCCATGCATGAAAATAACTATACATAGTCATATTTCACCTTTATATCGTACAAGGTATTCCAAATACTCTCTCAAACACTTGGACAAATATTTCACCCAAAATTCAACTGCCAAAACTCATTCGGATCTTAAGAATTTCACTCAAGCTTCAAGTGTCCATTTCCAATCTTCATTAAGTCATTCTCCAAAGTTAAGGTATATCGGTTTCAACCATTGGATCCTTTCACCCATGGTACCTAAGCTTCATTTTTACATAAATATCATGTTTCTAAGTTGATTTACTTATGGGTCATATTTACTATGAATTTGACTATGAACTATGTTGGGGTTTCTTAAAAGTGTGACAATTTATGCATGTTTTGAGCTATGAATCTTAGATCTATCTTGAGATTTTTTGAAGGATTTTGATGTATATTGCATGATGGTATAACCATGTAATAGTGGGTTGATTTACTTCATGTTTACTTGCATGGTTTTATACTAGCATTATACACCCACCAAGTGTTTGATAAAATGTCTGGTTAATATATTTTCAGTTGTTGAAGGCCTAAGCACTGTATATGAGTTACGTGACTTTATGATAATGAAAGGATGATATATATATATATATATATATATATATATATATGTGTGTGTGTGTGTGTGTGTGTGTGATTTTATGAGAAGTATCTATTGTGTTGAGAGTTGACCATAGACAATTGAGGGTTTATGCCTCAATCTCCTCGGATGGGGGTGGTAAGCCATCAACCAATTGAGTGGTTGGTACCTCAATCACTTCCGATGGAGGGTGGTCACGTATGTCAACCAATTGAGGGGTTGGTACCTCAATTGCCTTAGATAGGAGTGATAAGTCATCAACCAATTGAGGGTTTGGTACCTCAATAACTTTCAGTGGAGGGTGGTCATGTTCGTCAACCAAAAATACTCATGAATGTCTAATGAAGCTAATTTCCATTAGTTGATTTATGTTTGTTGAGGCTACACATGATATGAATTATGAGACTATGAACATTGGTGAACCTTTAGGTGAATTTCATGATACCCAAAATGAGAGTTTTACTACTATGTTGGTGTTAATTGGAATGTATTACAAACGAATTGATTTTTACTCCTCTAATGCTTTACATTCTTAAATGGCATAATTTCATGTTTATTGTACATTACTCACCATATTTTGATTAAAGTATTTAACAAGGGACTACATTGATGAAAGTGTTATTGTGAGGCTTGAGAATTGTGAAGATTCTATATTGTGAAAGGCCATTATGCTTGCTATGAGCTTGTAAGAATAATTCAAGTGTATGGCTAATGTGAAGCCCTTTCTTGATACTTTGATATGATGGTTTGATAAGTTATTTTTGTATTAACTACTGGAAAGGCCATGCCATAATGTAGAATAATTTACAACTCCTACCGAAAAGATTGTATTATAAGGTAAGGACATCTCTCCTACGAAAAAGATGGTATCGTAAGGTAAGTACATCTCCTTACCAAAGAGATGGTATCATAAGGTAAGGGAATATGCTAAGTCCTACCAAAACGATTGTATCATAAGGTAAGGGACATCTTATACTACCTACTAAAAAGTTATGTCATAAGGTAGGGATATTGATAACACTCTCCAAAAAAAGTTATACCCTAAGGTGACTGGGTGATTTATTTGGTCATTCTCATGCATGTTTGTGTAAGGCATTGAGCATATGTTTCATATTAAGTTTATACCTATTAGTTGTGATCATGTGTCTTGATTATTATAGTATACCACCTTTGTTGCATTTCACCCCCCATACTTAGTACATTCCAAGTACTAATGCATACTCTATGCCTATATGATGTCACCACGTAGGAACCGGAGCTCCCTTGATCATCCTTCTCCACGTGGCTAGTCAGACCGTTTGGAGTTAACTCTTGGTTAGTCCTCACATCTGGGGACTATATCTATTTTCTTCAAGTTTATGTTGAGACTTTATCTTATATTTTTGACTTTTATCTATGAGGGTGAACACCAGAGATGTCTTAGCCCCCGCCCCATCTATTAGTAGAGGTGTTGTTGGATATTGTGATGTTTTGTATTATAAAGCTTAACTCCTTATGGCTATCTTTATGAAAGACTTCCCTTAGTCCTATTTCCATTTTAGTTAATGTCACTTATTATTGTTTATTTTGATTCCGTGACCAAGGATGTGTGACTAATATTCTAAGAGGCTTGTTTGGGCTTCCTTCGGGTTCCTCAATCACCCTGTCACGTCTAGGCCCCAGGCCTGGGTCATGACAAGCATAGTTGGACTAGGTTGACAATGGTCCCCGAAAATCTAACACACCACGTTGATTAAAGTCTATGGTTGTAAAGTGCGCTACAACTATGAATAGGAGGCTATGAGGCATTTTAGAAAATATTGCACTTCTTGATATCTATGTCATGATTTAGATGTCAAGGTAAGGCTTCCCCCCTAATAAACACTCTTTTTCTCTTATTTATCATGTCACTTCTCGAGGAGAGCCCGGTTTATCAAGCTCCTCAAGGAGAAGGGGCTGTGCATGTTGAGTTCCGGAATGCCATCACTATGTTGGCCCATGCTATGGCCAACCAATTGAATAAGGGGCCCAAGCTCCTCATGCTACTAATTTGGCCTCAAGGATGAGGGACTATGCAAGAATGAACCCTCCAGAGATTGATGGGTCCAATATGGAGGAATATCCCAAAGGGTTTATCGATGAGGTGTATAACGTGCTTGCTATTAAGGGGCTAACTTTAGAGGAGAAGATGAAATTAGCAGCCTATCAACTCAAGGGTGTATTCCAAATTTGGTTTGTGCCGCGACCCAAGCCTAGGGACTAGACGTGACCAGCAAACTGGGAACCCAAAGGAAACCCTAAACAAGCCTCGTAGCATATATTACACATCCTTGGTCGCAAAAGAAATTAAAATGACAATAAGCGATAAGCATAAACAAGGGGAAATGGGACTAAGGGTAAACCTTCATGTCATAAACATCAAGAAGCAAGAGAGTGAATACTCATAGTATAAATACATAACATGTCCAACGATAACTCTACTACATAAATAATAGTAGGGGCAAAGACAATCAACCGGGCTCACCTTCATAGTTAATGTATTCATAAAAGAAAGATAGTTTAGAACATAACATGAGATCACAAGCAACATCCCCGAAATGGAGGACTCACCAATAAGCTTGAGTGAAGTCATACTAGCCACGTGGGTGGTAATGCTCAAGCGGGGCTCCAGTTCCTACATGGTGATATCATGTAGGCATAGAGTATGCGTTAGTATGTTGGAATATACTAAGTATGTAGCATGCAATGGAACAAGAGATAGGCAATAATCAAAATGCATATTCATAGAAAGAGATAGTATATTAGCAACATGGCATGCATGAACAATGCTTGTGGTAAAACATACTAGAAAATAACCATACTTATATAGCTCGTTTAATATAATAAAGTGACATGCTTAGATCATCCAAATACCTTGTACTAGAGGGTGAGGAATATAACATAGGTCATAACCTCTTCTAGTAGGCAATAGGTACTACATGAGGGTAAAGAGATGGCCTAGTTCATAACCCCTACATGTAAACAAGAGATAATGAATAGCACATGAAGGTAGAAGGTAGCATAGTTCATAACCCTTACATGTGTGCATATGAGGTTGAGGCATACCACATAGTTCATAACCCCTACATATGAGTATATTGCATAACCCGAAATCATACATGAGGGTAAGGAGTAGATCATAATTCATAACCCCTATTTGTAGAAATGAGTAATTGAATAGCACATGAGGGTAAAGGTGGTATAGGTCATAAACCCAACATGTGTATATATTGTATAACCTCAAACCAAACACGAGGGTAAGGAGTACCACATAGTTCATAACCCTTATGTGTTGACATGAGTAAATGAGTAGCATTGATTCATACATGATGGTAAGGTGTTCAACATAGTTCATAACCCCTACATGTAAGAATTGGCCTTGCACTAGATGATAAAGCATATAACGTAGTTCATAACCCCTTCTAGTAGGCTTCACAATTGAAAAGAACATAAACCTTAGCATAAAAACTCGTTAACTCATCAACATTTCCCGAAAACATAACAACATTAGAGCCCAACAATTCACTTGCAATACTATAGAAGCTTTACATGATTTAAACACACATATATACATTCTTTTCATCATCATATAGTCATTCAAGTCATAAGACATACATTGGACTATCAATTCAAGAAACCTGAACCATATATTTTATCAAACACTTAGAGCATGTGCAGTGCTAGTATAAAATCATGAAATTTAAGAGTTAAATCATGCTAGAAAATTCAATATAAAACCTTCAATACATACTTGTAACACCCTTAATCAATATACAACAAATTCCTTCATCAAATCTTACAATATACCTTGATTTTATATCCCAAAACATAGGAAAACAATCACAATTTCATAAACCCTAACATAGTGTGTAGGGATTTTCATAATAAATAAGATCCATGAGTAAAACAACTTTAAATCATGCAATTTTTAAGAAACAGATGCTTGGGAATCATGGGTGAAAGGAACCCATGAAAGAAACCCACATACCTTAGCTTTGGAGATGAACTTGATGAAGATTGGAGATGGAGACTTGAAGCTTGAGAGGAAATCCTTAGCTTCGGAGAGGGTTTCGGGCACTTGAATTATGAGAGAAATATAAGACTAGGTGTTTAAGTAAGTATTGGGGAATGTCTTGGGTGATATGATGGTGAAATAAGGCTAAGTATAGGTATTTTCCTATGTGAAAAGGCTTAGGCTCAAAACTTAAATGTCTTGGACCGAAGTCCAAAAACTGGACCAATTTTGTACCTGTGCGTGTCGCATTGATGGTACAGAAACAACACTATTTTCGTGCCAACTTGAAAATTTATAATTCGATACGGTTGCTTAAAAATCAAGGTTAGATCCTTTTCTCCCTAAATGTTACCCCCTAAACAGAAATATGAAGTTGGATTTTCAATATCACACACCGATTTTGAGATATATGGAAATTAGAATTCTGGGCACTTCCGAGGCACATTTTCGGGCACTTTTTGGGGTCATTACAATATCTCTCCCTTGGGAACATTCTTCCCCGAATGTTAAAGAAACGTATATGAGAATAGTAATCATAAACAAATCATCCCCAACAAGAATGCAACAATACATTTAAAACAACATTTTCAAAACATCAACATAAGTGTCAAAAATTGTCACGAACTTGTTAATATAAACATAGGTGCATGCAAATGTCATAGGGGCTGAAACATAAGGCTTAGCATCATGCAAGGACTTGACATGTCATCATAAGCTTGAATAGAAATGAAAGAGATATGGATATTATTTCTCCATGCCCGTTCATCGAGAGTCTCTTTCGACTAGACGAACCATCCAAAGAGCCTTAACAAACACCACATCCTTTGTAATTAACTTTCCACCCTTCCATCCAATACCTCTATCGGGACTTTCTCCTAAGACAACCTATTTTCCACAACACCCACAACCTCAAGGAGTTCTTTGACACTAGACTCATCAACACATCCTTCAACCTAAAAGAATGAAGAATCAGACAAACCACAACCATATGCCTAGGTCAATCCACCCTTATGCAACTTTACCAACCAACCTCCACATTCTATAGGACACACAACCCTAAACTCACTTGTCAACTTTAAATCACACATAGCCCACTTGGTACCATAAACCACCTCAAGACCTCTAATTCATCAAACCAAATTCCACCAAGATCATAACACAAGACTTTATGTAATAAGAACATGGAGCAACCCTTATAAGCCTTTCTAGCACCAATAGACCCACATAGCCAAATCTCAGTAGGAACAAGAAATAATGAAAGGAATAGCGAATCCTAGAGCCATCTTTGTCAATCATCTTTAAATACACACAAGCCATGTAGTATCAAACATCACCATCTCCCCTTTGGGAGACAACCTCCACTCAACCATCCCTTACCAAGACCTCCAACTCTATCAAAGATGGAAATCAAAGTTGTATTTTACTAGACCCCTTCAACCATAGAAGATTCAAAACCATTAAAGCCCTTACACCACCACCTTCTTGTCACCCAAAGGTCTTCACTTTCCATAATTAACAAGCAATCTCACCTCCTCTAAATTAACAACATCACCCTCAACGATTAACAATCTCTTTCTTACTTCTAGAAACAATC
Source organism: Solanum clarkiae (assembly GCA_011800125.2). Classification (NCBI taxonomy): domain Eukaryota; kingdom Viridiplantae; phylum Streptophyta; class Magnoliopsida; order Solanales; family Solanaceae; genus Solanum; species Solanum clarkiae. Next base: position 9,335,022 of record JAABOM020000001.1, read on the forward strand.
AACTCATCATCACCAAGGACCACCACAAACATAACAAGGTAGGGATTAAAGACAATATTTGTGAGACCTACAGACATGACCAGGGCCTAAGTCAACTATAAGACACCACCCCAAATTCAATATACCATAAAGAATGGAAACAACCCAATATAAATAACTTAGGCTCAACACCCCGTAACTCTTACAAGATGATAAATGCAATCCCTTGGAGATCAATTGTACCCTAAAATAGGAAATGGACTTACCCCCTTCACAACATGGGTTGTTAGGGAATTGGAATCTAACTCTATGGGCCCTACCATCAATGGAGAGACAACACGCATGCAAACAATGAACTCCAGGTAAAATATCAAACTCACTACATCCAATCCTACAAAACCATAAGTCAAGATCTAAATGCAACATGACTGTGAAATAATTTCCATAGAAGTTTCTACCAACAATAGACTCACTAATGGGATACACACTAAAGTCCACATAACCATCCAGAACACACATGAAGCCCACTAACAACAAAAGGAAACTTCAACATACCGGTACCAGCTTTAGGCAACTTATCCATGCATTGCCTCCTTTGAAGAGATAGAAGCGATTACTTCTTGGAGCACTTCCTTGATTAGTACACCTACCTTGGGCCTCTTAATTCACATGAACACCTTGACCTTGAGGACGACCCTCCTTACCCTTATTTCGAACATAAGGGAAATCACTAAGCTTGTGACCTTCATTCCCATGCCCATAACACACTCTTGAATTCTTTAAACATTTGCTATGATGATGCCTTTCACATTGTGAGCATTTTGGAAAACTCATTCCACTATTGCCTCCTCGAAATCTTGGTCTATCCATTCCTTCCATAGCAAGCCTCTTGTTTGGAGCACTAGAAGACCCTTGGCCTGGAAACTCCATACCTTACTTGAACCAGTCATCCTCAAATCAAGCCCTCTTGGACTCTACACTCCTCTTCTTCCTAAGATATTCACTCTCAAGTTATTCAACATCAATCATAGGGCGGGAAAAATCTATATCATTAATCAATATATCAGACCGGCATTCTTCATTTACCAAGTCGAGACACCCATCACGAACTTGTTCATCCTAGCCCTTGGTTGGCTTGGCTTTCCACAACTTATGCAAGCAAAGTAAGAGACTCCCGAAGCTCCCCATTAGCTAGTTGTCCCCCGAAAGCACTGGCTCTTCTTCCTTTTGTGTTAGCCATCATCAACTAGCATGGCAAACAATAATTTTTAGCGGAGGGAAAGGACTTACTTCGACTCAATAGCACAACTTAGAACATGAAGAAGGGAAACATCTCCTAAAACGTCTCATAGCCTCCTACTCATAATTATGGTGCACAAGAAAATGATGAATAAGACTCTAATGGATACGTTGTTTTAGACTCTGAGGATCTAACAATCGAGTGCTATGAGACCATCTTTGCCATGAGTCAAGCCTAGGGACTAGATATGACCGACGAATGGGGAACCCAAAGGAAACCCCAAACAAGCCTCATAACATATCATTACACATCCTTGGTCGAGGAAGCAATTAAAATGACAACAAGTGATAAGCATAAACAAGGGGAAAATGGGACTAAGGGTAAACCTTCATGTCATAAACATCAAGAAGCAAGAGAGTAAAGACTCATAGCATAAATACATAGCATGTGCAACAACGCCTCAACTACATAAATAAGAGCGGGGGCCAAGACAAGCAACCGGGATCACCTTCATAGTTAATGTATACATAAAAGAAAGATAGTTTAGAATATTTCATGAGATCATAAGCAACATCCTCGGAATAGAGGAGAAGCTGTACTAGCCACGTGGGTAGAGATGCTCAAGCAGGGCTTTAGTTCCTACATGGTGATATTATGTAGGCATAGAGTATGTGTTAGTACATTGAAATGTACTAAGTAAATAGGATGCAATGCAACAAGAGATAGGCAATAATCAAAATGTATAATCATACCAAGAGATAGTATATTAGCAACATGGCATGCATGAAAAATGTTTGTAGTAAAACATGCTTGAAAAGAACCATACTTACATAGCTCATTTAATATAATAAGGTGATATGCTTAGATCATCCAAATACCTTGTACTAGAGTGTGAGAAATATAACATAGGTCATAACCCCTTCTAGTAGGTAATGGTCAGTATATGAGGGTAAAGAGATGGCATAGTTCATAACCCCTACAGGTAAACAAGAGATAATGAATAGAAAATGAGGGTAGAAGGTAGCATAGGTTATAACCCCTACATGTGTACATATGAGGGTGAGTCATACCACATAGTTCATAACCCCTTTATATGAGTATATTGCATTAACCACAAATCATACACGAGGGTAAGGAGTAGATCATAGCTCATAACCCCTACATGTAGAAACGATTAATTGAATAGCACATGAGGGTAAAGGTAGTGTAAGTCATAACCCCTACAAGTGTCTATATTGCATAACCTCCAACCCAACACGAAGGTAAGGAGTACAATGTAGTTCATAACCTCTATGTGTGGATATGAGTAAATGAGTAGCATTGATTGATACATGAGGGTAAGATGTTCAACATAGTTCATAGCCCCTACATGTAGGAATTGGCCTTGCACTAGAGGGTAAAGAATATAACATATTTCATAACCCCTTCTAGTAGGCTTCACAATTGAGAAGAGCATAAACCTTAGCATAAGAACCCAATAACTCATCAACGATTCCCAAGAACATAACAACATGAGAGCCTAATCATTCACTTGCAATACCATAGGATCTTTACAAGATTTAAACACACATATATACATTCTTTTATAATCATTTAGTCATTCAACTTATAAGACATGTATTGGACCATCAATTGTTAAAGAACCCTAAATCGGACATTTTATCCAAACACGTAGAGGGTGTGTAGTGCTGGTGTAAAACTATGCAATTAAAGAGTGAAAAATACTACAAAATTCAATATAAAACCTTCAATACATAGTTGGTAATACCCTTAAGCAATATATAACAAAACCCCTTCATCAAACCTTTCAATACACCTTGGTTTCATATCCCAAAACATAGCAAAACAGTCACAATTTCATAAACCCCAATATAGTGTGCAATGATTTTCATAATAAATAAGTCCCATGAGTAAATCAACTTTAAATCATGCAATTTGTAAGAAAAGGAAGCTTGGACATCATGGGTAAAAGGAACCCATGAAAGAAACCCATACATCTTAGCTTTGGAGATGAACTTGATGAAGAATGGAGAAGGAAACTTGTAGTTTGAGAGGAAATCCTTAGATCCAGAGAGGGTTTGGGAACATGAATTTTGAGAGAAATATAAGACTAGGTGTTTGAGTGAGTATTAGAGAATGTCTTGGGTGATATGAGGGTGAAATAAGGCTAAGTATAGATATTTTCTAGTGTGGTAAGGCTTAGTCCCAAGACATAAAAGTCTTGGACCAAAGCACAAAAACTGGAACAATTGTGTACCTGTGCGTGTCTCTTTGATAGCACAGAAACAACACTATTTTTTGTGCCAACTTGAAAATTCATTATTCGATACGGTTGCTTAAAAATTGGAGTTAGACCCTTATCCCCCTAAATTTGACCCCCTGAACAAAAATATAAGGTCAGATTTTATATATCACGTACCAATTTTAAGATATACAGAAATTAGAATTCTGAGCAATTTTGAGGCACATTTTGAGGCACTTTTGGGGGTCATTACAGTTTGTTCAATGGAAATTGGAGAGGGGGATCAATGATGCCATTCCTTGGGAGGAGTTCAATGTCTCCTTCCTCAACCAGTTCTTCCCTATTGAGTAGAGAAAGGCAAAAATGATGGAATTCATGAATCTCAAGCAAGGCTCTATGAGTGTGAGAGAGTATGCCCTCAGATTCAATAATCTCTCAAAGTATGCTCCTCATTTGATTATCAGTCCTAGATCAAGAATAAACAAATTTATGTCAATGGAGTCCAATTTGGTGGATGAAGAGTGTCATACCACTATGCTTGTGGGTGATACGGACTTATCTCGGCTCATGGCGTACGCCAAAAACCTTGAGGGGAAATTATTAGAAAGTGAAGAAGTGGGGAGTCTAAGAGGACTCAGTTTGGTGGTAGTTTCCAAGGTGCTAAGGATTGTCATTTCCAACAAGGTCACAAATTTCAAGGCCAAAGGTCCTCCAATGCTCCAAATAAGAGGCTTGCTAATGATAGGGTGGCAAACCCAAGGTTCTAAGGTGGTAATGATGGGGTGACTCATCCTAGGTGCCCAAAATGAAAGACAACTCATTGTGGCACATGTTGGATTCATACAGATGCATGATGTGGGTGTGTTAAGATGAGCCAAAAAATTCTTGATTGTTTACATGATCAAAACAAGGGTAAATATGTTTGACCTCAAGGGCAAGGTTCTCATGTTGATAAAAGAGGACAAGCAAGCTAAAAAGGAGGTGCTACAAGACAAAATAGGCTCTATGCTCTCCAAGGAAAGCAAGGAATAAATGAGGTGCCCAATGTTGTTACCAGTATGTTAAAGGTACTTTACTGTAATGTGTATGCATTGTTAGATCCAGCACCGCTCTTTCTTTCTTTACTCCTTTTGTTGCCAATAAGCTTCATGTGTGTCCTAAATTTTTGTGTGAACCTTATGAAGTGTCTTTCTCGTTAGTGAGTCCATTATTGCTAGAAGAGTATATAGGGATTTTCCCATGTTCATAGTGCATAAAGTCTTGCTTTGTGGTTTTTTGAACTCGACATGGTGGATTTTGATATTATTCTTGGGAAGGATCGGTTACATGCACATCATTCTTCCATTGATTGTAGTACCTATAAAGTTACATTCCAATTCCCTAATGAGCCCGTACTTGAGGGCAAAAGTTATAATTTGGTGGTTAAGGGTAGGTTCATTTCTTCTCTTAAAGCCTGAAAATTGATTTCTAAGGGTTGCTTTTACCATCTTGTGAGGGTTAGGGATACTGAGTCTAAAGTCCTTCCTATTGAGTCGATTATGGTGGTCAATGAGTTTGTTGATGTCTTTTCCAATGAGCTTCCCAATGTTCCTCCCGAAAAAAAAAAAGATTTTAATATAGATTTCCTCCCCGATACACAACCCATATCCATTCCTTCTTACCGTATGGCCCCGCCTAAGTTAAAAGAGTTAAAAGACCAATTGAAAGATTTGTTGAAGAAGGGTTTCATAAGGTGTAGAAAGTCACTTTGGGGTACACTAGTGTTGTTTGTGAGAAAGAATGATGGCTCACTTAGAAGGTGCATCAACTATCGGCAACTTAATAGAGTGACCATAAATAACAAGTACTCTTTGCTAAGGATAGATGACCTATTTGATCAACTACAAGTGGCTAGTCACTTTTCTAAGATTGATATTTGGTCCTGCTACCACCAAGTGAGGTAAGGGAATGAAAATTTCCAAGGATGGCTTTTCGGGCTAGATATAGACAGTTTAAATTTTTTGTGATGTCTTTTGGCTTAACTAATGCACCTGTGATATTTATGGATCTCATGAATAAGATCTTTAAACCCTACATTGATATGTTTATGGTAGTTTTCATAGATGATATATTGATTTATTCTTAGAGTGAAGAAGAGCATGTGAATCAGTTGAGAAAGGTGTTGCAAATTCTGAGGGATGAGAGGTTGTTTTCTAAATATGACAAATGTAAATTTTGGTTGAAAAGAAGTTTCACTCCTAGGGCATTTGGTGTCGGTTGATGGAATTAAAGTGGACCTTAAGAAGACGGAGGTGATATGAAATTGGCCTAGCCCCTTGACTCCGACAGATATTAGGAGTTTCTTGGGGTTAGCAGGGTACTACTAGATATTTGTGAATGGTTTCTCTTCTATAGCTTCCCCTTTGACAAAGCTGACCCAAAAGAAGGGAAAAATTGTTTGGATCAATGAATGTGAAAAATGTTTTCAAACTCTTAAAGACAAGCTTATCTCCGCTCCTATTTTGTATTTACCGAAAGGGTTAGAAGGGTTTGTGGTTTATTGTGATGCTTCAAGGATTGGCTTGGGGTATGTTTTGGTGAAAAATGTCAAGGTTATAACATAGTCTCTAGGCAATTGAAGGCACATGAGCGAAATTATCCCACCCATGATCTTGATTTGGCCGCCGTGGTGTTTGCTTTGAAAACATGGCATAAATATTTCTATGGGGTTCTTGTAAATGTATTTATCGACCACAAGAGTCTTCAATATATGTTCACACAAAAAGATATTAATTTGAAGCAAAGAAGGTGTTTGGAGCTCCTTAAGGATTATGACATAACTGTGCACTATCATCCCGACAAAGTTAATGTTGTGGTTGATGCTCTAAGTAGAGTGTCCACGGGTAGTCTAGCTCATATTCATGATGGTAACAAAGAGTTGGTTAGAGAAGTACACCAGTTGGCTAGATTGGGAGAGAGGTTGGATGATGTTGAAAATTGCAGTCTAGTGGTTTCTAATGGTTCCAAATCTTCTTTGATTGAAGATTCCAAGTCCAAACATGACCTTCATCCCGCCTTGCTAGAATTGAAAGCTTCAGTAGAGGATGGTAAGTTGGAGGTTTTCTCCCACGAGTGAGATGTGTCCCTTAGGTGCCAAGGTAGGCTATGTGTGCCTAATGTTGATGACTTGAGGGAGTTGATTTTGAAAAAGACCTATAATTCATCCTATTTTATTCAGCCCGTTTCCACAAAACTGCATAGAGACTTGAGGGATATTTATTGGTTAGGTGATAAGAAGAGGTATATTGCCAAGTTTGTAGCCGGTTGTCACAATTGCCAATAAGTGAAAGTTGAACATCAAAGGTCGGGTGGCCTAGCTCAGGACATAGAAATTCCTAATTGGAAGTGGGGAGAGATTAATATGGATTTTGTGATTGGTTTGACAAAAACTAGGATGAACTTTTATTCTATTTCGGTTATTGTTGATAGGATGACAAAGTCGGCTCACTTTTTACCGATTAAAATAAATTATGGTTCTGAAGATTATGCTAAGTTATATATTCATGAGTTGGTTAAGTTGCATGGGGTTCCATTTTCTATTATATCATATCGTGGTACTTAATTCACTTCTCATTTTTGGAGGTCCTTCCAAAGGGGTCATGGTACTAAGTCAAGCTTAGCACGACTTTGCATCCTCAAATGGATGGTCAAGCCGAAAGACCAATTCAAACCCTTGAGGATATGCTTAGGGCTTGTGTTTAAGTGTTTAAAGGTAGTTGGGATGAACATCTTCCATTTACTGTGTTTGCTTATAACAATAGCTACCACTCTAGTATTGGCATGTCTCCCTTTGAAGCATTATATGGTAGGCATTGTAGATCCCCGTTTGGGTGGTTTGATGTGGGGAAGATGGTGTTGTTAGCCCCGGATTTAATTATGGAGGCTTTGGAGTAGGCGAGTTTGATAAGGTAGAGGTTGAAGATGACTCAAAGTAGATAAAATTCCTTTTCCGGTATGAGGAGAAAGGACCTTGAGTTTAATGTTGATGATTCGGTTTACTTGACGGTCTCACCCATAAATGGTATGGTCTAGGTTGGCAAGAAAGTGAAATTGAGCCCAAGATTTATGGTACCTATAGAATTTTTAGAAGAATTGGTAAGGTTGCGTATGAAATGGAGTCACCTTTGGATATGAATATGGTTCATCAAGCCTTCCATGTGTCTATGTTGAGGAAATATGTTGGTGACCCAAGTTCTATAGTGCCTTTAGAAGTTGTGGGTGTTGTGGAAGATAACTTGACCTATGAGGAGGTCCCGATGGAAATATTGGATAGGCAGAAAACGTTGAGGAACAAAGTCGTGGCATCTACCAAAGTCCTTTGGAGGAATCAATAAGTTCAAAGTGCCACATGGGATCCGAAGCAGACACGAAGAAATGATATCCATACCTCTTACACTCTAGTCAAACCAAAGGTAATAAATTAAGTCCTATCATGATTTTAAGTCTTAAGTTTCATCACTCATGTCATTTTAACATACATACATGTTCATGTTGAAAAGTTTTGATGATGTTTGATGCATATATATGAAACATGTTGAGTATGATGTTTAAGTGCATTTGTTGCATTCTTGTCAGGCTGAAAGTTTCATAATTACTTCTTTCGTGCATGTTTCTTTGACATTTTGGGACGAATGTGCCCAAGGGGGAGATATTTTTATACCTCTTATATGCTTTGGAATGCATTAAAAGTGTATTTTTCAAATATCTCAAAAATCAAATGCCTAGTGGGAAAAATTGTGTAGGGAAAGGGTAACCCCCAAATTTTATAAGACCCATCGCGAAAAATAATTTTTTAAATGGGGGTATATAATAGAGTACATCTGCACACTAGGCGCGACGTAGCCTGGGCATGGATATGCACAGTATTGTGCCTTGTTTTGCTTGTTTCGGCTAAGGACATTGGGATAGTATCCCAATACCCATTTAAATGTCAAACCTTCATTCTTTGGCCATTCTTCAACTCTAAGACACTCAAAAACTCTCTCTAAACCTCTCCAAACCTTTATCAAATTCCCCATTCAAATTCAAGGATCTCAAGAACAACTTTTGATTACAAGAACCAAACAAAAACATCAAGTTTTACTCAATTCAATTCCAAGAAATTTCAAGGCTAAGGTATGTAGGTTTCATTCGTGGATTCCCTTCATCCATGAAGCCAAACCTTTCCTCTTTATCAATTTTCATGATTTTAATGTTGAATACTCCTTGGGTAAACCTTATTATGCATTATATATGTGGTTGGAGTTAGATTCTTCAAGTGTTGAATAAGTACATATGAATGTCTATGGAAGCTACTTTCCATGAGTTGATTTATGCTTGTTGATTCTACACATGACATGAATTGTGAGACTATGAACATTGGTGAACCTTTTGATGAATTTCATGAGACCTAATAATGAGGGTTCTACTGCTATGTTGGTGGGTCGATTGGAATGTATTCCAAATGAATTGAATTTTACTCCTCCTATGTTTTATATTCTTAAATGTCATGATTTCAAGTTTATTGTACATTACTGACCATATTTTGACTAAAGTATTTAACAAGGGCCAACCTTGATGAAAGTATTATTGTGAGGAATGAGAATCGTGAACATTGTATATTGTGAAAGGATATTATGCATGTTGTGAGCTCGTAAGAATGTTGCAAGTATATGACTAATGTGATGCTCTTTCTTGGTACTTCGATATGATGGTTTGATAAGCTATGTTTGTATTACCTACCTAAAAGGCCATGTCGTTAGGTAGAATAATTCATGAATCCTACCGAAAAGATTGTATCATAAGGTAAGGACATATCTCCTACTGAAACGATGGTATTATAAGATAAAGGCATCTCCTTACCAAAGAGATGGTATCATAAGGTAAGAGCATCACTTGATTCCTACCAAAAAGATTGTATCTTAAGGTAAGGGACATCATTTACTACCTACCAAAAATGTTATGTCTTAAGGTAGAGATATTGATGACACTCTAAAAAGGTTATACGGTAAGGTGAGTGGGCTGATTATTTGGCCACTCTCGTTTGTGTTTGTGTAAGGAATTGAGTATATGTTTCATATTAAGTTTACACATATTGGTTATGATCATGTATCTTGATTATTATAGCATACCTCCTTTGTTGAATTGCATCCCGCCTACTTCGTACATTCCAAGTACTAATACATACCCTATGCTTACATGATGTCACCATGCAGGGACCGGAGCTCCCATTGTTCATCCTCCTTCACGTGGCTAGTTAGATCGTCCGAAGTTATTTCTTAGTGAGTTTTCACATCTGGGGATGATATCTATTTTCTTCAAGTTTATGTTCAGACTTTATCTTATATTTTGGACACTTATCTATGAGGGTGAGCCTAGGAGATGTCTTGGCCCCTGCCCCATCTAATAGTAGAGGTCTTTTTGGATATTGTAATGTTTTGTATTATCGAGCTTTACTCCTTATGGCTATATTTATGAAAGACTTCCCTTAGTCCCACTCCCTTTTAATTAATGTCACTTGTTGTTGTTTATTTTGCTTCTATGACCAAGGATATGTGAATAATATTCTAAGAGTTTTGTTTGGGGTTCCTTGGGGTTTCCCATTCTTTGTGTCATGTCTAGGCCATAGAGTTGGGTTGTGACAATAGTAGTTAAAGTAAAAAATTTACCTCAAATGGGAGTGCCAAATCAAACATGTTCATGCTAAGTTTAGCAAAGTTGAATTCTTGGACACGGTGCTTGGGATTCATTCGGAACCTCGTGCATGCAAACAAAATATGTTACCTAATTAAATTCAATGTCTGAGACTCAATGATGTAGTTGAATTTTCCATATAAGGTCATTATGAGTGAATGTGGGTACTACTCCCATAATTATTTTTAATTAAACTCCACTTTGAGGCTCAAAATAAGTTCGGAAGCCTTAAGGAGTGGATCGAAGGTTCGTTCTGGACCAAACTCAACGTTCTAGAGCTAAACGTGTTATCAGAATTTCGTTCAGGCATATTTTCCAAGAACATTGACCAAAGTCAATCACCGATCAGTTTTCAAGGATAAAATACTAAAATGGTTTAAATTCCCATCGAAAGCCTCAAAATTTGAGCCACCTTCGCTTCTAGCCTAATTTGACTATGTTGGAGCTAATAGAACTGTTAGAAATCTGTTTTGCGGCCATTTTCCCATATTGTTTTCCGAAGTCAACCTCTCAAGTTATATAGGCTTTTAAACACGAAAAACTGGATAAAATTCAAATGAATGACCAGTCAATCGATCTATCAGTGGCAGCAGGTCATAAATAACCTAGATTCACTATGAGAAAGCTCTAATTGATGAAATGGAAGCATTATAAGGAAAATGACCTAAAGGGTCATTACACATCTCTACCTAAAAGCATTTTCCTTCGGCTTTTTATTGCACGTTTCCACAAATATTTCCCTTCGATGTTGTATCAATACTTGTACTCAATCAAGTTGCAAATCAACACATTAATCACATTTCAAATGTGCCTAAAAATATGGAAGGAGTCCACACAATTTATAACTCAAAAATCACATCAAATCAATTTCATCATCACTCAAAAAATTGAATCATCACCAATAGATATTCACAAGTACAATCGCATCATTTCTTAGGTTTACAATATTTCGTTAATGTAATGACCCTCTGAGTCAGTTCTATGATTTTGTTATTATTATATTGACTTGAGCATCTGTATAGTGACCTCGGGACTATTGGGGAGATTATAGGTTAGGTTATTCCATAGTTATGTGGATTTTTGAGTTAACCGGGAAGTTATACCCGTAAAATGAATTTTTAAGTAAATTCATAGTAAACAACCTTAGAATGAAATTCTGACGATTCACTAGCTCCGGAATGGTCGACTTAGGCTAGGAGCATGTCCAGTGCAATTATATTATGAATTGTAAATTTGGCCACCGGAATTGATTAATAGTTGACCTAGTCAATGCTCTTGGGAGTCATGCCTTAGATGAAAATTTGATAGTCTAGTTAGCTTTGAAATAACAATTTTGGTCTACGACGACCCCTCATTTAATAACGCGGATGTCTGAATGTGACTCGACTCCCCGGGGATGTTTCGTTAAAAGTTGCGTATAAAGAAGTAGGACCCACACTTTATTGTATAAAGTTCCATTGGAAATTGCAACCATACCGTTGGGTCCATAACATTGAAATCTACAGGGTTACATAGCTTGTTTGCAAAAATTGGAGTCCGAATAAGCCCGAAATGACGAAAAGGAGATTGAAGGAAGAATGGAAAGAGAGATGGACATGCTGCCTATATCTGGGGTGTTTCCGCATGGAAAAAATTGGTCAGCTACAGTGCATATTTATATATGTACATAAGTTCTAGAAAGTTAGATATATTATACATTTATCTAAACTTCACAGTGCAATTTCGAGCTCATGTTTCATTCGATTTGGGCGATTCAAAAGGCTAGGTGACTCGTTTTTTGCAAGAAAAATTATGGTGAAGTCAGATTCAGGATTTGACACATATTTTGAGGTAAATCTCTGTCTTTATTCATTTATATATCGAGAATGAGTGAAACTTTTGTTATAATATCTCAGTCAATTTTTAATAGAATTAAGTGAAATTTGTGTCTAAATTGTTCTACGTTCTGAGAGGGATGTTGTGGTATGCTGGGTATTTGCTGATTTTTTTGAATTATTGAGAATTTTGACCAAGGAAGTTTTAAAAAGAATGTTTTCCCGGTAATTTTTTTACTTCATTTTTGGGCCTTTTCTCGATGTTCTAGGGTTCATTTTGGGAAAAAAATTTGTCTATGGGCTCAAGGTGATGTGGGGATAATTTTACCGGGATTGGTCTAGCATTTCAAATGTGGGTCTCAATTTTCTCAATTTTAATCTTAATTGATGTAATTTCACCTGTTTCTTGAGATTTTATAACCAAATTAGTTGTAATGGTCTTGTGATTTATGTTTAAATGGCTGAGCAGCATCGAGAAGTAATTCAAAGGGGAAAAGTTTGATTGGATTAACTCAAAGCAAGAGAAGTTAGATGCTAGGTAGGTGATGTGCTGTCAAAATATAGCACATTTGATGACTAAATCTTAGGATCTTGTATGTTCTCAATGCGATATTTGTGATTTTTGTATTTTCTATAGTTGTTTGTACAGTGAAACAACCCCAAAAAGTGCTCAAAAATGTGCCTCAAAAGTGCTTGAAATCGTAACTTTCATATATCTCAAAATCTGTGCACTATTTTGAAAATCTGACTTCATATTCTTATTCTGGGAGTCAAATTGAGCGGGAAATAGGTCTAACCCCGATTTTAGAGTAAACGAATCGCAATTTCATTTTTCCAGAAATCGAATTCCAGTAAGTGCTATGCGTTATTGGCGTGACACGCCATAGTGTTATTTCTTACCTGTTTTGTTGAGTCGGTCTAAGGCCTTTGGGTGTTGGGCCTAAACCTTTCCCATGCATGAAAATACCTATACTTCACCCTATTTCACCCCCATATCATTCAGGACATTCTCAAATACTCTCTCAAACACTTAGACAATATTTCATCTCCAAATTTCAAATTTCAAAACTCATCCAGATTCTAAGGTTCTCATTCAAGCTTCAAGTCTCCATCTCCAATCTTATACAAGTATTCTCCAAAGTCAACGTACGTGGGTTTCTTTCATGGGTTCCTTTTACCCATTATTTCAAGCAATCTTTTACCTAAAATTGCATGATATAAAGTTAATTTACACATGGGTCTTATCTATTATGATTTTACTGCACATTATGTTGGAGTTTCATGTAATTATGGTTTTTTTTAGCATGTTTTAAGCTATGATTCAAAGATCTATTGTGAGATTTGATAAAGAGTTTTGATTTATATTGGTTGAGAGTATTACTAAGTATCTATTAATGGTTTTAAAAAAAATTCTTGAATAATTTTACTCTTGAATTGCATAGTTTTACACTAACACTACGCACCCACCAAGTGTTTGATAAAATTTCTAGTTATGGTTTCATGAGGAATTGAAGGTCCAATGCATGTCTTATGAGTTGAATGACTATATGATAATGAAAGGAATGTATGTATGTGCGATTAAATCATGTAAAGAACCTATGGTATTACAAGTGAATTGTTGAGCTCTCATGTTTTTATGTTCTTGGGAATCGCTGATGATTTATTGAGTTCTTATATTAAGGTTTATACTCTTGTGAATTGTGAAGCCTACTAGAAGGGGTTATGAACTATGTTATATGCTTCACCCTCTAGTACAAGGCCAATTTCTACATGTTGGGGTTATGAACTATGTTGTACACCTTACCCTCATGTATGAATCAATACTACTCACTTACTCATATCTACATGAAGAAGTTATGAACTATGTTGTACTCCTTACCTTCGTGTATGCAAGGTACTTATATGAAGGAGTTATGAACTATGTGGTATGTCTCACCCTCATATGCAATTCAATACTATGTATTATCTCATGCTCACATATAGGGGTTATTACCTATGCTACCTTCCACCCTCATGTGCTATTCACTTACTCATATCTACATGAAGGGGTTATGAACTATGTTGTACTCCTTACCCTCGTGTATGACTTGAGGTTATGCAATGTACTCATATGTAGGGGTTATGAACTACGCTATCTCTTTACCCTCATGTACTACCTATTACCTACTAGAAGGGGTTATGACCTATGATATATCCTTCACCTCTAGTACAAGGTACTTGGATGACCTAATCATGTCACCTTATTGTGTTAAACAAGTTATGCAAGTATGATTATTTTCAACATGTTTTGCTTCAAACACCATGTATGCTTGAGCCATTCTTCTCGTAGGATTTGGAAAGTCTCCATATTCTTTGTAGGATTCAACCCTAACCTTGGTTAGGTTTATTATATTTACAACAATCGCTTTGGCCTCAAAAGAGAGGTGTAACTTAAGTGTGATCAAAGATTATGGCACTGTTGCTGGGGAACAAGGCGAGACTTTGATTAAATTCAATAGTAGTATAATTCGAGTATTAATTTCTTAGTTCCCTTGTATTTCACTTTTGTTTTTGTTTTGTTTCTTTACAGGGTATACTAGGTTTTGTATGCCCAACATATGGAGTCAAGGCAATCCCTTAGCTCCAAATGATTTAGAGATCCAATGAATTACAAGAAGAATAGCTCAAGCAAATGCCAATATTGCAATTAATGATATTGTGAATCGGAATGTTGATGTTGATGACAGGGATGTAAACCCACCTTCTTTGGGGAATGTTCCACAGCTTAGGGTTTTAATGACAATGCTTATTGATGGAATCAATATAGATTGAATCCTATGGCTATGGATGTTACTGGCTTATTGTGTTGCCATTATTACTGACCGATAAAAAGTTTACTGTTTCTAGTGGATTACTCCAAATGCTTCACAATCATGGGTTATTTGCTGGTCTACCATCACAGGATCCACATAGCCATTTTCATAATGTTGCATTTGTGTGTGTAATGGAGACACACAATCTATATATGATGTTGTACGGCTTCGTGTCTTTCCATTGTCTCTTACAGGCAATGCCGCATTATGGCTATCTGAGCTCCCACAAAGTTCGATCACCAATTTGGTGGACTTGCAAAAGGACTTTTTGGGAAGGTACTTTTCAAGGTCAAAGAAGCTCAAGTTAACATATAAAATCAATAATTTTGAGCAACTTATGGGTGATTTGATTAGTACTACGTGAGAGAGGTTTACAAAGTGTTTGAGAAGCATGCCTGACCATAAGATCATAGATGATGCTTTGCTAGAGATCCTTTATCGTGCTCAGGATGAGAATAGATAAGCTTGTGCTGATAGTATAACGGAGGGCAAGATTTTAGATCAACCTTTCACAAGAACTGCAAAATAGATGAACAAGTGGTCAAAACTAATCGTGCATGAGGGAAACGGGAGAGAGCTTCTGTGAGGATTTCATGTGTTGTTAATGCTGGTTCATAGGAAGCTAAACGTTACGACCTGAACTTAGGGCCTGGACGTGACCAGCGAATGGGGACCCCAAAGGGACCCCAAGCAAGCCTATTAGCATATCATTTCACATCGTTGGTTGCGGAAGTAAGAATAAACAACAAGAGAAAACATAAACAAGGGAAATTGGGACTAAGGGAGAGAGAGTGTTTAATACTTAAATAACATAGATAAGTCAAAACTTAAGTAGAGAGAGTGTTCAATACTTAAAAAACATAGATAAGTCAAAATGCAAGTATAATACATAACTTGTCCAACAACACCTATAAACATAGAACTTAGTGGGGGCCAAGACAAGAAATCGAACGTACCCTCATAGACGGAGTATATAATAAAGAAAGAAAGTTGTAATGCATAGCATAAGAACATAGACATTGTCCCCGGAATGGAGGACTCACCAACTAGCTTGAGAGAAATCATACTAACCATGTGGAGAAGGATGATAAAGTGGGACTCCGTTCCTAAATGGTTCAATCATGTAGGCATAGAGTATCTAATACTGCGTTTGAATATACTAAGTATGTAGGATGCAATATGATAAGTGATAAGCACCATAAACAAAATGCATAACATACACAATGAATAAGCATATAGCAATATGACATATATGAATGATGCTTGAAGTAAAATCACGCTTATATAGAACATAATACATGTGTAAGGAGAGACCATTATTAGTGAATATCCAAGGTCTACCACCTCCTTGGAGAGGAGAATGAGGTACAAACACCTCAATGTGGTTGATGAGGTACAAATCCCCCAACATGGTTATCAAGGTACATACCCCACGATATCATTACACGGGCCTACCACCTCCCGAGTGAAGCAATTGGGGTAAAAATCCCTTAACATGGTTGCACGGGCCTACCACCTTCCAAGCGAGGTGATCGAGGTACAAACCCCTCAACAAGGTTACCCGGGCCTACAACCTCCCTAGTGAGGCTTGGTCAATCCCCAAAACTAGAGGGATAGTATCATATACATACATTCTTTCATTGTCATAAAGTCATTCAATTCATAAGACAAGCATTGGGCCTTCAATTCCTAAAGAAATCATAATCGAATATTTTATCAAACAATTGGCGGGTATGTAGTGATAGTGTGAAATTATGAAAATCAAGAGTGGAATCATGTTATAAAATTCATTGTAAAACCATTAATGGGTACTTTGTAACACTCTCAATAAATATACATCAAAACACTTCATCAAATCTCACAATAGATATAGATTCGTAGCTCTAAAATTGCTAAAAACATCACATTTTATGAAATCCCATATAGTGTGCAGTGAAATTCATAATAAGTATTACCTATGAGTAAATTATCTTTAAATCATGCAATTTAGGTAAAGAGTAAGCTTGGGCATCATGGGCAAAAGGACCCATTGGTTGAAACCCACATACCTTAGCTTTGAAGATTTCCTTGAAGAACAATTTAGTGAAGACTTGAAGCTTGAGTGAAATTCTTAAGATCCGAAAGAGATTGGACATTTGATTTTTGAGTGAAATAATATTCTAAGTATTAGAGAGGGTTTTGGGGAAGTCTTGAATGATATGAGGGTGAAATATGGCTAAGTGTAGCTATTCTCAGAGCTTTCCTTGAAGAAGATTTTAATGAAGACTTGAAGCTTAAGTGAAATCCTTAAGATCCGAAAGAGATTTGGACACTTGATATTTGACTGAAATAATATTCTAAGTGTTAGGGTTTTGGGGAAAGTCTTGAATGATATGACGGTGAGATATACCTAAGTATAAGTTTTCTCATAGATTTCCTTGAAGAAGATTTTAGTGAAGACTTGAAGGTTGAGTGAAATCCTTAAGATCCGAAAGAGATTTGGACACTTGACTTTTGAGTGAAATAATATTCTAAGTGTTAGAGAGGGATTTGGGGAAAGTCTTGATGATATGAGGGTGAAATATGGGTAAGTATAGGTATTCTCATGTACAGGGAGGTTTTCTCCCAAGATCCAAAGGCCTTGGACCAGAAAGGAAAAACTAGGCACAAAATAATACACTTGCGTGCCCTGGCCGCGTTGTGCCAGGGGCACGCCAGCTCACTATTTTTTGCTCACTTCGAAATTTTGGATTTTGCTTTGGTTGCTCTAAATTTCAAGTTAGACACATTTTCCACCTCAATTTTGCCCCCTGAACAAGAATATGAAGTCATATTTGTAAAATAATGTACAAATTTTGAAATATATGGAAATATGATTCCGAGCACTTTCGAGGCATATCTTTGGACACGTTCTGTGGTTGTTTTGCTAAAATCAATGTGGAGATTATGCAACAACTTGCTAAAATCCACACAAGCATGGATGTGGTGATTAAGAAGAATTATGAAAGAGTGAATTTGGTAGTCCACTAACCTCCGCGTACGCTCGTGTACGATGATCCTTATTATGATGAGGATGCTTGCTTTATGAGGGATAAAGCAGTGGGTTTCTAGACCAGTCCCCAAGGGTCCAATTTAGACTATTGGCGCCAAGGTCAAGGAAACCAAGGTCCAAACTACAATAGAGAAAGAGTTTATAGAGGTAACCGAGGTGGTTGTTTTGAGAGGAATACGGGTCCTGAAGCAGATTGGGGCAGAAGAGATGGTTTAACAAATGTTCCATATATGCTACCACATAACCAAGACATTGGTATAAGTAATTCTAGAATTGAAGAGATGTTAGACCATTTGTTAAAGAAGGTCGAGACCCAAGATGAAACTCTAAGGGGAATGAAGTCTAATATTTCAAGCATCAATCAAAAGATAGAGTCTCATTTTATGGCTATTAAATAGCTTGAGTAACAATTTGGTCAAGTTCCTACTCAGTTGAATCAGCAAAAAGGTACACTGCCTAGCAACACAGTTCAAAATCTAAAGAATAAAGGGCAATGTAGGGTCGTTATAACTAGAGAGGGAAAAAGTACCATCGATCCTCCTATGTTGGTTGAGGTTGAAGATATTTGTAAGAAGGGAGTTATAGATAAGGATGTTGTTGAAGGATAAGATGGTGTCAAGGACAGGGTTGGTGAAGCAGTTGAAGAGTGAAAGAAGTGTAAGACCGTCCCAAGGCCTCCTCCTCCTTTCCCTCAAAGACTCAAAAAGAAGGAGGAGGAAGGAAAGTGCAAACACTTTCTCTCTATACTTAAGCAACTATCCATCAACATCCCTTTGATTGAATCTTTATAGAAAATGCTAGGTTATGCAAAGTATATGAAAGACTTAGTTACTAAGAAGAGGAAGGTGAGTCAAGAGCTTTCTAAGGAGCTTCAGCATTGTAGTGCTATCACTACTAAGTCATTGGCTCAAAAGCATGAAGACACAGGTGCTTTCATTATACTGTGCTCTATAGGAGATGTAGAGTTTGCAAGAGCACTTTGTGATTTGGGTGCTAGTATTAATTTGATGCCTCTTGAAATTTTGTAAAAGCTTGATATGGGTGCCCCTACTCCAACTAAGATATAGTCATTAATGGTAGATAGAACAATCAAGAAACTGGAAGGGATACTTTACGGTATGTTGGTAAAAGTGGAAAAGTTTATATTCCCTACAAATTTTGTGATTCTTGATTTTGAAGTCCCTATTTTCTTGGGGAGACCATTTCTGGCCACGGGGCAAGCTTTAGCGGATATGTACTCCAGTCAACTCAGATTTAGGGTGCATAATGAAGAAGTTATGTTTGATATTCATCAGTCTATGAAGCTTCCTAATGAGTTGAAAAGCGGGGTTTAGGTAATTGAGGAAGTCTAAGTACTTAAGAGATCTAAGTCGTGCCGCGACAATAAATAAGGAGCTACTTGGGAGGCAACGCGAGAAGTTTTTTATGTTTTAGCTTGGTTTTTGTGTTTATTTTAAATTTTTTTATTAGTAGGTAGTTGTTTGACTGTGTGTTCTTCTTATTTTTAACATTGGATTTATTGCATATAGAGTGAAAGTGCATTTTATGAAGAGTATATTGGTTCAATACTAAGCCAGTAGATTTTTCTGAGAATTGCATCTGGTGCAATCTTTACGACTGGGCTTACAAGTTGTATTGCGCTTTGTGACTCATAATCCTGTCTTATTGAGAATTACAGTGAGTAGGATGAGTGTATACTCCACCCATGAGCCAATGTTACAACTCGTAGATCAAACTACAAGTCATGAATGGGGTTTGTGGAATCCAAGTATGTTTTTGAATATTTCTAAGTGTTATGAGGATTATGAGACCAAGACTTATGAGTCGTAGACCAAGCTATGACTCATAACTGGGTTTCGTAGACCTTGATTCGGTAAATTTAAACGTTGACCTGGTAAGGTATAAAAGCGGGGTCAAACAATTTTGACCCCACTTTTACCCTAATTTACCAAAGCTTCCCCTATTTCTTCTCTTCCATTATTTTCGATCAGTTTTCCGATTTTAGCGGGTGTTTTTCGGTGAATTTTTTTATACCTAGGGTTTTTTGGCTACTCATTCTCTCCTTATTCGTGATTCAATTTTGATCCTTAAACTTACCTTTTCAGTGTTTGATTGTGATGATGATTATGATAGGATTGATTGTAAGCATGAGTTATTGGTGTATGTGATGTGTGAATGACATATTAGGGTTTCTATCAATTAAATCGATTGTTTAGGCCCTGAATTAAGTGTTATAGCTTTGAGTTTTTGATTAAGTACCATGGTATCATGTTTCTTGTTTGATTGAATGGTTACAAATCGTTCATGGATGTAAATTGATTATCGATTACACAAGAGTATGATAATGCTTGGACTTAATTGACTTAGTCAGAATTATTGTGTAATTGAAGTTTATTGATCCTGTTGAACTATACCCCAAATGTACTCGATTGTGATTGAGTGATTGTTGCTTATGACTTGGTGGGTGCTACTATAGGTGCATTTTTATTTGCAAGGATTAGGGAAGGTTGAATTGATTGGTAATTATTTCTAAATCCTTTTGGATGAGATGATAGTATGCATTAATCATGATTAGGGTATGGGTTATTATGTTCTTAAGGTGTGCGTACAATTATGCTTGCTTCGATATTGGAAGATTTATGATAAAAATATTTTTGGGTCCATGTGATTAATTTTGACAGGTCAATTCAGGTACCTGGAAGTTTTTGTTCATGAGAGTATTCTACAACTTGTTTTCTATGAGTCATTGATCCCTCTACGAGTCATAGATAGGTCTCGTAGACCCTTGCCTATTTTGGAAATTACTCCCTGGAACTTTATATGAAACCAACTTACGACATGTAGACCAAGTTATGAGTAGTACTTGGGTCATGTATAGTTTTTCAGTGTTCAATATTGTTTTGCACCTCTGGTTCATGAGACCATTTTACGACTCATAGTTCTAACTGCGACTTGTAACTGGCTCTCATATCACCCTTCTGCAACTGATCCAATTCAATTTTTGTTGTTTTGTTTCATGAATTTTGGGGCTAATCATGGTATATTTATGTTGAATTTTTAGGAATTATGGCATCGAAAGGAAACCGCTCTAAGATTGAGGCATCTAGGAGGAAGCTCATCGATGAGCCGACCGATAATAAGTGGACCCCCCAATCAAGTGGGTCACTTCAGATCCATGATGTTTTATCAGACCTCGAGGTTGGGGTACCATAGACTAGGGCAGCAGCTGCCTCAGCTGCATAGACTAAGGCTCAGAGAGCAAGTCCTTCCCAGCTGGACAAGGAAGGTACTGAGAGGATGGGGAGTAGCATGCCCTAGATGACTAGGTCCAAAGATGAGCAGAGTTCAGAGGAGGGCTCCCAGGATAGAGGAGATGTTGAATCCTTGGTCGCACCATCATCTTCTTCAACATTTAATGCTAGTACTAACTGGTGGTGCATTGAGGAGTTCGAGGTCATATTTTAAGAGGGCATGTAGCCTAAAAAGCGAGGCTAACCTACCCTTTTGATATATGAGGAGCCTTCATTTATTGATGAATGATTTAGCCATGTCCCAGGTCTGAAGGACATAATTCAACGATATGAGCTTACATGGTTGACAGAAAGGCTTGGACGATATGCCTCGATTCTGGTACGAGAGTTTTATGCAGCACACGCAGCCACAATTCTTCAAGATCTTCCCAAGGAGAAGATAACTCTCACACAATCGATATTGATAGAGGTGAGAGTGAGAGGGTAGCAGGTCGATATTTCAGAGGAGACGATCCACCGTGTATGTTTTGGTCCTAAGTACCGAGCCCCGAGATTGATAGCTAAGTTTGACTATAGATTGAGGCAGGCTAGAACCACATTGATTTCAAATGATCTGGTAAAAGGGACAGAGTTGTTAAGATGGGTGGTCAGTCACATTGCAGAGCAGGGTCTAGAGCCTGTATGGGTCACCACACATACAGAGCTTATTGTGAAGGCTTCACTCTCTTTCTCCGCCAAAATTTGGTGGGCGGTTGTTCGATCCCGCATCTGGGCTACTCTATGGGATAATACTTTGACACCAGAGCAGACAGTATTAGTTGCCAGCATCTTGGATAGATACAACATTGATTGGGCCCAACTCATAGCAGAGCAGATTCATGAGCCAACACTCAAGAGGGCCACCTCCATCTCATTCCCGACCTTGATCTACAAAATATATTTACATTCACGAGTGGAGATGCTTAATCAGCTGGACATTTAGTTGATGCCCAGCACACCCTGGAGGTCGGCCTAATAAAGGCCAATAAAAACCTGGTGGCGACATAGCAAGCACCACCACCACGATCGATGTTCACCCCAGAGCCATCTCCTGAGGGTTCGATAACTGCCCTCACTACTCTAGCTGCTACTATTGATAAGAGACCCAGATAACCTGAGGCAGTCAATGTTGAGAGAGGTCTAACTATAGTTTCTCCTACACCAGAGGCCAGTACTTCACAAACTTCTCCATCGAGCAAGGTTTATATGTCCGCGATTTTGATTTAGGCTATGCCGCAGCGTCTATCACATAGTGAGTCCTAATTTCAGCTTACTTAGTAGCTTAGGCCATGGTTCGATAGACTGTTGCAAACTCAAAGGAGCAGTGCAAGGCATTTACCATATCTACTATTTAGTAGTGTGTTTCTACAGTGGATGCCCACATCAATACCTTTGAGGACTGAGTGCAGAAGAGGTTAGCCAAGGCCCCACCTTCGGATTTATCAGTTGTACATATGGAGATTGCAAACCTTAAGGCTAGCATGATAGCTCCACTTGTCGCGCCCCGCGACATTATCAAAGTCTACACCTATGGAGCTACTATTTGACTTGTTTACCTCCACAGAGCCTACACAAACTTCCTTTTGGAAATACCCTTGCAAAGATGAGGATCCTATTGAGTGGAATGTACGTCCAAAGCACCCCGTGGATGATAAGGATGAGGAGGATACGAAGGACGAGATTGGGCTAGTCTTGAGGACATCAAGGCAAGAGGAGGAGATGACGCTAGTCCAGCAGTATGATAGAGAAATAGGTATTAGACCATTCGAATATAGTAGAGTAGTTAAGGAGACTACCCCACAAGAGGGGGATAGCCCTACTCAGCTACAGACTGGCGCTTAGGCAACAAGGTATATTTTTTAACCCTAATATTATATTTTTGCTTGATTTGGTGCATTGAGGACAGTGAAAACTTTTTCGATGGGGTGTGGGTAGTTATGGGCTTTGGTGAAGTCAGAGTATCTTATGGTCCATAACTACCCCAAATTGTGATCCCGAGGTTTTTTTGCATGTGTTCTTTTTTCTCGTGGATATTTAATTCTATTAAACCGGTACGTTTAGAATATTTAGATAATATTTGAACTATCATTACTAATACTTATGGTATATAGCATATTTTTATGTTTTGTTATGAAAATTGGTGCCCACCAAAAAATTTTTATTAGTAGTTAAATGACAACCATGCATGTTAGGGTGTTTGGCGATAGTTGTTTTGCTAAGTGAGGGTAACTTGATACATGAAGCATGATCTATGAATTGCTCGTTGGTAATGTTTCGCAATGTCATGTGAGTGAGAGCTTATTTTGGTAAACTCATGCATTTTTGTGCTAATTCAGAACATGCCATGTTACTCTAAGTTAGATTGTAGAGTAAATGCATTAGGAAGGTATCTTAGACCTTTTTTCTTTAAATTAGTCCACTTTAGCTTAACATAACCAACCAAATGATGTTTTATCCCTTGCTCCAAATATTTGAGCCCTACATGAATCAATTCTTTCTAAAATACCTAATTAGCCTAACCTTGTCTAGTGATAAACCTTGAAATTGGCCTTGGTCTGTCCTTCAGCATTATGAACCTTGATTGAAGCAAAAAGCCTTAAGGGTGGCTACCAAAAGTGGCCTTATTTTGGGGAATAGATATGGTGTACTTAAAAATAGGCTAAAAACCTAAGTTGAGGGTGGCCAGTGTAGGGGTAAATTCACAAAAATAAGGTGGTAAGTTGGGAATAAGGAGAAAAAGAAGAAAATCATGTGTCGGGTACAAGAAAAAGAAAAAGATTCCTTAAATTGAGATAAAAGCAAAATGAAGAGTAAAAATGAGGCAAAAGCTGAATAATGAGAAGAAAAGACCTGAAAAACCTTGAATGTAGAAAAAGGGAGAATAAGGTGGAAATGTTGGAGTTGGAAGGTGAAAGTATTGAAATACATAGTTCAAGGATGGCTTCTAGTCACTATTTTTTCCAAAATGTCATACCAAAACCCCTTGAGCGTACATTACAAGCCTAGAAAGTCCTAAAGTGATGCTAGTCCTGGCCAAAAATCTGAGTCATGAGTATACGTGCAAGCTTATGGTATTAGTCATCATGCATGAACATCTTTTATAAGAGTAAATGTTCTTGCTTAGTCCCAAGACTGATACTGAAATCATCATTGAATATTAAAATGAGACTTCTTTCTATGAGGGCACTTGAATTGGATCGTTAGCATTTGACTTGTTCAGTGATTATGGATACGTGATATTCCTTTATTTGTCTTTGTTGTGTGTCAAATGCAATAGTGTGTTTTCATTAACTAAATAGCTGTCTAATCTGGTTTTGAAAAGCTGATGTGGGTATCTGAGAATGAAATACGTATGATGTATGTCATTGGGTTGAGGTTTATGTGTTGCTTTGTTATCTATATAGATTGAATTATCGCTTGAGGGCACGCAACAATTTTAAGTTGAGGGTGTTGATGTGTTGTCAAAATACAACACATTTGATCCCTAAAACTTAGGATTTTATATGTTCTCAATGCAACATTTTGGTTTTTATATGTTTTTGTGTTTGTTTTTGCAAGAAAGTAGGTTTGCATGACTTTTGGAGAAAATTACAGACTTTTCTAGTTCTTGAAGGCTTACAAGACCCTCTATGAGTCGTAGAGCCATCTATGAGTCATACAGTGGGTTTCCTAGGGATTTCCAGTGATAGATGAAAGTCTGATGTTCAGCTATATGAGACACCTATACGAGTCATATATCACTCTATGAGTCATATAGAGGGGTTTCGTGAAGATCTCTAGAGACGGACTAGATGATGATGATAAGCTCTATAAGAAGGTGATACGAGTCGTAGGTCAGACAATAAGTCGTATGAGGATCCATAGCAATGAAGTCCAAGATTCAAGAAGCTGAACACGATACCCCTATTATGACTCATAAACACTGTTACGAGTCGTAACTACGTGTCGTAGGGTCTGCTAACCAGTTTTTCTATTTCTTGGGGACTAGTTTTTAAATACTATAAATAGTATAATTAGGTTATTTTTAGTAAGGAGTACAGCATAATAGAAGAGAGAACATCATTAGAAAACTTTTTAGGGTTTTTTACTTGGAGACTAAATATTGGAGAAGAGAATATAATTGCGGATTCATTGTATCTTTTAACCTTGTGATTCTCAATACATATTAGGTTTTCTTGTTCTTTAATCTATTTGGGTAAGAGATTAATTATGTTTTCTCAATTCATAATTTCTTTATCTACCCACAGCATCAGTAGTTAAACCCATAACTTGGGGTTGTGGGAACCATGTAGATCTAATCAAATAGACCCAGATAATTTGCAATTCTTGGAATAGGTATTTACATGTATTAATTATGTCTCTTCATATTGCATGTTTTCTAGTGGTGGCCAACATTAGAACTCACCTAGTGTTACTATCCCAATCTAGGTGGTAATGAATAGGAAAAGAGATTGGTTAACAGGATTCAATGATGTGTTATCATCTAATAAACTGAACTAGGCCAAGGGAGGTTGACTGGGACTATGGGTAATGGTTAGTATTGCACACTACGGAGATGTGCCACGTCAAATAGTGAAATTCTCCTTTCACCTTTGACCAAAGGGCATGGTGAATTTAATTACCGTCCTACATACTATACTCTAGTTGAGAATTGGGTTATCGGAGGATATTGAGTTGGTGAATCATGGGAACAAAATTTCCCAAGTTACTCTCCATTATTGATTGTCTCTTGTTTTAGTTAGATTAGTTCAATTTCTTATCAATCATTATACACACACACCCTTTTTTGGGGAATTGAGTTAGTTAATACTTGAAATGTTTATTGGTGAATCAATTTGGAAAGTCTCTGTATTCTTTGTAGGATTCGACCCTATCCGTGGTTAGGTTTATTATGTTGACAATGATTATTTTGTTCTAAAAAGAGAGCTGTAACTTGAGCGTGATCAAAGGTAGGCTAGGCTTTCTCAAAATCCTAGACAAAGCTGAAATATTTACACATTTGAGTTGGAATGTGTAGAAGTATATTGTTTATGGATTGAGTTACAGAGTATATGTTGTATATGGATGGATGTCATCTATGTGTTGTGTATACATAATGTTATAGGATGGTAGTTGTCGTATTAAGGGTTGTGTTAGCTATAGTTGCTAACGCCTAGGGAAGGCATGCATACTAACTTGACTTCCACCGATATGATCGTGAATTGCCTGTCGCTATAGATATGTGTTGACTGGGAGACCATGTATTAATTATATATCATACTATGGCCTGGTTTTTGTATACACATAACTCTGTAGAGTCTGGTTGTCTTAGATACCTATGATGCATCATGCCTGTCCATGTTTTCTCTGGGCACTGGGGATTGATGAGGTTATCATATACTTAGCCTTTGCTAGGTTTGGATCTATGGTGTTTTGTGATGTTTATACTCTCCAATGTACTTTTGATAGTTATTGTGTACTGGTTCTTTCCATCTAATTTTAAGGTATCTGTTGTATCTGAGAGAGGTGGTGATTCTGATTGTTTGGGCTGGATTGAGATTGTGGGATACCTATGTTGAGAGTTTCATCGCCTACATTCACTTTGGGCACAATGTAATTATTGTTGCCTAGGTTTACTCTGGAAATGACATGACTTTGGAGTTTCAGATCAGGATAGGTTGAGTGAGTGAGTGATTAATTGATACATCTCATCCCAGATGAAGATCCCCATCATCATTGAGCATCGATGGTCACTTCTTTAGAGTTTGAGTCCTGGGTGATACTCCCTGTGGACTTGTATCCTGGTGCCCATAACTATGATTCTAGGTGGCAGATGCTGATTCTATGGACTAAGCGCTGGCTGAGTTTGAGTCGAGGACCTCGATTGATATTCTGTGGGGCTAGGCACCATGCTTAATATTCTGTGGAGTTGGGCCTCATGATTGACATCCTAAGATGAGACGCTATTATTTTTGCGAGGGAGATTCTTTCTCCCTTGGGTGATACTTCCCACCATTATATTGAGTATCAGACCATCTAGCCCTGGCTGACTACTAAACCAAAGTCCAGGTCAGAGGACTATGGATTGGGTGCCACTTGCCGGCACAGGGTCGAGGACCTGGTTTACTTATGATTGGTAAGGCGAGGTGTATGATTTCTTACTTGTGGATCAACTCAGCAATTCACAACCTGATTGTGATAGGGTGTACCTCCTGGCTTGTAGGGGTTCTAGGGGCATTCAGTCTTATATACTAAGGCCTTACACCCACGTACAATGATGTGGAAAGTTGGGCTCTCTGATGGTTCTATGGGATTCTGTGATGGTTCTATGGGATTCTGTGGTCTTCTATAGGTACTATTATTGTGCACAGGTACTATCTAGGCTTATGGGGGCTCCATTGATGTACAGGAATAGATACTAGGGCCTTTCACCCGCATACAGCACTATACCTTAGTTGGGAGCAGTTTTAGTATTGGCCTACATAGTTTTCATCAGTCAGTATCGATGATCAGTACTTGGGTTGGTTTAGCTTATCATTGTTCTTCACTTCGATTAGTTCAGTAGTGGTTTGAGGTGTTACGACCAATCCTAGGGCCTAGACACGACTGGTGAATGGGGAACCTGAAGGAACCATAAACAATCCTCATAGCATATCATTACACATCCTTGGTGGTGGAAGCAATTAAAATGAAAATGAGAAATAAGCATAAACAAGAGAATTGGGACTAATGATAAACCTTCATATCATAACATCAAGAAAGAAGAGAGACAAGACTCATAACATAGATACGTAACACGTCCAACAACACTTCTACTACATAGATAAGAGTGGGGGCCAAGACAAGAAACCGGGTTCACCCTCATATTCAATACATAACCTAAAAAAATAGTATTAAGACGTAACAAGAGATCATAAGCCACGTCCCCGAAATGGAGATTCACCAACAAGCTTGTACGACAATCGAACTAGCCACGTGGAGGAGGAGGAGGATCAAGCGGTGTTCCGGATCCTACATGGTGACACCATGTAGGAGTAGAGTATGCATTAGTACGTTTGAATATCCTAAATATATAGGATGCAATGCAACAAGAGATAGGCAACACAGACAAAATGCATAACCATAATTATGAATAGCATACTAACAATATGACAGGTATGAATAATACTTGAAGTAAACCATACTTATATAGAACATAATATATATGTAAGAAGAGACCATTAAACTATTGGTGGATCGTCACACCCTACCACCCTTGGTGATTTCAGTACAAACCCCATCAATAGGTTGGTGGATCATCATAACCTACCACTCATGGTGTTGAAGTATAAACCTCCAGGTAGGGTGATAGTTACAAACCCCCGAGAAAGTTGATGGATAGTAGCACCCTACCACCCGTGGTACCGGAGTACAAACCTCCGATAGTTTATCTAGGTATGAACCCCTTGACAAGGTCACCCAAGGTGCAACCCTCCGAGTAGGGCACGGTCACATTCAAACACTATATAGAGAATATATATATACATTCATTTCATCATCATATAGTCATTCAGCTCATAAGACATGCATTGGACCTTTAATTCGTCAAGAAACTATAATCGGACATTTTATCAAACACTTGGAGGGTGTGTAGTGCTAGTGTAAAATTATGAAATTCAAGAGTATTATCATTCTAGAAAATCCATTTTAAAACTATCAATAGATACTTCGTAACACCTTCAAGCAATATACATCAAAACCATTCATCAAATCTTACAATAGAGCTTGATTTCATAGAATAAAACATAGAAAACCTGTCATAATTTCATAACTCCAACATAGTGTGCAGTGATTTTCCTTAGCTTTGGAGATAAACTTGATGAAGATTGGAGATAGAGACTTGAATCTTAAGTGCAATTCTTAAGAATCCGAAAATGGTTTTGAGACTTGAATTTAGGAGTAAAATATTTAACTAAGTGTTTGAATGAGTATTGGAGAATGTTTTAAATGATATAAGGGTGAAAATGGCTAAGTATAGGTATTTTCACGTATCGGAACACATAGGCCCAAGACTTAAAAGTTTTGGATTGACGTCAGAAATCTCCACCAGTTTTAACACTAGTGCGCGTCGCGAAAGGGACGCGTAAACCTCATTGGAAATTGCATTTTTAGGAATTTTGAATTTTGATACGGTTGCTCTAAAATTGGGGTTAGACCCATTTTCCACTCAATTTGACCCTCTGAACAAGAATCTAAAGTCGAATTTTTGATATCACACACGAAATTTGAAACATATGGAAATTACAATTTCTAGCAATTTCGAGGCACATTTTTTGGCACTTCTTGGGGTTGTTTCAATATCTGCCCCTTGGGAACATTCATCATAGAATGTCAAAGAGACGTATATGAGAGACACAAACATGACAATTTCATCCCACATAGAGATGCAACAATGCACTTAAACATCATTTCAAAAATCTCATCATATGTGTAAAATCATCATGAACTTGTCAATTTAAAAATGAACATATACAATGACATGAGATTGTATAAAGGGCTTAGATCGATACCTTAGGCTTGAGTGGAGTCGGAAAGGTAAGGGTATCTCTTTTGCATGTTCTCCTCGGCCTCCTAAGTAGCACTTTCCACTTATTGATTTCTCCAAAGGACCTAAACGGAAGCCACCTCTTTGTTTCTCAACCTCTTCACTTTCCTATCAAAAATCTAAACTGGAACCTCTTCACATGTCAAATTGTCCTCAAGCATATGCACAACATCAAGAGACACAATATCATTCGAATCACTCACGCATTTCCTCAATATAGATACATGAAATTCCGAATGAACCAAATCCATTTCTCTAGGCAATTCCAACTCATAAGCTACCTTGCCAACCTTCTCATCACACTATAAGGACCCACATACCTTTGGCTCAACTTGACCTTATTACAAAAATAGATCACGCCCTTCATGGGTGACACCTTCAGATAAACCTAATCACCAACTTGGAATTCAAGATCCCTTTTCCTCACATCGGTATAGGACTTTCGGCGACTTTGGGCCATCTTCAACCTTTCTCTAATCATACTAACCTTCACAAAATCCTCCATAACAAGGAAATACATCAAGAAACTCATTTACATCTAGAACTGACTCCAGGGGAAGGACTTTAGACTCCACATCCCTAACCCTCACAAGATGGTAAAGACACCCCTTAGAGATCAACTTATGGGCTTTAATGCAAGAGATGAATCTACTCTTCACCACCACATCTTGACTCTCCCACTCAATGACGGGTTTGTTTGGAAATTGGAATTTGACTCTACGGGTTCTACAATCAATAGAAGTATAGTATGCATGCAATGAATTCATCCCAAGAATAATATCAAAATCAACCATGTCTAACACAACAAGATAACAAGGAAATATTTTATGCAAGATGCAAAATAAGACAACTTCTTTAAACTTTTCTAGCAATAATAAATGCACCAATAGGAGTAGACACCTCATATGACTTATGTAATAACTCAACATATATATTATTGTTGTAGCGATTTAGTTTGGAGTAGAAAGGTAAGGCAGGTACCCTTGGGTTGGGAATTGGCTTGCCAGTAGGTGGGACTAGCATGCGCCATCATGACTAGGACCGAGTAATAACAAGGTGGTATTAGAGCTTATGGTTTGCTGGTTTCATCTATATAGAGCTACCATCTAGTAGAGTCCTGTGGAAAGGTGCAAAGATGTGTGTGTCTTATCTCTAAGAGGTTGTGGGATGTTAAAGAACTTTCCTGTGCTATTGATTCTTTGTGTCTTGTTAATGGTTCTTTGATTCCTGAGAATTTTGCTTTATCCATCCCTCTACGTTGATTTCGTATAGAGGCTAGACTCCGGGAGGGGGTAGTGTTGCGTCATCAATCCCAAATAGGGAACAGCCTCCAGAGCCTAATGAGCAGATACTAGATGCCCTCGAGTTGTAACAACTGGATAAGAAAGCTTACAGGGTGTGAGAATGTAAAATGGCCTCAGTGACAGGCTTTGTGATTCATACTTTATTGGTGGTTGCTATGTATTGTGCTATGAGAAATGTTGTTAGGGATGGAGTTCTGTGATATGTATATTCATACATTAGTGACTAGTTAAAGGTTATATAGGCTGTGAGCGCTCTTGATAGAGATCATGAAGGCGTGATAAGTTGTGACTGAGGTAAGCCTGAGCATTGGTGCCTTCCAAACATTCATATTCAATTATTTACCTACTGGTTTGCCCTGTTAAGTTGTCGAATGTGATGAGTATGTGTACTTGGCAGATTTTTAGTAGTTATCACCTATGTCGCAATTATACCCCATTGGCAGCTGAATGTAAGCCAAACCATATGATTTATACAGATCACCATTTTGATGTTTTCTTATTGGAGTGGGCAGTCTGATACTGGCGTGTGTAGTAGTTAAGGGGCCAGTTATCGGTCATACCCCTAGCTATAACTTATGTTGCCATGATTTTCTGTGGTGATTTTGTTAATATACGATTCTTATAATTTTGTCGCCACTAGATTGTGAGATGGATGTTATGCCTAGAGGCTAAGTTAGGCTTTCTATTATTATATCTAGTATTGTTGCATTATTATATGAGTTGTCGGCCCCTCCTCTCTGGGAACTAGTTATGATTATTAGCCAACTTAGATTGTGTTGTTCGAATTCCTAATTATGTTTGTCAGTGGGAATATTGATCATTTTGCCAGACTGCATGGTACTTAGGTTATGGTTATATAGTATTTGGTGCATTGCTTCACCTATCACTTGTTTGAGTATAATTTTTGAGCCTCTTTTATCCTTGGTCAGATCTTGAGGTAGTGGAAAGTCCCTTTTATTAGTGGGGGATTAGGTACGATGATTCTTTAGGATTGTGATATGCGGGTCGAGTGATATTTTCAGATGGCTTTGGTTTTGATATTGCCCTACGCGCAGACCGACTTGTTTCTATTTCACAGTTACTGATGTCATACTCTAGTTGGCTGGTTCGAGCCTATGGTACAGGGCCCGTATATTATAGATTTGTTATAGGATGCCTTAGCCAAGGTCCAGAGTGTTTGAGATAGATTAAGGATAGCTCTGAGTTGGCACCCAGGGTTATGTTGGCCATGGACGCTGATTTGTACGGTTTAAAATTTGGGGACAGAGCGGTTCTGAGGGTTTCATCCATGAGAAAAGTCATGTGGATCAGAAGGTGAGGTGAGCTTGGGCCCGATATGTCAGCCCTATTGAGGTTACGGAATGGGTTAGACCGGTTGTATCTAAGTTGGCCCTACCTCTCGATTGTTCTGCAATACATCTTATTCTCTTCATATAGATGGTGTGCCATGGTATTGTAGATGAACTACATGTACTCCATAATGTTTTGTTGAGTTAAATGATGGCCGAATATTATTAAGGGAGGTTTTGGTGGAACACATTCTAGAGGGTTATACCCAAATCTTTTGTGGCCATTATGAGTGGTTGATGGTGTCTGTCAGGCTGACTACTATGTTTTATAGTGAGGATTTGGTAACTTCTAAGCATCGGTGGATACTACGGTTCTTGCCACGGGTTATTTGTTAGATGTTATAGAATGAGGCGATGAATGGTAATAACTACTGAGGACCATATCTGAAAATTGAGATATAAATGTCTTGGTACGAAGGGAAGTACAGAGAGCCTTTAAAGTGGTAGTATATTGGGTATTTTTTGCATTGGTGAGTGTTTGGTGGCGATGCCAGGTGGATTGGACAGAAAGGGAAGAAGGTTTTGGCCTTGCATGTGAATGAGAGCATATTAGCTATTGTACGCAGTTATCTGGTTAGCTTGTGGGTCATTTATGGTTGCTTGTGGGAATCGTTTGTATAAGAAAGCCAAGAATAGAGTAAAGGTCGTATATGTAAACCGCGAGTACAGTTATGAACAACCATGATTATCTGAATATCTGGTGATGTAGTAAGGACAGGTAAATCTAGCCTATTGATCCTCGTGACTTGCACACTGATTAAGTGGATAGGACAAATAGTTGATTCTTAAGACTTTCTTGTTGAATTGCGACATCGACTCACTGTTATATACAGATGGGTGGTGGGATTTTTAGATAATGAGGGTGGTACTGAATTATTGTAGAATATGGAACATGCTTATGACTTATATACTCGTGGTATAGATTGGATCCTACAAGTATGCCTGTGTTTATACTTTTGCGGACGAAAGACTTATTAGTGGGGTATGTTGTAATGACCCTATGAGTCAATTCTATGATTTTGTTATTATTATATTGACTTGAGCATGTGTATAGTGACCTCAGGACTATTGGGGTGATTGTTGGTTGGGTTATTGGGGAGTTATGTGAATTTTTTAGTTAATCTGAAAATTATATCCGCAAAATAAGTTTTTGAGTAAAGTCTTGGTAAATGACCTCGGAATGGAATTCTAACGATTTCATTAGCTTTGAAATGGTTGAATTAGGCTAGGGGCATGCCCGGTGCAATTATATCATGGATTGTAAATTTGACCGTCGGAACAGATTAATAGTTGACCCAGTTAATGCCCTTGGGAACCATGCCTTAAATGAAAATTTTGATAGTATGGTTAGCTCTAAATGTTGATTTTGGTCTGGCGCGACCCCTCATTTGATACCGGGGATGTCTGGATGTGACTCGACCCCCCGGGGGATTTCCGTTAAAAGTTGCGTACAAAACAATGGACACCCACTTTATTGTAGAAAGCTCCATTGGAAATTCCGACCACACTATTGGATCCGAAACATCAAAATATATAGGGTTCTACAGTTCGTTTGCAAAAATCGGAGTCTGAACGAGCCCGAAACGATGAAAAGGAGATTGAAGGAAAAATGAAAAGAAATAGGGATGTTTCGCCTATATTTAGGGCCTGCCACGTGGCACGGCTAAGGCTTCCACATGGAAAAAATGTGTCAGCAACAATGTGTGTGTATATATATAAGTTCCAGGAAGTTATATATATTATATTAATCTCAACTTCACACCATAATTTCGAGCTCATTTTTCATCCGACTTGAGTGGTTCAAAAGGCCATGTGACTTAATTTTTCGCAAGGAACATCGTGGTGAAGTCAAAGTTTGGATTTGACATGTATTACGAGGTAAATCTCTGCTTTTCTTCATTGATATATCTATTATGAGTGAAAATTTTACATTGCAATATCTCAGTCATTTTTTAATGGAATTGAGTGAAGTTTATGTCTAAATTATTCTACATTTTGAGAGGAGCGCTATGGTATGCTAGGTGTTTGCTGATTTTTTTCGATTTTTGAGAATTTTGGTATAGGAAGTTTTGAAAAGAATGTTTTCCTAATAAAATTTTTAACTTTATTTTTGGACCTTTTCTCGGTGTTCTAGGGTCCATTTTGGGCCAAATATTTTACTATTGACTTGGCGTGATATGAGGATCATTTTACGAGGATTTTTTCAGGATTTCTAGTGTGGGTGCAATTTTCCACATTTTAGTCTTAATTGATGTAATTTCACCCATTTCTGGAGATTTTACAGCCAAATAAGTCGTAATAATATTGTGACTTATGTTTAAATAGTTGAGCAGAATAGAGAAGTGATTCAGAGGGGAAAATCTTGGTTGATTGACTCGAAACAAGAGACATCGGGTGCCAGCTAGGTTAGGCTTTCTCTAAACCCTAGATTGAGCTGAAATGTTTACATATTTAAGTTAGAATGTATAATAGTATACTATTTATGGATTGAGTTCTGGAGTAAATGTTGTTTGTGGCTGGATGTGATACGTGTGTTGTGTATATATGTAATATTATGGGCCGGTATTTGTTGTATTAAGGGTTATGACGATTGTAGTTACTATATTACCTTAATTCTTACATTATATGACTACGAAAGGGCCCGAAAGAAATTGGCTGGAGCTGTCAACATATGCCAGGTATGTACATTGAGCTTGACTCTTGCTTGTATGTGTGTGTGGTCTGAGGCTACCAAAATATACTAGCTTTTGAGATAGACCTGTGATTATATACTACCCTGTGCGTTGAATCTAGTATGTATATTTGGTTAGTATGTATATGCATGACAAGTCTACAATTATATATGTCTTTACTGAGCATATTTGGATGAATTCCCTGATTAAATATGATTCTATGCTGCCCTGTGGTTGGTACTATCCTTATACGGTTGTTATCTATTATGTACTTGCGCCACTGGTTAGTAACTAGAGATACACCATGTCCTGGGAAGGGTCATAGTTGTAACCCTGAATTAGCCTTGTGACTTGTAATACAATTGCATTTACACTAAGCCACTAGTGGGTTAGAGATGGGAGTGCAACCCCGTTAGCGAGGTGTAGGTTATATCTTACTGGCGTTCTGGGTGATCTGCGATGAGACACTAGTTATATGAGTTTGTCTTGAGGATTGGCATCTAGTTGAGAGGGGCATATTTTAAATTGGCCGGCACATAGTTGCCTTAGGCGATATCTTTGTGGTTGCTGAGCTAGGATATAATCCTGGAGAGTGTCATCCTTCTGATTATCTAGCCTCTTGGGCCTTAGCTTAGGTTATATCGATGCTTTCCTATGAGTTACTTTACATAGAAAAGGGCCTGGTAAAGGCTGAATATGAGCTAATGCCTGTGGAAGGCATGTGTACTAACTTGACTTCCACTGATATGATCATGCATTGCCTGTCGCTATAGGGATATGGTGATTAGGATACCCTGTATTAATTATATGTCGTACTATATCCTGGTTTTCGTATAGACATAACTCTGAAGAGTTTGGTTGTCTTGGATAACTATGATGTAGCGTGATTGTCCATGTTTTCTCTAGGCACTGGGATTTATAAGGTTGTGGTATACTTGACCTTAGCTAGTCATGTCTCTATGGTGTTTTGTGATGTATATACTCTTCGATATACTACAGATAGTTGTTATGTACTGGTTCTTTCCATCCGATTTTGGGGTATCTATTGTATCTGAGAGAGGTGGTGAATGTTATTGTTTTGGTTAGATTGAGATTATAGGATACCTAGGTTGAGAGCGTTGTCACCCTACATTCACTCTAGGCATAATGCGATTATCATTTCCCAAGTTCACTTTGGGCACGATATGACTTTGGAGTACTGGATTCAAATTGATTGAATGAATGAGTGATTAATTGATACATCTCATCCCAAATGATGCTCCCCGTCATCATTGAGCACCGGTGGTCACGTCTGTATAGTCTGGGTCCTAGTGTCACTTCCCGTGGACTTGTGTCTCGATGGACACAACTATGATGCTAGGTGACAGATATAAATTCCAAGGACTAAGTACCGGCTAAGTTTGGGTAGAGGACCCCAATTGATATTCTGTGGGGTTGGGCCCCGTGATTTATATTCTGTGGGGTAGGGGCCCGTGATTGACATCCTAAGATGAGATATTATTGCTTATACGAGGTGGATTCTTTCTCCTGCGGGGCATACATCCCACTGTTATATTGAGTGTCAGACCATCTGGCCCTGTGTCATGCCCCAGCAGGGTACCCTAGACGTAACCGGCACATAGAGACTATTTCTAGTCCCCAAGCAAACCACTTGGCCTTATCATATTTGTTCATTCAGAAATTCTACAAATCAGTGGAAGACATAAGAGAATAAATAGGCACATCATCATCTAGTCTCAAAATGGTATTATAAAAAAATTAGCAAGAAGTACTAGCTCATAGTCTTACATCAACATTTGAATCTAGTCTCTCAAGCCTCTGTCCCTAGTAGGTGGTGCCAATGTCGACCCATGGCTACCTCAATCAAAATAAATGCTAAGAAACTCTAACTCTATAGCAAGAATAAAAATAGCATCTGAATCCTCCGAAGAAA
The DNA here is from genome assembly GCA_011800125.2 of Solanum clarkiae. Classification (NCBI taxonomy): domain Eukaryota; kingdom Viridiplantae; phylum Streptophyta; class Magnoliopsida; order Solanales; family Solanaceae; genus Solanum; species Solanum clarkiae. Next base: position 9,372,002 of record JAABOM020000001.1, read on the forward strand.
GGGAGGCTCATCAATCTGCTTGACGTCCAAAGATCCTCAATGAAACGCCTGTTGATGATCTCTATCCCGTATATCTGCATCATAAATGATGTAGTGCATTACATGGAATGTACGATATGAAAATGGGCCAAAAGTAAGCGAAACAACATATAACATGGAACAATATTAGCTTAGCAGGTACTCATTTTTTCACAAAGTAAGGAATAGATACTATCACATTAACATCCATCAAGACTCATTCCATTGCGTTGCCCCATCTACCCAATGCCTTGCTGGGGCAAAGGGGCATTATTGGATCCAGATTAGAAATAACGTCAAATCCTCTTTCGGGACTAAGAAAATATCCATTTCTTACAGTCTAATCCTCACCTACGCTGGCCATGTAGTTATTAGTGCGAGTTGGACTCACTCTTACCCATTTCGATACTCGATACTTCTCCTATAGACTCAACATGCTCATAAACATAAATATCCATCCTTTGTTCTCATTTGGTCTCCTTCAAACTTGGACATCAATTCATGATTCATTCATTAGCTCGAGGAATTAGGAAATATTCCTTTAAGATTATGTTCAACCTCTTTGAGGTTCTCAATTCATTATCATCAACCTTCAATTCGTTCAATTCAGGACCTAGACCACAACCAGCAAATACAATTATGTGATAAAGGCTCTAGACAACAATCTCTAGGTTCATTCTTGAACTCATTAGCAAAATAATCATGTAGGGTTATATAATCATATGGCTCATTCGATTAAACCATGTGAACAAGTAATTCAGTCATGATATTCATCACATTCATGAAAATATATATAAGGATCAATCGCTATCTTTTATTGAATCGATTCTTTTTAATGAATAGATCCGATCACAACTTCGAATATTCATGCATGCTTTTAACAATTAACATATAGGGTTTATACAATATCTCATGAACAATACTCAATTCAAGAAAATAAGCTTATGATGATCCTTAACGTATGAAAATATATATATATATATATATATAATAAATATAATTTCTCAAAAAAATTATCAAGAATCATGTATGTAAAATCAAGAACGTTCAACTCACGTCTAAGACTATCTATGGGGCACATGGGAGAACAGTCCCATGCTTTGGGTATCCTAACATACCTGGGATGAAAATAATATGAATCCTAACAAGAATTTGACATGAAATCTTCAACTCCTCGCTCTTCTCTCTTCTCTTTCAACCCTAGGTTTCTTTCCGTGACTTAGAACGGCTTAAGACTGTGTTATAAACTTTGTTTACGCTTAAAATGATCTTTTTTGATCATATATTAAGTCTAGAAGGTGTTTGGAAAGGTTAGGATTCCCTTCACGAAATTCAAAAAAAGTCAATTATGGGATGGAGGGTACGCGACGCGGACTATGTATTTCTCGTCGAAAATCCTCTAAAATCCCATAGAAAATGTTTGGAATAAAAACTAAGTGTTGTCCCACGAAGGGTCCGAATTGCGAACCTATCGCACACACTCACTGGTTGCATTCATTGCGAAAAATTATTTTTCAACCCAGTTGCTGTAAAATTAGATTGAGGCAACTTTCCCACCCAGTTTTTTGTGCTGATCGCAAATCCAATCTCAGATTTTTCATTAGAGCTTAGAAAGATGTTTTTTCCATGTAATTCCATTCTAGGGGTATTTCGATAATTTTATGGGGTGTTACATTGTCTCCCCCTTGGGATCATGCGTCCTCGAATGATGAGTAAGGTAGATATCAGGGCACAAATAGACTCAAAATTCATGTCAGCACTCCCATCAGTCAATCAAACCTTTAGCTCCTCGTCACTATCAGCAATCCCTATTCAGACTCAAGAATAGACAACCCACTCAAGAAAAGACAATCAATTTAGTTAAGGGTAAGAACATTATCTTTAACATTCTTATCATCAGGCACGAATAACAATAAGACTCTTTTGAATACTCAATCAACTAATTTGGACAGTCACAAATTACTCAAAATAGACAAATTGGTTCAGATGGAGAGTAGAGATATTCTCTTAGACATTTTTCACCATCAAGCATGAATGGATCATTGAAACTCAATCAATTTGAAATGTCTAAACACGTTTGACAATCAGTTTTTCAAAATCAAAAAGAAAGTCATCAACTCTAATTGAGAATAGGACCATCAAGATACATAAGGCTCTATAGATAACTCTCAAGCTTAGGACCTTATCTTAATTGTGCTCTCTTTTACGACACTCTACTCCATCGACTTAAGCTCATAGCTCCTATTCAAAACTCTACCTATCCACATCCCCTTATTCCCTTCAAGCCTATCTCTGAGCCTCAAGGTGTTATTCATAAGATGATCATATTCCTACAAAGCTAATCTTCAACACTCAACTCTAATCTTCCATATGGGCTTCCATTATAAGATAAATAGTCATCTTCACTACTTCACTACTCTTCCTCAAACCCTTATTATGAAGTCTTCACTAGTATATAATCAATACCCGCACAATAACAACCATGAATTCAAGCCTATCACTCTAACCACTTCAACTATATCTTAGAATTTTCAAGCCTACTTAGCACTTCTACCTCCACCATTCAATGCGTTCTCACTCAAAGTCACACCAACATACTCTTACCTATCTGTTGTTCATCATAAGGTTTTATCTATCTCCTCCTTCCTATCTCTATCCCTACATGACACAAGTTTAACACCTATATCATAATAAGGATATACTCACTCCTCTTCATCTTCCATCATCCTCAGTCTACTACTATCAGCATCACTGCTTGGACCTGGAGTAACTCATCATCTCCCCTTTTGTTGAAACCTCAACGTACTACCTCTCCCTAAAAAATAAGAAGGAATATCATCAAAACTCAAATACTCCATTGCTCGAATACTCATTATCATGAATAGACTTTGAACGCACAATGTCTAGAATTTAAACTTTATCTCCAAGATCACTATTAGGAATGAATACTATCAAGGACTTGCATACTCAAGTACGCAGAGGCTTAAAAGAAATATCAACTCAAAGGTAGAAACTTAACTCCATTATCACAATTCAAGAGCACTCCTTCTCCCCATCACCCATAACTCGTTTACTATTGTCAGTACTTCTTTAAAGACTGGAAAGCTAGATTACTCAAAGAACTTGGAATGAAAGATCATTAGCACTATTCAATCGAGAAATCTTATTTGTGAACATTCATAGATTACAATCGCTCTCATCTATCAAGACCCATGATGAGTTCATAGAGTTATACGTATTCAAAACTGGGGTCGTTTCTCCTTCGACATAAGATGGAAACTCTTGGATTCATAGGATAAGGTCAAGATTAATGAAAGAATTCATCACTTCTCATCCTCGAAACTCAACATGAACGAGAATCAACATGATATGCATGGCACAAGGCCATAGGCATGGCAGTCATACACCAGAAAGGAATAGAGTATCATTTCAACTGGAGGGCAAAAATCGTATGAGATGGAAAAGGATTGATGTATCATCTTGATCAGCCCATCACTATCGAGGACTCAAGATATACTCTGGTTTACCACTTCATTATCTCCCCCTTAGCTCTCAAGGTCCTCTCTCTAAATTTGGGAATCAATTTCCTCTACTAGGTTGTAAGTATATACCTCCACTTGGTTAAGGAATCACTACCCACAAGATTATCTTAAACTCTTCTGTTATGCTATAGTCGCATACATATAACTAGCCACTCAGACTCTTTTGAACGATATCATTCTTAGCTTCTTCTGGTCTCTATGGAAATCTCTTTATATTTGTTATTCTTATGGTGTAAATAGCCACTGCCCACAACTCTTACAATCTAACCTCTCCTTTTCTTACTAACCTCAACTTCTGTGCTCCCATAAACTCATTTGTATAAGACTTAGACTATCATGGAAAACTCATCATCATCTATCCATAAGCCCCAAATCTACTTAGCTAATTATGATGACAAAGATTACTTACATCAGCCTACTCCACATCGATAACTCGAATACACTATCTAGATTCTTATAGCAGTCACAACTTAGAGCTTCACACATCTATATACAATCATGGGTATGCATCTCAAGCCTCTTCTTATCGATTGAGCTATCCTCATCTCACTCATCTTACCTAAGGGGTACTTGTAGTCTACCCATAGCATCACATTCCTCACAAATCAACGCCTTCTTCTCTAATATACACTATGGCAAGCATCTTAGAGCAAATCATCCAACTAAAGCTATCACTCTCATGATTCTCTCACCTTTTTAACACTAGTGCTCAACATTCAAACTTAGGGTCTGGTACTAACATGTGCATCTATCACATACCTATCTAGTGCTTACTTATAACTTCTAGGTAAAATTTAGGAAACATAATCCCACTAAAATCTCATAACGAGTAATCAATCAACACATCCCTTATTCACAACTCATGTACCACTCACCCATGCATTATACCTCCTTATCTAGCTAAGCTTATAAGTTTATGAATCTCATAAACTCTCACATAAAATCATAAGCCTAATTTAGATCTATCACATTAAAAACACTCTTTCCCCCTATTCAAGATCTGCACTTCACCATTAATAGTATGAATACTACAACACATCAACATATACTTCTTTCTAGTTTGAACATGTTCTAACACATCCTGACACACACATTCTCTCTCTCTCTATACCTCATTATAACAATCATAGGGTACTCATCACTTTTTCATCAAACTTATGGAAATCGACTCATCGTCTTATTACTTACCTAATAGGTATATATCTCTAATTACAAGCCCCAATCAACTATCACTCTTACCATCTCATCCTTTTCTTTCTATTGTCATCATTGTATCTCTGTAATGATATCTCTACGCAGAGTGGTAGAAGACATCAGATCTTACTCTTAGGTGGTAACATTAATCTCTTTCGAGACTAAGTTTCTCTCTCATGGGTAAAATCGTGAGCAAGTTTTGAATAAGAGGGTCCAGGTCATCTAGAGCTAACTCAATTGCACGATTCATATAAGTAATAGTATATGATTTATAGTCAATCAACTTAGCACGCAAGTCGGCTTCTCTCAAGCTTAGTGCAATTTCTCTACCATTTGGATGATCATATTGCCTGGGATCTCATCGATAAGAGTTTTGGATATTGTTGTCTTTGTCACTTCGTGCATGGGGCATAGTTGAAAGGTTTAGATCATCATATGAATCATCATAGACTTATTAGGAAATCGCACGATTTAGAATCTAAAAGAAGGGAAACTTTTCCTAATGTCCTATAGCCTTCTTCTTATGAAGTATGGTCGCGACAACACACACATAAATAAGACTCTACTAGACACGGCTTTATAGACTCCCTAGGACACTTGAACTCATGTCTGATACCAAGTTTTTCATGCCTCAGGAGGGTACCCTAGACGTAATGGGCACTCAGAGACTATTGCTGGTCCCCAAGCGAACCACTTGGCCTCATCACATTCGTTTATTCATACATTCTACAAATCAGCGGAAGGCATAAGAGAATAAATAGGCACATCATTATCTAGTCTCAAAATAATATTATAAAAAAAAACTAGCAGGAAGAACTGGCTCATAGTTTTACATCAACATTCGACTCTAATCTATGAAGCCTCTATCTCTAATAAGTGGTGCCAATGACAGACCCATGGCTACCTCAAACAAAATAAATGCTAAGCAACTCTAACTCTATAGAAAGAATGAAAATGGCATATGAATCCTCTAAAGTAAGGGAGGATCACCAATTCGCTAGATGTCGAAAGATCCTCAACGGAACACCCACTGATGATCTCTATCTCGTATATCTGCATCATGAAATGATACAGTGCCAGATTAGCATCAGTACGTGGAATGTAGGGTATGTAAATGGGTCAAAAGTAAGTGAAACAACATAATACCATTGAACAACATTAGCTCATTAGGTACTCATTTTGTTTGTCAGCGTAAGAAATAGATACTATAACATTAACATCTGTCTAGTCTCATTTCATTACATTAAAATCTGAGTACTATCAAGAGGAAACCTATATGGGAGTTTCTCGGACCTACAGCCATCACCTATAAGTCAGTGATAACACAACATTACTGATGGTGTTTCCCCATTCACACAATACCTTGCCGGGGCAAAGGGCGCACATTTTTGGATCCAAATTAAAAATAACATCAAATCCTCTTTTGGAACTAAGGAAACATCTGTTTCTTACAGTCCAATCCTCAGCTACGCTAGCCACATAGTTATGAGTGTGAGTGGGACTCATTCTTACCCATTCTAGTACTCGATACTTCTCCCATAAACTCAGCATGCTCATAAACATTAATATCTATTCTTTGTCCTTATTTAGTCTCTTTCAAACTTGGACATCAATTCATTATTCATTCATTAGCTCGAGGAATTAGGAATATTGCTTTAAGATTACGTTCAACCTCTTTGAGGTTCTCAATTCATTATCATCAACCTTCAATTCGTTCAATTCAGTACCCCGACCATAACCAGCAAATACAATTATGTTATCAACGCTCTAGACAACAACCCCTAGATTCTTTCTTGAACTCATCAGCAAAATAATCATGAAGGGTTATATAATCATCAGCTCATTCATTTAAACCATACGAACAAGTAATTTAGTTATGATATTCATACCATTCACGAAAATATATATAAGGCTCAATCCCTATTTCTTTTATGCATGCTTTTAATAATTAACATATAGGATTTATACAATATCTCATGAACAATATTCAATTCAAGAAAATAAGTTTATGATGATCATCAATGTA
>JAABOM020000001.1:9378881-9447804 GCA_011800125.2 Solanum clarkiae
TGAAGGAGAAAGATATACCTAAGACTGCTTTCAGAACACACTATGGTCACTTTGAATTTCTTGTTATGTCATTTGGGCTAATGAATATAGCTACATTTTTTATGGATCTGATGAATAGGGTATTTAAACCATTCTTGGATGTGTTCGTGATAGTATTTATAAATGACATTTTGATATATTCAAGATCAGAAGGGAAGCACTCAAATCACTTACGAGAAGTTTTACATGTTCTTCGTGATTGACAATTGTATGCCAAGTTTTCTAAAAATGTGAATTTTGGCTAAAATCAACGACATTCTTAGGTCATATTATGTTTGATGAGGGAATAAGGGTTGATCCACAAAAGATAGAGGCTGTGAAAGATTAGCCAAGACCAAGAACACCCACAAAAGTTCGAAGTTTTCTAAGTTTGGCAGGTTATTACAGGAAGTTTATTGAAGGTTTTTCTTCTATTTTCGCACCTCTAACAAAGTTGAAACATAAGACGACCAAGTTCTAATGGAATAATGCATGCGAAAGGAGCTTCCAGAAGCTGAAAAATAAGCTAAATTTTGCACCTATGCTAGTACTCCCAGAAGGAGCCGAGGGGTATGCCGTGTATTATAATGCTTCAGGAGTTGGCTTAGGGTATGTACTGACACAACATGGTAGGGTAATTGCTTATGAATCTAGAAATCTACGACCATATGAGAAAAACTATCCAACACATGATCTTGAGCTAGCAGCGGTTGTGTTTGCTCTTAAAATATGGCGCCACTATTTGTATGGGGTTCATGTTGACATATATACTGATCAGAAGATCCTATAATATATCTTTAAGCAGAAAGACCTAAACTTAAGATAGCGGAGAGAGATAGAGCTAATAAAGGATTAAGACATTGATATACTTTACCACTTGGGGAAGGGAAATGTGGTAGCCGATGCTCTGAGTCGTAAGGAAACCATGAATACTGGTGATTAAGTTTTGTGAGTGAAGGAGTGGCTAAGGATCTACGTCAGCTATCCAGTTTAGGAGTTCGCCTTCTTGAAACTCCAAAGGGAGGGGTTATTGTACATAATGCAGTAGCATCTTCATTATTAATAGAGGTGAAAGAAAAATAGTTCGAGGATCCTGTTCTATGACAACTTAAGGAAAAGGTGAGTCAGGGTACAATAAAGGGCTTTGAACATACACAAAATGGAGTACTTTACTGCCAAAATAGATTATATGTGCCTGATGTTAATGGATTAAGAAAAAGGATAATGGAAGAAGCCCATCATTCCCCATATTCCATCCATCCAGGATCAACCAAGATATACCATGACCTGAAGGGAATGTTTTGGTGGGGAGGCATGAAGAAGGACCTTGCAGAATTTGTAACTCAGTGTCCAAATTGCCAATAAGTGAAAGTAGAACACCAAAAGGCAGGAGGTTATATGCAGTGTATAGAGCTTCCAACATGGAAGTGGGATATGATCAATATGTATTTTGTTACTGGGTTGCCTCGCTCATTTTAGAAGTTTGACTCCATATGGGTAATAGTTGATATACTCACAAAGTTAGCACACTTCTTGCCAATCAGGAATGATTATATAGCTAAAGAGTATGCCGAGCTATACCTCAAAGAGATAATTAGGCTACATGGAGTCCCAGTCTCCATTATATCTGATCTGGGGGCTCACTCAATTTACTACAAAGTTTTGGAAGTCCTTCTAAAGAAGTTTAGGGACACTAGTGAATTTGAGTACATCTTTCCACCCTCAAACAGACGGTCAAGCAGAACGCACCATTCAGATACTTGAAGATATGTTGCCGGCTTTTGCATTGGACTTTAAAGGTAGTTGGGTGGACCATTTGCCACTTACTGAATTTACCTATAATAATAGCTACCATGCGAGCATCAAGATGGCACCTTACAAATCTTTGTATGGGAGGAAATATAGAGTGCCAATTAGATGGTTTGAAGTGGGTGAAACCAACTTGCTTAGGCCAGATCTAGTACAACAATCCATGGAATAAGTTAAGGTAATACAGCAGCGGCTAGAAACAGCCCAAAGTCATCATAAATCATATACGGATGCTAGGAGGAGAGGACTTGAATTCTTTGCAGGGGATTGGGTATTTTTACAGGTATGTACAATGAAAGGGGTTATGAGGTTTGGTAAGAAATAAAAGTTGAGCCCACGTTACATAGGGCCATATCAGATTATTAAGAGGTTCAGGCAGGTTGCATATGAACTAGAGCTACCCCAAGAGCTTTCAATGATTCGTACAGTTTTTCATGTCTCAATGTTTCGAAAATGCATAGGTGACCCATCTCTTATCACTCCTATTGAGGACGTACAGGTTACAAAAGATCTCACCTATGAAGAGGTACCTGTTGCTATTCTAGATCATCAAATCAACAAGCTAAGGAATAAAGAAATAGCTTCAGCGAAAGTACTTTAGAGAAACCAGCAAGCAGAAGAAATAACATGGGAGGATGAGGACATGATGAAATCAAAATACCCTTACTTATTTGAAGCTAAAGAGGAAGTCCAACATCTAGAATTGTGGCCCATAATAGGTACGTGTGTTTGAACGTTTATTGTGTTGAACTTGGTTAAGCTATCCAATTGTGCTAATATTCGAGGATGAATGTTCCTAAGGGGAGAGGAAGTAACACCCTACCTCTTACAATACTAGTACTATGCAAATGAAACATGATATAACTTTTCAAATTAGCGCCAATTTTTAAAGGTGCTCAAATCCATGTTATAGGGCGATATGTTCGTCTAACGCTTAAAAGGGTCGAGTGTATACATGTTCTGTGTCAAATTAAGGAGATCATGGCCCCAAACAAAGTGAGATAATTGAGGTGCTTGTAGGACTTAAGAAGCTTGCAGGTGAGTCACCTACTTGCTTAGCTTAATTTTTCTAGCTAAACGGAGACCAGGCCCGATGTCGAATTTGTCCAAGTCCGATTATGAATAAAGTTTGTGTTAAAGGTGTAACTTTAGCCCATGTTTTGGCGTAAAAAAATTGAATATATTTTCAGCCCATTAAGGATATTAAAAGACCCCAAAGACATCACAATTTCTTTAATAATTTAGGCCCAAAACTAACTAAGAGAAAGGGGAAAAATGGGCACCAAAGGCTCATCAATTTGGAGCCCCTTAAGGCCCAAGTGAAAGGGAAAAATGGTACTTTCATTTATTATAAAATAAGGCTTAAAATGGAAAATAAAGTCGGCTAAAGTAATCCTTTAAAAGGGGTTATAAGCAGCCCCCTTTAACTCATTCTTAGACTTGGAACTTTTCAGCTTTCACAAAAGTTCTTGCTTATTCTTTCTTGACTTTATAAAACAGCCAAAAGAAGCTTTTAGGGTTCTTAAGGAGGCCCTCAACCTTGAAGGTAAAGGTAAGTGATTATAGTTGTGTGTGTAGCAAGGTTTCTTCATGAAAAACAAAAGACTGTATTGGTTAGGTATATGCTGAAATTTTGGACAGCATGTGTTCCAAGATTGTTATACATTTTTTCTTGTTTATTTGGAAGACTGTCTCTTTTTTGTTGGATTGACTATGAAGGCATGCTACTATTCTTACTAATTATTGGTTCTTTTATGATTTATAAAGGTTGCTGCACCATTTTTATAGTCCGCGAAAGTGAGTTCTTTGTGTGATATCGCAATTGTGCTCATAATAGGAACTTATGGGCTCATTGATTAAGGAGTATGGTCTCACATCCTCCACCTATTTTGTGGAATATTTTTGAACTATTTTAGGACTGGTGTTATGTGTATATATGGTGGGGACTATTTGGATAAAGTTGGAACAAGTTTGGAATTGTCGACGTCAAAATATAATGATGTGATGTAACGTTATGCCGCCTATTTGTATGTTGCGTAGAATTGTTACGTGTTGCGCTTCGTGGGCTGTTGTAAGATTATTATGGCACTAAAACAGGCTGTACATGACACGTATATGAGAATGTGTACTAGAAAATATGATTAGGGGCGGAAAGGTTGAAAGAATACACTCGGATTTGTAATTATCCTCTTGCTGCACGTTTGTTGTTTTTTTATGAGATTGGGCTGCCAAGATGTATCTATTGGCAGCTACTGCTAGTTTTATCACCTACTATGTTGTAGATAAACATTTGGAGGAAGGGAAGGTTATCTCGAGGTAATAGCGAGGTCGTACATCTAGGTATGTAAGGCTACTTGAGCTCATATTTTTTGGCATGAAACATAGATCCCTCCTTGGCACATAAAGGCACTTACCAACTCCAACACAACTATTTACTATGCCTCCACTCTTTCCCATGTTCATATGCTCCCATTCATAGTCACCTTTAAATCTGCATACGTACTTATGTACCAAGATACACAAATTCGTTCTACTAAATAAAGTTCATGGGTTATTCTACCTCCTATGCATTTCATTATTTGTGTAACTTACTCCTTTCATTATGGTGTTGACTTTTGTGATTATTTACATGTTATATGCTGTATCTACAGTCTTACAGCTCTAATATTATGACCACTAAAAGAATCATCTCAAAGGTAATTTAAAGATAACGTAAAGTATATTGCTTATTGATGGGTGGTAACCCAACGGGTGTTAGAATCACCTAGCGAGGGTCGATCCCATCACGGGAGGTAGCCCAAGGGGTTAAAGGAAAAGCCTAGCTAGGGTCAATCCCGATATAGATTTACCACTGATCAGCTAGTCATTTGTCTTACATGTTGTGCTTAGATTATATAGTACAGGTAAAGGAATAAAAAGAACATAAAGTACATGATCACACAGTATAACTAAAAGTGGTCTCTTATCCTACACTAGTGCATAGTTCCATTTGAGTTGCTTCATATACAGTATTTCCTGCCTTACATATTCAGTACATTATCTCGTACTAACATCCCTTACGGGGGAACTGCATTTCATGCTACAGGTACAGGTGCTAGTAGATCCCCCAGTAGGAGTACAAGATATCTAGCTGTTGTTACCAAGCTGCAGGTTGCTTCGGAGCTTTGTGCATCTAGACCTTATTTTTTTGTATTATATAGTTAGTCGAGATGGGGTTATCAAATACTTTCTTATCTAGCGACTTTGTAGACCATCTAAATTAAAGTGTGGTCAGGTCTCGTACTCTAGACACCGTGGCCCCAACATTCTAGCCATATGCATTTCCTTTTGGCTTGTTATTACTATTTATTTTCTTAAAGGGATTTCAAATGTAGAAATCTCTCATAATATATATAGAAAGCGGATGGAAACCAGTTGGTTCTCCCGAGCCTCATCGGCAATGGGTGCCAGTCCGCCCTAACGGAACTTTGGGTGTGACAGGTTTGTACTTTCATAACTATGTTGCATGGTTTGTACCTCATCAAACGTGTTGGGGGGTTTGTACCTCATCAACTACATGAATGGATTTGTACCTCATGCTCCTCTCCAAGGAGGTTTGTAGGCCTTGGATATTTAATAAAGTGGTCTCTCCTTTTACAAGGATTATGTTCTACATAAGTACGGTTTACTTCAAGCATCATTCATACATGCCATATTTCTATATGTTTATCGTTGCCTATGCTATGCATCTTGCTTATGGTGCGTCTCACTTGTTGCATTGCATCTTACGCACTTATAACAATCAAACATACTAACGCATACTTTATGCTGACATAATGTCACCATGTAGGAATCGAAGCCCCGCTTGAACATCCCATCCACGTGGCTAGTACGATTCCACTCAAGCTTTTTGGTGAGTCTACCATTCCAGGGATGTTGCTTATGATCTCATGCTACGTACTAAGACTATCTTTCTTTGACATGTTGACTATGAAGGTGAGCACAGTTGCTTGTCTTGACCCTCGCTCTTATCTATATAGTAGAGGTGTTATTGGACATGTCATATGTAATGTTATATGTTTTGAATCTCTCTTGACTCTTGATGTTTATGATACAGAACTTGTCCCTTAGCCCCGTTGTCCCTGTTTTACTCTATTATTATTGCATTTCATTGATTCCACGACCAAAGATGTGTAATGATATGTTAAGAGGCTTGTTTGGGGTCCCCTTGGGTTCCCCATGCACCGTGTCTTTTCTAGGCCTAGGCTTAGGTCGTGAAAAACTTGGTTTCAGAGCACTAGGTTGTTAGATCCTCAGATTCCAACCCATCGCGTTGATTAGAGTCTTGTTCATGATTGTGTTGTGCACCACAATTATGAGCTAAAGGCTATGAGGCATTTAGGAAATGTTTCTCTTCTTCTTACTCTATGTTGTGCTATAGAAGTTGAGGTAAGGTTTTCCCCCTAACGATTGTCCTTTTCTATGCTAGATCATGCCTAACACAAGAGTAAGGAGATACCATACACCCAAGGAGCAACTGGATAATGGAGAGCTTTGGGATGCTCTCACTTCGCCTGCACAAATTATGGCTAACCAACCCAACAAAGGGACCCAAGCCCCTAATACTCCCACACCGGCATCCCAGGTGAGAGATTTCATGAGGCTGAATTCCTCAGAATTCCATGGGTCAAAGGTAAATGAGGACCCTTATTAATTCATTGATGAGGTTTACAAGATTTTGGCTATCATGGGTGTGAGGTAGGAGGATAAGGCGAAGTTGGTGGCCTACCAACTCAAAGGGGTATCACAAATATGGTATAATCAATGGGAAGAGGAGAACGATGTCGATAATGTGGTACTTTGGGAGGAGTTCAAGGTGGCTTTTCTTAATTAGTTCTTCTCTCTTGATCTTAGGAAAGCCAAATTGGTGGAATTTATGAATTTGAGACAAGGGTCTATGAGTGTGAGGTAGTATGCCCTGAAGTTCAACCAAATGTCAAAATATTCTCTGTTTTAGGTGAGTGAGGAGTGTCGGTCTGCCATGTTGACTAGTGACATAGATTTGTCCCATTTGATGACCTATGCCGAGCAAATGGAGGAGGAAAAGTTGAGGGATAGGAGGAGTCATGAGGCCAAGAGGGCCTATTTTGATGGTAAATTCCAAAGTCAAAAGTGTATCCAGTACCATCAAGGCCAAAGGTCTTCTCATGTATTTCAAAAGAGGGTTGTTAATGACTTTACAGGGCCCTAAGGTGTTGGGGGAATGGCTCCTAATGGTGGGTGTCCAAAATGTGGTAAGGGTCATAGTGGCTCGTGTTTGAGGGACACTAATGCATGATATGGTTCTGGGGAAGTTGGGTATAAGGTATTTGATTGCCCTAAAAATTGCAACAAGGGTAAGGAGGCTCGTCCACAAGGTGCAAATGCATTTTTTTAGGGAAAAGTGGTCGACGAGATGGTGCCCCAAGGCACAATCGATTTAAGCTTTGCAGGGGAAGCAAGGGATTGATGAGGTGCCTGATGTTGTTACCATTATGTTGAAAATTATTGACTTTGATACGTCTCCATTGATTGATCCGAGTGCCTCTCTTTCTTTTGTTACCCCCTTTGTTGCCAAAAAGTTCCATGTTGGGCCTGAATTGTTGTGTGAGTCATATGAGGTGTCTACTCCTATTGGTGCATCTATTATTGCTAGATAGGTCTATAAAAATTGTTCTATTTGCATCTTGCATAAAATATTGCCTTATGATCTTGTTGAATTGGACATGGTTGATTTTGATGTCATTCTTGGGATAGATTGGTTGCATGGATACTATGACTCTATAGATTATGTAACTCGTAGGGTCAAATTCCAATTCCTAAATGAAGTCATTCTTGAGTGGGAGAGTCATGATGTGGTAGTCAAGGATAGATTCATCTCTTCTACTAAAGCACGTAAGTTAATCTCTAAGGGGTGTCTTTATCAACTTGTGAGGGTTAAGGATATGGAGTCTGAGGTCCTCCCTACAGAGTCAGTTCCGGTTATAAATGAGTTACCTGATATTTTTCCAATTGACCATCCCGGTGTTTTTCACGAAAGGAAAATAGATTTTGGTATAGACCTCCTCCCTGATACTTAACCCATTTCAGTTCGTCCTTTATGCATGGCCCTAGCAGAATTAAAGGAGTTGAAGGAACAGTTAGAGGACTTGTTGGAGAAGGGTTTCATTGGGCCTAGCCAATCACCTTGGTGTGCACAAGTGTTGTTTTTGAAGAAGAAGGATGGATCTCTTAGAATGTGTATTGACTACCAACAACTTAATAGGGTCACCATCAAGTATAGGTATCTCATCCAAGGATTGATGATTTGTTTGACCAATTGCAAGGGGCTAGGCACTTCTCTAAGATTGATCTTCAGTCGGGGTATCATCAAGTGAAGGTAAAGGAGTGTGATATTCCTAAGATGCCCTTCCGGACTAGGTATGCACATTATGAGTTTGTTGTAATATCATTTGTGTTGACTAATGCACCGACCATCTTCAAAGATCTAATTAATAGGGTCTTTACACCCTACCTTGGTTCATTTGTTATTATATTCATTGATGATATTTTGATCTATTCTCGTGGTGAGGAGGAGCATAAGGCTCATTTTAGGCTTGTGTTGAAAAGATTGAGGGAAGAGAAATTGTATGCTAAATATGAAAAGTGTGAATTTTTGTTGAAAGAAGTTGCCTTTCGAGGTCATGTGGTGTCGGGGGATGATATTAATGTGAATCCTAAAAAGATGGATGTGATTAGAAATTGGCCTAGACCATTGACCCCATCGGATATTAGGAGATTCTTAGGCCTAGAGAGTTACTACCAGATATTTGTGGAATGGGTTCTCTTCTATTGCTTCTCCCATGAAAAAATTGACCCAAAAGAAAGCTAAGTTTGTATGGACCAATGAATGTGAAAAGAGCTTCTAAACCTTGAAAGATAACCTTATTTGTGCTCCTATATTGTCACTACCTGAAGGGCTAGAGGAGTTTGTTGTGTATTGTGATTCTTCTAGATTTGGTTTCGATTGTACTCTAATACAAAATGGTAAGGTCATATCCTATACTTCTAGGCAACTCAATGTACATGAAAAGACCTATCCTACCATGATCTTGAGCTAGCTGCCGTGGTCTTTGCTTTAAAATTTTGGTCTCACTATTTGTATGGGGTGCATATTGATATGTTCACCCGATTATAAGAGCCTCCAGTACTTCACCCAAAAAGATCTCAACTTGAGGCAAAGATGGTTGCTAGAAATTCTTAAGGACTATGACATGAGTGTGCATTATCTTCCTGGTAAGGCTAATGTGGTGGCAGATGTTTTGAGTAGGGTGTCTATGGATAGCCTAACTCTTGTTGATGGTGGTGATAAAGGGATGACCAGGGAGGTGCATCGGTTGACAAGGTTGGGGTTAGGTTGAAAGAGGTGGATAATGATGGTGTTGTCTCTGTTGATGGTTCTAAGTATTCATTGATTGAATAGGTGAAAGCTAAACAATATCTTGATCCCTCATTTATAGAATTGAAGGCATTGGTAAAAAATGGAAAGGTGGAGGTTTTCCCCCCAAGGGGAAGAAGGTGTCCTTAGGTACCAAGGTAGGTTGTGTGTGCCTTGTCTCGATGGATTAAAGGAAAAGATTCTTGATGAGGCTCATGGTTCTTCCTAATCTGTCCACCCCAGTTCAACCAAAACGTATAGAGATTTGAGGGATGTGTATTGGTGGAGAGGCATGAAGAGGGACATTGTCAAATTTGTTTCTAGTTGTCATAGTTGTCAACAAGTTAAAGTCGAACATCAAAGGCAAGGTGGCCTAACCCAATACATAGACATTCCTACTTGGAAGTGGGAGGTTATTAATATGGACTTTGTGGTTGGGTTTCCCAAGACAAGAAAGGGCTTTGATTTCCATTTGGGTTGTGGTTGATAGGATGACGAAATCGGCTCACTTTCTACTAGTTAAGACTACATACGGGGCTGAAGATTATACTAGGTTGTACATTCATAATTTGGTGATCTTGCATGGGGTTCCTTCATCATATTAGATCGTGGTGCTCAATTTACTTCACACTTTTAGAGGTCCTTTCAAAGGGGTCTTGGTACAAGACTTAAGCTTAGTACGACCATTCACCCTCAAACGGATGACCAAGCCGAAAGAACTATCAAAACTCTTGACTACATGCTTAGGGCTTGTGTATTGGAGCTTAAGGGTAGTTGGGATGATCATCTTTCATTGATTGAGTTTACCTATAACAATAACCATCATTCTAGCATCGGTATGGCTCCTTCTGAGGCCCTTTGTGGTAGACATTGTAGATCACAAGTTGGGTGGTTTTAGGTTGGAGAGGTGTGTTTTTTAGGATCAAATATGGTTATAGAGGCTCTGTAGAAGGTTAGGATGATTAGAGAAAGGTTGAAAACTATCCAAAGTCGCCAAAAGTCTTATGCTGATGTGAAGAGGAGGGATCTGAATTCAAAGTTGGTAATTGAGTTTATTTGAAGGTGTCACCCATGAAGGGTGTGCTCTATTTTGGTAAGAAGGGCAAGTCAAGCCCTAGATATGTGGGTCCTTATAGGGTGATGAGAAGGATTGGTAAGGTGGATTACGAGTTGGATTTGCCTAGAGAAATGGAATTGGTTTATCTGGTCTTTCATGTGTCCATGTTGAGGAAATATGTGGGAAACCATAGTATAATTGTGCCTCTTGATGTTGTGGGTATTGTGGAAGAAACTTTGACCTATGAAGAGGTTCTAATTCAGATTTTGGATATACAAGTGAAGAGGTTGAGGAACAAGGATGTGGTATCCATTAAGGTCCTTTGGAGGAATCAACAAGTTTAAAGTGCTACTTGGGAGGCCAAAGCATACATACTAGAGCAATATACATACCTTTTCCATTCCATTCAAGCCTAAGGTATTGATGTAAGTCCTTTATATGATCTCAAGTCTTAAGTTCAACCCTCATGTCATTGCATACATTCATATTTAAATTGGCAGGTTCATGATGATTTTACACTTATGTTGAGATTTTCAAAATGATGTTTAAGTGCATTGTTGTATCCATATGTGGGATGAAATTGTCCTGTTTGCACCTCTTGTATATGTTTCTTTGACATTCAAGGATGAATGTTTTCAAGAGGGAGATATTGAAACTACCCCGATGCCCGCAAATGTGCCTCGGAAGTACCCGAAATCATAATTTCTATATATCTTAAAATCCATGCACGATATCGAAAATTCAACTTCATATTCTTGTTTAAGGGGTCAAATTGAGTGGGGAATGGGCTTAACCCCCATTTCAGAGAAAACAAATCATAATTTCAATTTCCCAAAAATCGATTTCTAAAGAACTTTTCGCGCCAAGGGTGCACCACTGTGTAAATTTTTCCTAGTTTTTAGATCTTGGTCCAAGGCTTTGGGCCTTGGGCCTGAGTATTCCCATGCATAAAAATGCCTATACTTAGCATTAGTTCACCCTCATATCATTCTAAACATTTTCCAGTACTCATTCAAACACTTAGCCAATATTTCATCTCCTAAATTCAAGTCTCAAAACTCGTCTAGATCTTAAGGTTCCAAATCAAACTTCAAGTCTCCCATCTCCACTCTTTATCAAGCTATTCTCCAAAGCTATGTTATGTGGGTTTCTTACGTGGGTTTCTTTCACCCATGTTTGCCAATTTTCCTTTTACTTAAAATTGCATGATTTAAAGTTGATTTACTCATGGGTCTTAACTATTATGATTTTCACATCTCACTATATTGGGGTTTGATGAAATTATAGTTTTTTTTAACATGTTTTAAGCTATGAATCTAAGGTCTAATGTAAGATATGATGAAGGATTTTGATATATATATTACTTAAGGGTATTACCAAGTATATATCGATGGTTTTATATTGGATTTCTAGCATGATTACACTCTTAAACTACATGGTTTCACACTAGCACTGCACACCCGCCATGTGTTTGATAAAATGTCTAGTTATGATTTCTTGAGGAATTGAAGGTCCAATGAATGTCTTATGAGTTGATTGACTTTATGATGATGAAAGGAATATATGTATATGAGATTATCTTTATAGTGTGGGGGAAATGGCCATGCCTCACTTAGGGTGTTGTTGGCCCGAGTAACCTTATTGAGGAGTTTGTACCTCAATTGCCTCACTTGGGAGGTAGTAGGCCCGTGCAACCATGTCGAGGGGTTTGTACCTTGATAACCATGTTGGGAGGTTTGTACCTCATCAACCATGTAGGGGGGTTTGTACACAATCAACCACATAAAGGGGTTTGCACCTCACGTGCCTCTCTTAGGAGGTGGTAGGCCTTGGATATTCACTAAAGTGGTGTCTTCTTATAGATGGATTATGTTCTATATAAGCATGATTTTACTTCAAGCATTATTCATACATGACATATTGCTATATGTTTACCGTTTCCTATGTTATGCATCTTGCTTATGGTGCTTATCACTTGTTGCATTGCATCCTACATACTTAGTACAATTAAACGTACTAACGCATACTCTATGCCTACATGATGTCACTATGTAGGAACTAGAGTCCTAGTTAAGCATCCCCATTCACGTGGCTAGTATGATTCCACTCAAGCTTGTTGATGAGTCCTCCATTCCAGGGATGTTGTTTATGATCTCATGCTACGTTCTAAGACTATCTTTTCTTTATGTATATGTTGACTATGAGGGTGAGCCTAGTTGCTTGTCTTGGCCCCTGCTATTATATATGTAGTAGAGGTACTGTTGGACATCCAAGGTGTAATGTTATGACCTTTGACTCTCTCTTGACTCTTGATGTTTGTGATATAGAAGTTTTCCCTTAGCCCCGTTGTCCCTATTTTACTCTATTGTTGTTGTATTTCAATGCTTTCGAGACCAAGGATGTGTAATGATATGTTAAGAGGCTTGCTTGGGGTCCCTTCGGGCTCCCCATGCGTCGTGTCACGTCTAATCCCTAGGCTTGGGTCGTGACACAATGTATAGCATATAACACTATGGCATGAATGGAAGATTCTTGAAGTAAATCATGCTTACATAGAACATTACACATGTGTAAGGGGAGACCATTATTAGTTATTATACAAGGCCTACCACCTCCTTGGAGAGGCGAATGAGGTACAAACTGCTCAATATGGTTGATGAGGTACAAACCCCTTAACATGGTTACCAAGATACAAACCCCTTGACATGGTTATCAAGATACAAACCCCCGATCCAGTTGCACGGGCCTAACACCTCCTGAGCGAGGCAATTGAGGTACAAACCCCTCAACATGGTTACCCGAGCCTACAACCCCCAGAGTGAGGCTTGTGTAATTCCTAACACTATAGAGATAATATCATATATTTTCATTCTTTTCATCATCATAAAGTCATTCAGCTTATAAGACATGCGTTGGGCCTTCAATTCCTCAAGAAATCATAACCAAACATTTTATCAAATACTTGGTGGATGTGTAGTGCTAGTGTAAAACCATGCAATTCAAGAGCCGAATCATGCTAGAAAATTCAGTGTAAAACCAACAATAGATACTTGGTAACACCCTCAAATAATATAAGGCAAAATCCTTCATCAAATCTCACAATAGATCTTAGATTCATAACTCAAAACATGCTCAAAATAATCACCATTTCATGAAAACCACAATGCAGTGTGCAGTGAAATTCATAATAAGTAAGACCCTTGAGTAATTCAACTTTAAATCAGGCATTTAGATAAAAAGGAAGCTTGGTCACCATGGGTCAGAGGACCCACTGGTTGAAACCGACATACCTTAGCTTTGGAGAATTCTTGATGAATATTGGAAATGGAGACTTGAAGTTTGAGTGAAATCCTTAAGATCTGGATGTGTTTTGGGCACTTGAATTTTGAGATAAAATGTTGTTTAAGTGTTTGAGAGAGTATTTGGGATTGTTTTGAATCATATTAAGGTAAAATATGGATAACTATAGGTATTTTTGTGCATGGGAAGGCTTAGGCCCAAGACCCAAAGGCCTTGGACTGACTCAAAAAAACTCGGTAAAAATAACACTGGTCCACGTCCAGTTGCGTCATGCTAGGGTCGCACATCAACACTGGATAAAGATTTTTTAGAAAATTAAAATTGTGATTTGTTTACTCTAAAATCGGGGTTAAACCTATTTCCCACTCAACTTGACCCCTCATCAAGAATATGAAGTCGAATTTTCGATATCACACATGGAATTTGAGATATATAGAAATTACAACTTTGGGCACTTCCGAAGCACATTTTTGGGCACTTTTTGGGGTCGTTTCTCTTTAATGATTGTAGTTGTCTAGTGGAATTCTTTCAATTTTTATAACTACGCAATAGTTGCTGATAGGCCCTTACTGTTAGCTCTAGTTGCTAGAGAAGATGCACACAAGATTGAGATAATGTCCTAATGATGGAAAGACCCATGTTGCACATAAACTTTGAAGGAAATCTGGCATTGTGCACTGTTTGTCTTGGAGTTTTAATGAATGTGTTGAGTTCAATGGAGTTTTGATGATGGAAAAAGGACCATGAAACATATTTATCAGTCAGGTTCTTCTTTGCACTATCTTAGAGTGGAGAAAACAAGATACCACAAGATGCAGATTGGATGAAGCTCTCAAAGATAAGATCGCAATACTAAAGTAGGAAGTTTGTTCAACAACCACAGTGTAGAAAAGAGTTGGTATGAAGAAGGAGTTTGAAGAGATGAAGAACTCCACTATAACAAGAAGGGGGGTATAAGAAGTCTGATTTGATGAAGTATTCTTCAGCAATTTGATGCAGAAAAGTAAGAAAATATTCAGAATAACTTACAAGACTAGGAGTGCATAAAGGGTGAGTGAGCAGTAGGGTGAAGATAAAATAGTGCTATCTGTTACTTTGTGAGTCTAATTCTTAGGAAGTTTTCTCTTTAGTTGAATCTTATTGTACTATGCTAGTTTAGTGAGATATAAACTTAAGAAAGGAATAGTCTTCAAGTTGAGGACAACTCGAAGATTGGGAAACGTAAACCTTGGGAGGTTTGTGTGTAGTTAGAAGTTCATTTTGATGTTGTTGTTTCATAGATTACTAGGAATTGTAATCTTTCATTGAGGCTCATTGATTTAGTGAAGTTGTGGTTAAATTCTGTATTGGTACAGGTCATGATTTTTTCACCTTTATGAGCTAGGTGTTTTCCACAATAAAAGTATGTGTTCTAATTTGCTTCTATTCTTGGAAACAAGTGTGTAAACTTGGTTCTTCAATAGGCAAATACACAGGAAGTGCAAAACTATCAATTGATATCAGAGTGGACTTTCTTGTTAAAGGCTAATGACAAGAACCAAGACTAGGGCCTAGATGTGACATGGCGAATGGGAAACCCAAAAGAACCCAAACAAGCCTCTTGACTTGTTATTTCACATCATTGGTCGCAGAAGCATATAAAAGATATAAAGAGTAAGAATAGGGGGCAAAGGGACTAAGGGAAAAGTTGCATAACATCATAATCACAAGTCAAGAGTCAAACATATATCATAGAAACATAGTTGTCCAACAAACATCTCTAATACATAGATAAGAGCGGGGGACAAGACAAAGCAACTGGGCTCACTTTCATAGTCAAAATGGAACATAAAGAAGAATGTCTCAATACATAATAAGAGAAACATAGAATAAGGTCCCTGAAGTAGAAGACTCACCAATAAGCTTGAGTAGTACCGATCTAGAGAAGTGGAGGAGGAGGATGATCAACTTGGACTCCAGTTCATACATGGTGATATCATGTAGGCAAGAGTATGTGTTGGTACATTTGAATGTACTAAGTATGTAGGATGCAACAACAAGAGATAGACATCATAATCAAAATGCATAATATAAAAATATGGCATGTATGATCAATGTATAAGTAAAAAATTCTTAAGTAAGTCATGCACATATAGGATATCATATCTGTAGAAGAGACTAAGCTAGCTTTCCAAAGTACAAACCCCTTGGTAGGTTGGTGATGATGCCACCCCAACACTTAGGTGGTGATATATAAAAACCTCACTAGAGTGATGAGTACAAACCCCCATCTAGGTTGATGATGATGCCACCCCATCACCCTTATGGTGCAGTACTAACCCCTCCCTAGGTTGATGAGTACGAACCCCCATCTAGGTTATCCAGGTTCTTGGTCCCCCAAGATTTTGCATGGTCTAATGAAACACTTTAAATAGAATGCATCATATACATAAGCTCATTTCAACATCATAACATCATTCATATCATATCTCATACTTTGAACCTTCAATTCGTTAAGAAACCATACCCACACATTTTATCAAACACTTGGCGGGTGGGTAAAGGGGGTACAAAACCATGCAATTTAGAGATGAAATCATGTGAGAATCTCCATTTTAAAACCTTCAATAAACACCTTGAAACACCCTCAAACAATATACATCAGAACCCCTCATCATATCTTACAATAGATCCAAGATTTACAGCTCAAAACATAGCAAAACTGTCACAACTTTACACTGCTTTAACATAGTTCATAAAAATGTTCATACTAGTAAAATCATTTGTAAAATTAACCTTAAATATTGCAATGTAAAAAGGAGATTAGGTCACCTTTGGTGGAAGGATCCAATGATTGAAATCCACATATCTTAGCTTTGGAGAAGTTCTTGGAGAAGATTGAAAATGAAGGCTTGAATCTTGAAGAAAATCCTTAGTTCCGGATGAGGGTTTTGAGACTAGAATTTAGGAGTGAAAAATATGGCTAAATCTTTGAGTGAGTATAGGGGAATGTTTGGAATGATATGAGGGTGAAATATGGCTAAGTATAGCTAAATACACATTTAGGAACACTTAGGCCCAAGACCCAAAAGTGTTGGACCATACAGAAAATAACTAGGAAAAAATTACACAGGTCCATGTCTAGTCCACAACACAGACCTATCGTGGAGGAAAATTTATACTGGTCCGCGGCAGCCCCGCAATACAGATCAGTTATAGAAATCAAAATATTGGAAAATTGAAATGTATATTCGTTTCCTCTAAAATCGGGGTTAGACCTTTTCCCCCCTAATTTTGACCCCTTGAACAAAAATATGGAGTCAAATTTTTGATATCACGCTCGGATTTTGAGATATATGGAAATTACAATTTCGGTCAATTTCGAGGCACATTTTCGGGCATTTTTTTGGGTCGTTTCAATATCTCCCCTTTGAGAACATTTGCCCCCGAATATAAAAGGAACATACATGACAAGAGTGATTAACAACAAATCAGCCCCAACAACAACGCAACATTACATTTAAAACACCATTTTCAAGACCTCAACATAAGTGTAAAATCATCATAAACTTACCAACTTAAACATGGATGCATATGGATTACATAGGGACTGAAATATAAGACTTGAAATCCCAAAGGGGTTTTAGAATTAGTACCTTAGCTTGAGTGGAGTGGAAAAGATAAGAATACTACTTTTGCATGTCCACTTCGGCCTCCCAGATAGCACTTTTGACTTGATGGTTCCTCAAAAGGACCTTAACGTATGCTACCCTATTGTTACTCAATTTGTTCACTTGCCTATCTAAAATCTAGACCGGCACCTCCTCATAAGTCAAGTCATCTTCAACAACACCCACAATTTCAAGATACACAATAGCATTAGGATCACCAACACATTTTCTCACATAGAGACATGGAACACCGGATGAACCAAACTCATTTCACTAGGCAACTTTAGCTCATAAGCTACCTTGCCAACCATCTTTATCACCTCATAAGGACCAACATATCTTGGACTAAACTTTCCCTTTTTACCAAAAGGGACCACACCTTTCATTTAAGAAACTTCCAAATAGACCTAATGACCCACTTTGAGTTCAAGGTCTCTTTTTCTCACATCGGCATAGGATTTTTGATGACTTTGGGCTGTTTTCAACCTTACTCTAATCATTCTATCCTTCTTAAGAGGCTCCATAACCAGATCCGGTCCCAATAAGGCCACCTCTCAAAGCTTAAACCAACCAACCGGTGATCTACAAAGTATACCATAAAGAGCCTCAAAAGGAGCCATACCAATGCTAGAGTATTAGCAATTGTTGTAGGCAAACTCAATCAATGGAGGATGATCATCCCAACTACCCTTAATCTCCAAGACACAAGCCCTACGTATATCATTAAGTGTTTGAATGGTTATTTCGGCTTGGCCATCCGTTTGAGGGAGAAAGGCCGTACTAAGGTGAACTTTAGTACCAAGACCCCTTGGAGAAGACCTCCAAAAGTGAGAAGTGAATTGTTCACCATGATCTGATATGATGGATAAAGGAACCCTATCTAATCTCACAAACTCATGGATGTACAACCTTGCATATGGTTCTGCCCCATATGTGGTCTTAACTGGTAAAAAATGAGTCCATTTCGTCATCCTATCAACCACAAATTAAATGGAATCAAAAAACATTTCTAGTATTAGGCAACCCAACCACAAAATCCATATTAATCACCTCCCACTTCCAAGTAGGAATCTTTACGTCTTGGGTTTGGTCTAATAAATATCTTCTGTAACAAATCCCTCAATTGTTCCTTTAACTCCTTCAACTCTACTAGGGCCAGTCGGTGAGGGGGAATAAAAATGGCTTGAGTAGCGGGGAGGAGATTTATGGCAAAATCTATCTCCTTTTCGGGAGGGACACTGGGAAGGTCATTTGGGAAGACATCAAGGAAATAATTTACAACCGGGACCGACTCTATGAATTTAGACACCACATCCCTTACCCTCACAAGATGGTAAATACACTCCTTAGAGATCAACTTATGGGCTTTAATGCAAGAGAAGAATCTACCTTTGACTACCACATCTTGACTTCCCACTCAAAGATGGGGTCATTTGGAAGTTGGAACATAACCCTGTGGTTGTACAATCAATAAAAGTATAGTAGGCATGGAACCAATCCATCCCATGAGTGATATCAAAATCAACCATGTCTAATTCAACAAGGTCACAAGGAAAAAATTTATGCAAAATGCAAATCTATACACCTTCCCAGTAATAATTGATGTACCAATAGGAGTTGACCTTTCATATGCCTCATGCAATAACTCGGGCTCAACATGGAAATTTTTAGCAATAAAAGGGGTAACAATGGAAAGAGTGGTGCCCAGATGAGTCAAAGCATACACATAAAGATCAAAAACTTTTAACATACCGGTAACAACGTCGGGGACCTCACCAACCCCTTGCCTTCGATGTAGTGCATAAAACCTATTATGCCTTGGGGAAGCACCTTGAGGACAACCTCTACCCAATGGAACAGTATTTGCACACTGATCCTTTCCATGGTTTCTTGGACAATCCACCCTTTTGTAACAAAGCTCCCCACAATCAAAGCATGCATTAGAACCCTTCAAACATAGGCCCCTATGAATCTTCCCATATATAGGACACACACCAATGGGAGCCATACCACAAACACCTTGATGTCTAGCAAAGTTATTGGCAAACCCCCTATTAGCAGAATGAGAAGTCCCTTGGCCTTGATGGAACCGGGCACCTCTTTGGAACTTACCCTCAAAACGGGCCCTCTTGGCCTCGTAACCTCTCTTTTTCCTCAACTTTTCATCCTCTATTTACTCAGCATACATCATTAACCGAGATAAGTGCATGTCATAATTAGCATGGCGGACCGGCATTCTTAACTCATCAAGTCGGAGACCCCCATAACAAACTTATTCATCCTAGTTCTAGGATCGGCCACCAAGTGAGAAGCATACTTGGACAGTTGATAAACTTTAGGCGATACTCCCTCACACTAATACCACCTTATTTCAAGTTCATAAACTCTACCAACTTAGCTTCCCTAAGCTCAAGAGGGAAGAACCTATTAAGGAAAGCCAATTCGAGCTCTTGCCAAAGCACTACACAATAATTTCCCTTCTCCCCCTTCCATTGGTCATACCGTATTTGGGAAGCCCCTTTGAGTTGGTATGTTGAAAACTCCGCCTTTTCATTCGTCCTAACACCAATGATATTCAAGTTCTTTTAGACCTCATCAATGAACTCTTGTGGATCATCATCCATATTTGACCCATAGAACACCAGATAATTCGTCCTTATGAAGTCCTTTACCCTAGATCTTGAGGTAGTAGCAAGAGGGGCTTGCGCCCCTTGGTTGACTTGATTGGCCACAACTTGGACAAGCATAGTGAGAGCATCACAGAGCTCACTATTGGTAGGTTGCTCCTCGGGAGTTTGGGCCCTTCTTCCTCAAGTATTTGTCATGATCTAGTATAGCAAGAACAATCATTAGGGGGGACACCCACTATAGCTCTACAGTACGACTTAGAACATGAAGAAGGGAAACATTCCCAAAAATATCTCACAACCTCCTATTCGTAGTCATGGCGTACTTCACAACCTTGAATAAGTCTCTAATTGACGCGATGTGTTGGACTTCGAGGATCTATCAACCTAGTGCTCTGATACCATGTTTTCACGATCCAATCCTAGGAACTAGACGTGACATGGCAAATGAGAAACACGAAAGAACCCCAAACAAGCCTCTTAACTTATCATTTCACATCATTGGTCACGGAAGCATATAAAAGACATAAAGAGTAAGAATAGAGGGCAAAGGGAATAAGGGAAAAGCTTTTATAACATCATAATCAAGAGTCAAGAGTCAAACTCTTATCGAAGATACATAGCATGTCCAATAAATACCTCTAATACATAGATAAGAGTGTGGGCCAAGGCAAAGCAGCTGGTCTCACCCTCATAGGCAAAATGGAACACAAAAAAGAATGTCTCAATACATAAAAGATCAACATAGACTAAGGTCCCCGAAGTAGAGGACTCACTAAAGAGCTTGAGTAGTATTGATCTAGCCACGTGGAGGAGGAGGATAATCAACTTGGACTCTGGTTCCTACTTAATGATACCATGTGGGCAAGAGTATGCATTAATATGTTTGAATATACTAAGTATGTAGGATGCAATGCAACAAGAGATAGGCATCATAATCAAAAATCATAACAATAGGCAATAGTTATAATATAATAATATGACATGTATGATCAATGTATAAGTAAAATATGCTTAAGTAACTCATGCTCACATAGGATATCATATGTGTATAAGTTACAAAGCTAGTTTTCTAAAGTATAAACCCCTTGGTAGGTTGGTGATGATGCCACCCCATGATTTAGGTATTGAGGTACAAACCCCTCACTAGTTTGATGAGTACAAACCCCTATCTAGGTTGATGATGATTCCGCCCCATCACCTCGATGGTAAAGTACAAACCCCTCACTAGGTTGATGAGTACGAACCCTCATCTAGGTTATCCGCAATCTTGGTCCCTTCGGATTGGGCATGTTCTAATGCAACACTTTGTATAGAATTCATCATATGCATAAGCTCATTTCATTATCATAACATCATTCATATAATATCTCATGCTTTGAACCTTCAATTCTTCAAGAAACCATAACATGACATTTTATAAAACATTTGGCGGGTGTGTGTAATATGGTAACAAAATCATGCAATTTAGAGATGAAATCACTTAAGAAAATATATTGTAAAATCATCAATCAACACCTTACAACACCCTCAAATAATATACATCAAAAATACTCATCAAATCTTATAATAGATCCAATATTTATAGCTCAAAACGTAGCAAAATAGTCACAACTTTACATAGCTTTAACATAGTTCATAAACATGTTCATACGAGTAAACCCATTTGTAAAATCAACATTAAATCATGCAAACTGAGTAAAAAGGAGATTAGGGCACCACGAATAGAAGGACATAATGGTTGAAACCCACATACCTTAGCTTTTGAGAAGTTTTTGAAGAAGAATGAAAATGAAGGCTTGAAGTTTGAAGAAAAATTTTAATTCCGGATAGGGTTTTGAGACTTGAATTTAGGAGTAAAAAATATGGCTATGTCTTTGACTTAGTATTAGAAATGTTTAGGAAGATATGAGGGTTAAATATGGCTAAGTATAGGAAAATATACATTTGGGAACGCGTAGGCCCAAGTTCCACAAAAAATAACTCGGGAGAAATTATATAGGTCTGCATCAAGTCTTACGATGCTAACCTATCGCGAAGGATAAATTTACACTGGTCTGTGACAGCTGCACGTCGCGGCCTTATCATGTATTAGTTCTGAAAATCAGAATTTTGAAAAATTGAAATTGCTATTCATTTGCCTGGGTTAGACCTTTCCCCCCTAATTTGACCCTTGAACATCAATATGTAGTCGGATCTTCGATATTGCGCATGTATTTTGAGATATATGGAAGTTACAATTTTGGACACTTCTGAGGCACATTTTTGGACATTATTTTGGGTCGTTCATCTAACACCTAAGAAATGATCTTGATGAATACTGCACCTCCTCTTGGATACGGAGAAGGAAAATCGTTAGTGAGCCAAATAATTTCAATGGAATTTATTTTTGATGGTGGAAAGCTAGGATGGAAGATTTCATCAAAGTTGAAGACAATGAACAATGTGATAGGATTATTGTGAGACCTACTATCCTAATGAAAACGATGGAAGGCCAACAAGTTCCAATGGAAGAAAGGGAATTCACTGCTTATGATCTTGTTGCCCTAAGGAAGAATGCAAAAGCCAAAAACCTTTAGGTGTGTAGACTAGGACCAGGTGAGTATAATAGGATATCAAATTACACTATTACTAAGGAAATTTGGGATGCTCTGACTATAGAACAAGAATGAACCTGTTAGGTCAGGAAGTTTAGAGTCGCCATTTTATTCACTAAATATAAAACCTTCAAGATGAAGGAAAATGAGTCACTATTGGACATGATGGCAAGGCTCACACTTCATTAATGAACAGACATCCTTGAGTAACGTTGACACTACTAAGGAACAAGTGGATAAAGTTCTAAGTAATTTACCCAAAGCTAAGTGGGACGTGAGAGTTATTACCATCAGGGAAACCAAGGACATTGTAACCATGACCCTGAATGAACTGGCAGGAAATCTCAAGACTTATGAGATGCACATAGAGGATCAAAAGAAAGAAACAACAATGGTTGAGAAATCACTTGCATTGAAGGCTTCTGATAATGAGGGATAAGGTCTAGACCAGGATCAGATAGCCTTTCTAGAAAAGAATTTCAAGAAGTTTCTCAAGAAAGTGAAAGGGAGAGACAAGAGAGAAATAGGTAGCAAAAAGTAGTCTGATGGTTCAAGAAGCAGAAAATGGTTTGATGATAAAAATCAATCTGGATGCTACAAGTGTGAAAAAAATGATCATCACATCAAACATTGTCCATAATAGGAAATTGAATGGAGAAAGGAATGAGATAAGAAAGAGTTGAAAGACAAAGCTGCTAAGAAAAAAGAAAAAGAAGAGTATGCTATGATGGCTGCTTGGGGATCAGGAGTCGATGAATCAGACATGAGGACATAGACAAAACTTCTTTCATGGCTGCTGAGAATTTGGATCTTGCGGATGATGAAAACTTTGAGGTAAGTATTCTTGAACTAAAAGAAAAATTACATGCTTTCTCTAAAAGAAGGTTAATTTATCTAATGAATGGGTTGATAGATGATTTTCAAGAAGTAGCAAATGAAAGAGATCAACCAATTAAGGATTTTCCAAATAAAAAATTTGAATGCCTTGACATTAAAAGTTGTCTTAATGAAGCTAATAAAGAGAGTCTTAGATTGAACACACATGTTAAAAAGTTTGATGCACTTGTGTTGAACTTAAAATCTGAAATTTGGAAACTGATTGTTACTGAAAAAGGAAAAGGCAAAATGAGTAAGGAATGTCAAAAGGTTGAAACTGAGTTGAAGGAATGTAAAATTGATTTTTTTTAGTGAAAAACAAAAGGTTAGAAAATTAAATTAGGAAATTTCGACCTTAAAAATGAATCTAGAGAGGGCTAATAGGTGGACTCAATGTTCAAGAATAGTGAACCATTTGGGAAGTAGGACCAATAGTGAGAACGCTGGAATAAGGTTCTATGAAACGACCCCAAAAAGTATCCAAAAATGTGCCTCAGAAGTGGCCAAAATCATAATTTCCATCTATCTCAAAATCTGCGTGTGATATCAAAAATTCGACTTTATAATCTTGATCAGGGGGCAAAATTGAGTGGGACATAGGTCTAACTCCGATTTTAGAGCAACCAAATCAAAATTTTAATTTTCCAAAATTCAATTTCTAGTGAGCTCTACGAACCCTTGGCATGGCGCAGCCAGGGTGCGTAGATGTATATTTTTTTGCCCAGTTTTGTTATTCGGTCCAAGCCTTTTGGGTCTTGGGCGTGACTTTTCCCATGCATAAAAATACCAATAGTTAGTCATATTTCACTTTCATATCATACAAGATATTCCCTAATACTCTCTAAAATACTTGGACAAATATTTCACCTAAAATTCAAGTGCCAAATCTCATTCCGGATCTTAAGGATTTCATTCAAACTTCAAGTCTCCATTCCAAACTTCATCAAGGAATTCTCCAAAGTTAAGATATATAGGTTTGATCCATTGGGTCCTTTTACCCATGGTTCCCAAGCTCCCTTTCCACATAAATTTCATGCTTCAAAATTGATTTACTTATGGGTCTAACTTACTATGAATTTGACTATAAACTATATTGGGTGTTTCATAAAAGTGTTATTGTTTAAGCATGTTTTGAGCTATGAATCTAGTATCTATTTTGCGATTTGATGAAAGGTTTCAATATATATTGCATGGGGGTATTACAAAGTATTGGTGGATTGATTTACTTCAAGTTTACTTGCATGATTTCACTCTTGAATTGCATGGTTTGACACTAGCATTAAACACCCACCAACTGATTGATAAAATGTCTAGTTTAGGATTCTTGAGATATTGATGATCCATTGCCTGACCTGCGACTTGCATGACTTTATGATGATGAAATTAAGGTATATATGTGTTGATTTCATGAAAAGTAATTATAGTGTTGCAAGTTGACCGTACCTTGTTGAGGGGGTGCTATGCTTGAATGATCATGGATGGCATGGGATAACCATCAACAAAATTGAGGGGTTAATACCTCAATCACCATGTATGGTAGGGTGAAACAACCATCAAACAATTAAGGGGTTGATACCTCAATCACTATAGATGGTAGGGTGTGTGACAACCATCAACTAATTGAAGGTTTGATACCTCAATCGCCTCTCCAAGGGGATGTTAGGACTTGGACATGATGGTCTCTTACATCAGATGTAATATGTCTATATAGGCATGTTTTACTTCAAGTATCATTCATGCATGCCATGTTACTATATGCTAATACATTGTCTAATTATGCATTTCGATTATGTTGCCTATTTATTGTTGCATTGCATCTCACATACTTAGTATATTGAAATGTAATAACACATACTCTATTCCTAGATGATGTTACCATGTAGGAACCGAAGCTCCACTTAATCATTCTCATCCTCCCCGTGGCTAGTACTATCTTCTCAAAGCAAGTTTGGTGACTGCTCAACTCTGGGGATGATATCTTTTGTTCTTATGTTATGTAAAGACTTTTACTTTCTATTTGTATGCTTTTGAATATGAGGATAAGCATGGAAAGTTGTCTTGGCCCCTGCTCAATTCTAAGTGTAGAGATGTTGTTGGACAGGTTATGTATTGATGCTATAAGCTTGATTCTCATTGATTCTTTTGATGTTTTATGATATGAAAGAATTCCCTTAGTCCTTTTTCCATTAGTTCTATTCTTTTATTGTTCTTTAATTGCTTTCGCTACCAAGGATGTGCAATGATATGTTAAGAGGCTTAATTTGGGTCCATTCGGGTTCCCCATTCACCATGTCATGTTTAGGCCCTAGGCTTGGGTCATGAGAAACTTTGTGTCAGAGCACTAGGTTGTTAGTGGTCCTCGTCATCCAGCACACCGCATTGATTAGAGTCTTATTCATGGTTATGTTGCACACCACTACTATGAGTAAGAGGCGATTAAATATTTTAGAAAATATTTCCCTTCTTCATGATCTATGTCGTGCTATAGAAGTTAGGCAAGGTTTCCTCTCTAACGAATGTTCTTTGCCACTTTTAGATCATACCTAACACAATAGGAAGAAGAGCCCGCAAACTGAGGAACAACCGGCTCATGGAGAGCTCCGGGATGCTCTCACCTTGCTAGCTCAAGTCATGGCTAATCAAGTCAATCAAGGGGCCCAACCCCCTCATGATCCTTCTTCGGCATCTTAGGTGAGGGATTTTATGAAGATGAACCCAGCTGAGTTCTATAGGTCTAAAGTGGATGAGAACCCTTAAGAATTTGTTGATGAGGTGTATAAAGTGTTTGTTATTGTGGGTGTAGGGTCGGAGGAGAAGGCGGAGTTGGTGACGTACCAACTTAAGGTGGAGGCCCAAATATGGTATACTCAATGGATAGAGGAGAAGGGGATCAACAATGTGATTCTTTGGGAGGAGTTTAAGGTGACTTTCCTCAAGAGGTTCTTTCCTTTTGACTTAGGGAGGACAAAATGATGGAGTTCATGAATTTAAAGGATTTATGAGTGTGAGAGAGTATGCCCTCACGTTCAACCAACTCTCTAAATATGCTTCACAATTTGGTTTCTGACCCAAGATTCAGAATGAATAAGTTTGTGATGGGGGTATTCAATTTGGCGAATGAGGAGTGTCGTGCCACTATATTGATAGGTGACATGTATTTGTCCCTATTACTTATGCCAAATATTTGGAGGAGAAGAAGTTGAGGAAGTGGAGGAGCAGTGACGCTAAGAGGGCCTATTTTATTAGTAAGTTCAAAGGTCCCAAGGGTGGATGGTTTCACCAAGGCCAAGGGTCTTCTCATTTTCCTAGTGGGAGATTTCCTAATGACTACCCAAGGCCCCAAGAAGGTGGTGGTATGGTGCGTAGACCTATGTGCCCAAGATGTTGTAGAGGCCATGATGGCCCATGTTTAAGAGACACTAATGCTTGCTATATATGTGGGGAAGTGGGTTACAAGAAGTTTAATTGTTCTAGGAATCAAAACCAAGGGTAAAGATGTTTGTCCACAAGGCTGGGGTGCAAATACGGTTCCTTTGGGGAGAGGAGGCCAACTAGATGGTGTCCTAGGGTACAATCGATTCTACAAACTCCAAGGGAGAAAAGAGGTTGATGAGGTGCCCGATGTCGTCATTGGTATGTTAAAAGTCTTTGATTTTGATGTGTATGTTTTGATTGACCTGGGTGCCACTCTATCATTTGTTACTCCTTTTGTTCACAAAAGTTTCATGTTGAGCCCGAATTGATGTGTGAGTCTTATGAGGTGTCTACTCCCATTTGTGCTTCTATTTGTCATGTTCCAAGACTGGGCCTAGACGTGACACGACGAATGGGGAACCCGAAGGAACCCCAAATAAGCCTCTTAACTCGTCATTATACATCGTTGGTTAGGGAAGCATGTAAAAGACATAAAGAGTAAGAATAAGGGCAAAGGAGCTAAGTGGAAGCTTTCATAACATCACAATTAAGAGACAAAGTGTCAAAGATCATATCATAGATACATAATATGCCCAATAAACCCCTCTAATACTTAGATAAGAGCGGGGCCCAAGACAAAGCAACCGGGATCACCCTCATAGTCAAAATAGATAATAAAGAAGAGTGTCTCATTACATAGTAAGAGCAATATAGACTAAGGTCCTCGAAGTGGAGGACTCACCAACTAAGTTGAGTAGTACCGAACTAGCCACATGGAGGAGGAGGATGATTAACTTGGGCACCTGCTCCCACATGGTAATATCATATAGGCAAGAGGATATATTAGTACGTTTAAATGTACTAAGTATGTAGGATGCAATGTAATAAGAGATAGGAATCATAATCAAAATGCATAGCAATGGAAATAGACATAATATAACAATATGGCATGTGTGATCAATGCATAAGTAAAACATTCTTAAGTAACTCATGCTTATATAAGATATCATATGTGTAGAAGAGACTAATCAAACTTTCCAAAGTACAAACCCCTTGGTAGGTTGGTGATGGTGCCACCCTATCACTTAGGTGGTGAGATACAAACTCCTCACTAGGTTAATGAGTACAAAGCCCCATCTAGGTTGACGATGATGCCACCCCATCACCCTAGTGGTGACGTACAAATCCCTCACTAGGTTGATGAGTAAGAACCCCCATCTAGGTTACCCAGGCTCTTGGTGCCACTGGATTAGGTATGGTTTATTGAAACACTTTATATAGAATTCACCATATACATAAACTCATTTTATCATCATAAAATCATTTACATAATATCTCATGCTTTGGACCTTTAATTCCTCAAGAAACCACATCCGAACATTTTATCAAACACTTAAAGGGTGTGTGCTACTATAAAACCATGAATTATATATATAAAATCATGCAAGAAAATCTATTGTTAAACCAAGTTTTCACAACCCAAGCCCAGGGCATAGACGTGACATGACAAATTTGGAACTTGAAGGAACACCAAAGAAGCCTCTTAACTTATCATTTCATATAATTTGTCACGGAAGCATATAGAAGACATAAAGAGTAAGAATATAGGGCAAAGGGACTAAGGGAAAAGCTTGCATAACATCATAGTTAAGAGTCAAGAGTCAAACTCATATCATAGATACATAGCATGTCTAATAAACACCTCTAATACATAGATAAGAGTAGGGGACAAGATAAAGCAACCGGGCTCACCCTCATAATCAAAATGGAACATAAAGAAGAATGTCTCAATACATAATAAAACCAATATAGACTAAGGCCCCTGAAGTGGAGGACTCACCAATTATCTTGAGTAGTACTAAACTAGCCATGTGGAGGAGGAGGATGATCAACTTGGGCACCGGTTCCTACTTGGTGATATCATGTAGGAAAGAGTATGCGTTAGTATATTTGAATGTACTAAGTATGTAGGATGTAATGCAACAAGAGATAGGAATCATAATAAAAATGCATAACAATAGATAATAGGCATAATATAACAATATGGCATGTATGATCAATGCATAAGTAAGAAACATGCTTAAGTAACTCATGCTCATGTAGGATATCATACGTGTAGAAGAGATCAATGTATCTTTCCAAAGTACAAACCCCTTGGCATATTTGTGATGATGCCACCCCATCACTTAGGTGGTGAGGTACAAACCTCTCACTAGGTTGATAAGTACAAACTCCTATCTAGGTTGATGATCATATCACCCCATCACCCTGGTTGTAAAGTACAAATCCCTCACTAGGTTGATGAGTACGAACCCCCATCTAGGTTACTGGGGCTCTTGGTCCCCCCCAGATTGGACATATGCATAAGCTCATTTTATCATAATAACATCACTCACATTATATCACATGTTCTGGCCCTTCAATTCCACAAGAAATCACATCCAGAAATTTTATAAAATACTTAGTGGGTATGTAATGCTAGTATAAAACTATGAATCATAGAGACGAAATCATGCAAGAAAATCCATGGTAAAACCATCAATCAATACCTTTCAATACCCTCAAGCAATATACTTCAAAACCCCTCAGCATATCTTACAATAGATTTAAGATTTGTAGCTCAAAACATAGCAAATCAATCACAACTTTACATAGCTTTAACATAGTTCATAGACATGTTCATACTAGTAAACCCGAAAGTAAAATCAACTTTAAATCATGTATATTGATTAAAAAGGAGATTAGAGCACCGTGGGTGGAAGAACCCAATGTCTTAGTCCTACATACCTTAGTTTTGAAGAAACTCTTGATGAAGATTAAAAATGGAGGCTTGAAGCTTGAAGAAAATCCTTAGTTCTGGATGAGGGTTTTGAGACTTAAACTTGGTAGTGAAAAATATGATTAAGTGTTTGAGAGGATATTAGGGAATTTTTAAGATGATATGAGGGTGAAATATGGCTAAGTATATGTAAAAACACGTTTGGGAACACTTAGATCCTTGACCCTAAAGTCTTGGACCGCACAGAAAATAACTAAACAACTATATAGGCCCTCATCGCGGACCTATCGTAGAGTCTTAATTAACACATTCCACGATGGAGGTGCTTCGTAGTACCATCACGGACAGACACTAGATAAGAGATTTTTATAACATAGAAATTGTTATTCTCTTGCTCTTGAATCGGGTTTAGACCCTTCTTCTCCTAATTTTAACCCCTTGAAAAATAATATGAAGTTAGAATTTTGATATCATGTACGGATTTTGTGTATATGAAATTAAAATTCCTTGCATTCCGAGGCACATTCTTTAGTACATTTTGGGGTCATTTCACTATTGTTGCCAGAAAGGTTAATAGAAATTTTCCCACTTGCATTTTTTATAAAATATTTCCTTGTGAGTTTGTTGAGTTGGATATGGTGTATGTTGATGTCATTCTTGGGATGGATTATTTGTGTGCATATTATGCCTCTATTGATTGTAGAACTCGTAGGGTAAAATTCCAATTCCCAAATGACCCTGTCCTAGAGTGAGAGAGTCACGATATGGTGGTCAAGGGTAGGTTTATCTCTTGCATTAAAGCCCAAAAGTTTATCTCTAAGGGGTGTCTTTGTCATCTTATGAGGGTTAGGGATGTTGAGTCCAAAGTCCATCCTATAGAGTCTATTTCGGTAGTTAATGAATTCCTTGATGTCTTCCCGAATGACCACTCCGGTGTTCCTCCCCAAAGGGACATAGACTTTGGTATAGACCTCCTTTTCGATACTCAACCCATTTTTATTCCCCTTACTGTATGGCGCAGTGGAGTTAAAGAAGTTAAAGGAGCAATTGAGTGATTTGTTGGAGAAGGGATTTACTAGGCCTAGCCAATCACCTTGGGGTGCACCGGTATTGTTTGTGAAGTGGAAGGATGGGTCCCTCAGAATGTGCATTGATTACCGGCAATTTAATAAGTTTACCATCAAGAATAAGTACCCTCTGCCAAGGATTGGTGATTTTTTTGACCAACTTCAAGGGGCTAGTGACTTTTCTACGATTGATCTTCGATTCGGGTATCATCAAGTGAAGGTGAGGGAGCGTGACATTCCCAAGACGGCCTTTCGGACTAGGTATGGGCATTATGAGTTTGTTGTTATGTCTTTTGGGTTGACCAATGCACTGACCATCTTCATGGATCTTATGAATAGGGTCTTTAAACCTTATCTTGATTTGTTTTTTGTGGTTTTCATTGATGATATCTTGATCTACTTTAATACTAAGGAGGAGAATGTGAGTCATTTGTCGGTGGTGCAACAATGATTGAGGGAAAAGAAGTTGTATGAGAAATGTGAATTTTGGTTGAAAAAGGTTGCCTTTCTAGGTCATGTGGTGTCGGGGGATGGGATTAAGGTGGATCCAAAGAAGGGGGAAATGATTAGAAATTGGCTTAGACCATTGACACCATTCGATATTAGGAGCTTCTTGTGCTTAGTGGGTTACTACCAGAGGTTTATGAATGGGTTCTCTTCTATTGCTTCTCCCATGACTAAGTTGACTCAAAAGAAGGCTAAGTTTGTGTGTACGGATGAGTGTGAAAAGAGTTTGCAAACCTTGAAGGATAAGCTTATCTCCGCTCCTATCTTGTTACTACCAGAAGGGTTGGAGGGGTTTTTTGTGTATTGTGATGCCTCAAGGGTAGGTTTGGGTTCTGTTTCGATGCAAAATGGTAAGGTGATAGCTTATGCTTCTAGAAAACTCAAGGTGCATGAAAAGAATTATCCTACTCATGAGCTTGAATTGGCTGTCATGGTTTTTGCTTGGAAAATTTGGCGTTATTATTTGTATGGAGTGCATGTTGATGTGTGTACCGATCGTAAGAGTCTCCAATATGTGTTCACTCAAAAAGATCTCAACTTGAGACAAGGAATGTGGTTAGAGAATCTTAAGTATTATGATATGAGTGCACATTATCATCATGGTAAGGCTAATGTTGTGGCTGATGCTTTGAGTAGGGTGTCTATGGGTATCGTAGATCATGTTGATGAAGGGGGGAAAAGAAGTGGCTAGCGAGGTTCATTGGTTAGCTAGATTTAGGGTTAGGTTAGAAGAGGTTGATAATTGTGATATTGTGGTTATTAATGTTTGAAAATATTACTTGGTTGATGAGGCAAAAGCAAAGTAAGATCTTGATCTCTCCTTGTTTGAATTGAAGGCCTTGGTGAGAGATGGCAAGGTGGACATTTTCTTCCAAGAGGGGATGGTGTCCTTTGGTATCAAGGTAGATTGTGTGTGTCTAATGTTGATGGCTTGAGAGAGAAGATTATTGATGAGGCTCGTAATTCTTCCTATTTTATTCACCATGATTCTACCAAGATGTATAGAAATTTGACAGATGTGTTTTGGTGGGGAGGTATGAAGAAAGACATTGCCAAATTTATATCCGGTTGTCATAGTTGCCAACAAGTCAAAGCTGAGCACCAAAGGCAGGGTGGCCTAACCCAAGACATAGAGATTCCTACTTGGAAGTGAGAGGAAATTAACATGGATTTTGTGGTTGGGTTGCACAAGACTAGAAAGGGTTTTGATTCTATTTGGATTGTGGTTGATAGAATGAAAAAGTCGGCTCATTTCCTAT
Source organism: Solanum clarkiae (assembly GCA_011800125.2). NCBI lineage: Eukaryota > Viridiplantae > Streptophyta > Magnoliopsida > Solanales > Solanaceae > Solanum > Solanum clarkiae. The sequence continues at coordinate 9,411,277 of JAABOM020000001.1, forward strand.
TAGTTAAGACTATTTATGGGACTAAAGACTATTCAAAAGTGTACATTCATGAGTTGGTTATATTGCATGGGGTGCCATTGTCTATCATATCGGATCATGGTGCTCAATTCACTTCATACTTTTGGAGTCACACATTTGTAGGTCCTTCCAAAGAGTTCTTGGTACCAAGGTTGAGCTTAGTACAACCATTCACCCTCAAACAGATTGAGTTTGCTTATGATAATATATGTCATTCTAGCATTGGTATGGCTCCTTTTGAGGCCCTCTATGGTAGGCGTTATAACTCATCGGTTGGGTGGTTTAAACTAGGAGAAATGACTTTGTTGGGTCTGATCCGATCATGGAGGCCACAGAGAAGGTAAGGTTGATTAGGGAAAGGTTGAAAATAGCCCAAAGTTGTCAAAAGTCCTATGCTGACGTAAGAAGAAGGGATCTTGAATTTAAGGTTAGTGATTGAGACTATTTGATGGTATCACCCATGAAGGTTATGGTTCATTTAGGTGAAAAGGGTAAATTGAGTCCAAAGATATGTAGATCCTTATATGGTGTTGAGGAGTATTGGTAAGGTGGCCTATGATGTGTGGGTGACCAAAATGCTATTGTCCCATTGGATGTTTTTGGTGATGTTGAAGACGACTTGACTTATCAAGAAGTTATAGTAGAGATTTTGGATTGACATGTGAAGAGGCTGAGGAACAAGGATGTGGCTTCTGTTAAGGCCTTTTGGAGGAATCAACAAGTCAAAAGTGCTATATGGGAGGCTGAGGCGGACATACAAAAGTGATATCCCTATCTATTCCATTCTACTAAACCTAAGGTACTAAACTATGTCCCCTATGTGATTTCAAGTCTTATGTTTCAGCCTTTATGTAATTTGTATGCATTCATGTTTATGTTGGCAAGTTCATTGTAATTTTGACACTTATGTTGAGATTATTGAAATGAGGATTAAGTGCATTATTGTATTCTTATGTGGGATGAAATTATCTTGCTTACTTCTCTTATATATGTTTCTTTGACATTCTGTGATGAATGTTCCCAAGGGAGAGATATTGAAACAACCCCAAAAGATATCAAAAAATGTTCCTCGCAAGTGCCTAAAATCGTAATTTACATATATCTAAAAATTCATGTGTGATATCAAAAATTCAACTTCAGATTCTTGATCAGGGGGAAATATTGAGTGGGGAAGGGATCTAACCCTAATTATAAAGCAACTGTATCTAAATTTCAATTTCCCAAAATGAAATTTCCAATGAGCTCTATGCGCCCCTGGAGTGACGCGGCCAGGGCGCTGATGCATATTTTTTGCCCAGTTTTGTTGTTCGGTCCAAGGATTTTGGGTCTTGAAACTAAGTCTTCCCACATAAAAATACCTATACATGGCCATATTTCACCTTCACATCATACAAGTCATTCCGCAATACTCTCTCAAACATTTAAACAAATATTTCAACTAAAATTCAAGTGCCAAATCTCATTCTGGATCTTAAGGATTTCATTCAAGCTTAAAGTCTCCATACCAGTCTTAATCAAGGAAGTCTCCAAAGTTAAGGTGTGTGGATTTCAACCATTAGGTCCTTTCACCCATGCTGTCCAAGCTCCCTTTTTACATAAATTTCATGTTTCCAAATTGATTTACTTAGTTTTACACTAGCATTACATACCCACCAAGTGTTTGATAAAATATCCGATTCTCGATTCTTGAGCTATTGATGATCCATTGCATGAACTATGGATTGAATGAATTTATAATGATGAAAGGAAGGTATATATGTGTTGGTTTCATAAAAAGTATCTATAGTGTTGTAAGTTGACTACACATTGTTGAGGGGGTACTATTTCTCAATCTCCCTGGATGGTTGGGTGAGACAATCATCAACTAATTAAGGGGTTGATACCTAAATCACCATGGATGATAGTTGAGACAATCATCAATCAATTAAGGGGTTGATACCTCAATCACCATGGATGATAGGATAAGACAACCGTCAACCTATTGAGGGGTTGATACCTCAATCACCATGGATGGTAGGTTGTGACAACCATCAACCAATTGAGGGGTTGATATCACAATAGCTCTCCAAGGGGGTGGTAGGCCTTTGACATGATGGTCTCTTACTTCACATGTAATATGTCTATATAAGAGATAGGCAACATAGTCAAAATGCATAAGCATAAGCAAGCGATAGTATAATAGCAATATGGCATGCATGATTAATGGTTTAAGTAAAACATTTTTAGTCATAATCATGAAATGTAAACTCGAGTATAAGTATGCTCAACCTTTACACAAACGTGCTTGAGAATGGCCAAGTACTTACCCACTTACCTTACTGTATAGCCCTTTTCGGAGAGTTTTGCCGATACCCCTACTTTACGACATAGTCTTTCTGGTAGGTTGTATAAGATTCCTCTTACTTTATGATACAATAATTTAAGTAAGAGTCATGGTTGATTCTACCTTGCGGCATGGATTCATTGGTATAAGTCCATAAGTATCCCTACCATACGACAATAATCTCTTCAGTAAGAAGGGGGTATAATTGTCTTATGATATTATCTTATCGGCAAGAGAGATCCTACCTTACAGTATGTCCTTTTTGGTAGGTTGTCCCTACCTTATGATATAATCTTTTAAGTAGGAACCATGAGTCATTCTACTTTATGATATGGCCTTTTTGGTAGATTGTCCACACTTTACGATATGATCGTTTTGGTAGGAATCATGATTTGTACCATACGACATGGCCTCATCGGTAGGTTGTCCATACCTTACGATATAATCCTTTCTGTAGGAACTACTAGTCGTTCTACACTATGGCATAACCTTTTCGGTAGAGTGTCCATACCTTACAATATAATCGTTTAAGTAGGAGTCAAAAAAATAACTCATCAAACCATTACATTTCAAGCATCAAGAAAGGGCTTCTCAATCTTCTCGAGAACACAAAGAGATGAAACCCAACAATCACTTCCAACCCCATAGATACTTTTCATGAATTCAACACACACACACACACATTCAATTCATCATCCTGAAGCCACTTGACTCATAAGCCATGCAATAAGTCCTCAATAACTGAATAATCCGTAACCTGACATTTTATCAAACACTTGTCGGGTTTGTAAGGCTAGTTCAAAATGATGCAATTGAAGAATAAAATCATGCAAGAAAAATCAATGTAAAACCACCCACAAATACTTGTTAATACCCTCATGCAAAATACACCAAAATCCTTCATCAAATCTCAAGGTATATCAAAGGCTAATAGCCTAAAACATGCTTAAGCAGTCACACTTTTACAAAACTCCAACATAGATCATAATTAAATTCATAGTAAGTAAGACCAATAAGTATATCAATTTAGAAATATGAGTTTTATGTAAAAAGGAATCTTGGCCAACTTGGGCGAAAGGACCCAATGGTTGAAACTCACATACCTTGACTTTGGACAATTCCTTGAAGAAGATTTGAATGGAGGCTTGAAGCCTAGACGAATTTGTTAAGATCCGAAAGCTATTTGGGATTTGAATATTGGGGGAAATATTTATGTAATTGTTTGAGAGAGTATTGGGGAATGTCTTGTATGGTATGAGGTGAATATGGCTAAGTCCAGGTATTTTCACACATGGGGAGGCTTAGGCCTAAGATCTAAAAGCCTTGGACTAAACTAATAAAACTAGTAAAAACATACCTTCTCAGTGCCCCTGGCCCATCGCACCTGGTGCGCGCTATCTCATTAGAAATCGCGCACTTTATGCTTTTAAATTGTGATACAGTTGCTCTAAAATCTGGGTTAGACCTATTCTCCACTCAATTTTTGCCCCTGCACAAGAATATGAAGTCGTATTTGTGATATCATGCACAGTTTTTGAGATACATAGAAAATACGATTCTAGGCCTTTCTAAGGCACATTTTTGAGGACTTTCTGGGGTCGTTTCAATATCTCCCCCTTGGAAACATACTTCCCTGAATGTCAAAGAAACGTACATAAGAAGAGTAATCATAAATAAATCATCCCTAACAAGAATGCAATAACACATTTAAAACACTATTTTCAAAATCTCAACATAAGTGTCAAAATGGTCATGTACTTGTCAACATAAACATGAATGCATGCAAATGACATAGGGGCTGAAACATATAATTTAGAACCATAAAGAAAAGGACTTGACTTGTTACCATAAGCTTGAACAGAATGAAGGAGGTACAAATATTGCTTTTCCATGCCCTCTCCGGCTTCTCGAGAGATACTTTCGACTTGACGATTCTTTCAAAGGGCCTTGAAGAATACTACACCCTTATTAATAAACTTTTCCACCCTTCCAACCAATACCTCCACCGATACCTTCTCCTAAGACAACTTATCCTCCACAATACCCACAACTTCAAAGAGTTCTATAACACTAGAGTCAGCAATATATCCCCTCAACCTAGAAGCATGAAGAACAGGATGAACCATCATCATGCCCATAGGCAAATCCAACTCATATACAACCTCACCAATTCTCGTCTACACTCTATAAGGAGTCACAAACCATGAACGCAATCCTCCTTTCTTGCCAATCCGGACCACACCCTCCATGGGTGGGACTTCTAAGTGAATCTAATTATCAACACAAGCACACATGGCCTACCTTAGTATCTAATGACACCATCTCCCCCTTGGGAGAAAACCTCCATCTTACCATCTCTTACCAAAGCCTTCACCTTCTCAACAAATGAAGATTAAGAACCATTAGCCACCACTACACCACCATAGTAAACCTCTTCCATCCTAACTCCTAATTTAACCAACCAATGGACCTCCCTAATCACATCTTTGTCACCATCATCAACATATGTTAGCTAACCATAGACGCCCCATCGTCCACAATATTAGCCTTATCGGGGTGATAATGCACACTCATATCATAATCCTTAAGGAGCTCTAACCACCTTCGTGGTACACACAATTCATACTTATCATGTTTAGCAAACAACCTCTCATCCCCCAAGACTTGCAACACTATCCCCAAATGATTCACAGGCTTCAAATAAGTAAATACTCCATCACTAGAATCCACCAAAAGCATGAAAAAGTAGGGTTTTAAGACCCTATTCATGAAACCCATAGACATAGCTAATGCATTAGTCAACCCAACAACTCCACCATGACTCAAAATGCTCACTCCTAGTCCAAAAAGACCCTTGGGGATATCACCTACCTTCATCCTCACTTGGGCCATAACCCGAATCAATGATCAATCTTAGAGAAACGACTAGCCCATTGTAGTTGACCAAATAGATCGTCCATACTTAACCATCATATTACAACTTTACGGGTCCTACACTCACTGTAAGCTTTATATGAAAGTAGCCAAATCACCCCAAGACCTCTAACCCATCAAATCAAATTCAACCAAGATCACAAGACAAGACTTTATGCAATAAGAACATGGGGCAACCCTTATAGACCTTCTAGCAACAATAGACTGACACAACCATTCGGGACACACATGAACCTTACTATCAATAAAAGGAATAACGCAAGAAGTAGCGACTCGTGGAACTATCAAAGCATGCACAACAAAAATTAAGAAAACCCTTAATATATTGGTAGCATCATCGGGCACCTCATCCTCCCCATGCCTCCTTTGAAGAACATAGAACCGATTACGCCTTGGAGCACCCCCTTGATCAACCTTACCACTTTTACCCTTGTTTTGAGCATATGGACAATCTAGGATTTTGTGGCCCATCTCACCACACCCAAAACAGCACTCGCGTTCATCAAACAAGTGCCACCATGTTTCCTCCCACATTTTGGGTATCTAGGATGAGCTGCCCTCTCACCACCTTCTTGGAGCCTTGGGTTAGGTACCCCTTCCTTGGAAACACTTTTGTTTGGAGCACTAGAGGACCCTTGGCCTTGAAATCCAAAACCTTGTTGAAACCAGTCACCATCAAATCGGTCCCTCTTGGACTCCCCACTTCTCTTCTTCCTAAGTTTCTCCACCTCAAGTTTCTCAACAAAGGTCATGACCCGAGACAAATCCATATCTCTTACAAGCATTACGGTACGACACTCTTCATTAACCAAATCGGATACCCCTTATCACAAACTTTTTCATCCTTAACCTATGGTTGGCCACCAAATGTGGAGCATACTTGGAAAGCTTGTTGAACTTGAGAGTATATTCCTTCACACTCATGGAACCTTGCTTAAGGTTCATGAACTCCATCATTTTAGCCTCTCTCAACTCAAAAGGAATGAACCGATTGAAGAAGGCGATTTTGAACTCCTCCCAAGGAATAGCTTCATGGCTTCCCCTCTCCACCTTCTATTGCACAAACCAAATTTGAGATACACCGTTTAGTAGATAAGTCGCTAGATCTGTCATTTCCTCTGAACTTACACCCATGATGATAGCACCTTATACACCTCATCTATGAATTCTTGGGGGTCCTCATCCACCTTAGACCCATGGAATTGCAATGGGTTCATCCTTGTAAATTCCCTCACCCTAGAGGCTAGAGTAGGAGCACAAGGGGATTGGGCCCCTTAGTTGATTTGATTAGTAATGGCATGGGCCAACATGGTTATAGTATTATAGAACTCAACCTCGGTAGCCCCTCCACTTTGAGGAGCTTGAGGAGCGGGGTAGGCCGACTGTCCCTCGGGTATACAAGCTCTTCTTCCTCTTGGGATAGGAATGATCTAGCATAGAAAAGAACAATTGTTACGAGAAAACCTCACCTTGACTTCTAGAGCACGACATAGAGTAAGAAGAGGAAACATTTCCTAGAATGTCTCATAGCCTCTTATGCATAGTTGTGGTGCCCAACACAACAATGAATAAGACTCTAATCGACGCGGTATGATGGATGCGGTGGACTATTAACAACCTAGTGCTTTGATACCAAGTTTGTCGCGACCCAAACTAAGGCATAGAAGAGACACGACACATGGGGAACCGGAAGAAACCCAAAGCAACCCTCTTAATATATAGTTATACATCCTTGTCGCGACAACAATTTAAACATTAATAAGAGAAAATAAATATGGGAACAAGGATTAAGGGAGAACCTTCATTTCATAAAACATCAAGAAAGTCAAAGAGAGTTAAGCTTATAGTATCGGTACATACTTTTCAAATAACACCTCTAAACATAGAACTTAGCGAGGGCTAAGACAAACACCCGGGCTCACCCTCATACTAAAGACAAAAGGTAGTCCAAATATATATGATATAGTCTAAACATAAGCATGAGAGAAGATACATATTATCCCCAAACATGAGGACTCACAAAAAGCTAATTTGAACAATCTGTCTAACCACGTGGAAGAGAATCAATAGGAGCTTCGATTCCTACATGGTGATACCATATAGGCATAGAGTATGCGCTAGTATGACTAAATATACTAAGTATATAGAATACAATGCAACAAGAGACAGGCAACATAGTCAAAATGCATAAGCATAAGCAAGTGTTAATATAAGATCAATATGGCATGCATGATCATTGCTTGAAGTATAATATACTTAGTCATAATCAAGAAATGTAAACCCAATATGGAGTATAAGTATGCTCAACCTTTATGCAAACGTGCTTGAGAATGGCCAACTAGTTACCCACTCACCTTACAGTATAGCCCTTCTCGAAGAGCATTGTAGATACCCCTAATTTACGACATTGTCTTTTGGGTAGGTAGTATGAGATGCCTATTACCTTATGATACAATCTTTCGGGAAGAGTCATGGTTGATTCTACCTTATGACATGGCCTCGTTGGTAGAAGTTCATACGTATCCTTACCTTACGATATAATCTCTTCAATAAGAAGAGGGTGTACTTGCCTTGCGATACGATCCTATCGGTAATAAAGATCCTACCTTATGGTATGTCCTTTTTAGTAGGCTGTCCCTGCCTTAGGATATAATCTTCCTAGTAGGAACCATGTTTCACTCTACCTAACGGTATGGCCTTTTCGGTATATTTTCCACCCCTTACGATATAATCTTTTCAGTAAGAATCATCTTTTGTACCTTACGGCATGGCCTCATTGGTTAGTTGTCCATACATCATGATATAATCCTTTTAATAGGAACTACTAGTCATTCTACATTACGGCATTGCCTTTTCGGTAGAATGTCGATACCTTACAATATAATCTTCTAAGTAAGCGTTAAAGTAATAGCTCATCAAACCATTAATTTCAAGCATCAAGAAAGGGTGTCTCAATCTTCTCAAGAACACAACAACATGAAACAAAACAATCTACTTGCAACCCCATAGGTGCTTTTCATGAATTCAATACATACCCATATTCATTTCATCATCCTAAAGCCATTGACTCATAATCCATGTAATAAGTCCTCAATAAATCAAGAATCCATAACCTAACATTTTATCAAACATTTTGCGGGTGAGTAAGAATAGTTCAATATCATGAAATTTAAGAATGAAATCGTGCAAGACAAGTCAATTATAAACCCCCCACCAATACATGGTACCACCCTCTTGCAATATACACCAGGACCCTTCGTGAAATATCAAGATAGATCAAAGAGACATTACCCAAAACATGCTTAAACAGTCACAGTTATACAAAACCTCAACATAGTTCATAGTCAAATTCATAGTAAGTAAGACCCAAAAGTAAATCAACTTATAAAAATGAGTTTTATGTAAAATGGAAGCTTACCCAATGTTTGAAACCCACATAACTTGACTTTGGAGAATTCCTTGAAGAAGATTTTAATGAAGGCTTGAAGCTTGGATGAATTCCTTAATATCCAGAAGAGATTTTGGGACTTGAATTTCGGGGAAATATTTGTCTAAGTCTTTGAGAGGGTATTGGGGAATGTCTTGTATGATATGACAGTGAAATTTGTCTAAATATAGATATTTTCACACATGTGGAGGCTTAGACCCAAGACCCAAAAGCCTTGGATGGAACTAATAAAACTAGGATAAAATATACCTTCTCCGCGCTCCTGGTGTGTCGCACCTGCATCGCTATTGCTCACTGGAAATCGCTCACTTTGAATTTTTGAATTTTGATATGGTTGCTCTGAAATCAGGGTTAGACCCATTTCTTACTTAATTTGTCCCCCTAAACAAGAATATGAAGTCAATTTTTTGACATCACGCACGAACATTGACATATATGGAAATTACAATTCTGGGCACTTTCGAGGCACATTTTCGGGCTCTTATTGGGGTTGTTTCAGAGGAATATGTGAAACAACCACCTAGATTTTAGAACTCTCAATTTCCAAATAATGTATACAAGTTGGACAAGGCCTTGTATCGATTGAAACAAGCTCCTCGAGCCTGGTAAGAAAGATTGTCAAAATTTCTCTTAGATCATAGACACACAATAGTTAAAATTGACAATACTTTTTCTTAAAAACAAAAGGAAATGACTTGTTGATTGTGTATGTATATAGGGATGATTTCATATTGGGATCAACAAATGTGCTTATGACTCAAGAATTTGCCAAGATGATGAATGGAGAATTTGAAATGAGCATGATGGTGGAACTCAATTTTTTCTTAGGATTGCAAATTAAGTAGCCCCCTATTAGAACTCTGATTCACCAATAGAAGTATGTGAAGGAGATTCTTGAGAAGTCCAAAATAGGGAAAGCTAAAGACATTGATACTCCTATTGCCACTGCCACAAAGCTAGATTTGGATGAGAAAGGTCTATCAGTAGAACAAAAACTCTACAGGGGATTGATTGGATCTCTCTTATATCTCACTGCCAGCAGATCCGACATTGTCTTTAGTACGGGACGTTGTGCTAGATTTCAATCCAATCCCAAGGAGTCACACCTTGAAGTTGTTAAAAGGATCTTCAAGTATCTCAAGGGAACATTATAATTGTAACTTTGGTACTCTAAAGGTAGTAATTTCAACCTTGTAGGGTGTACTAATGCTGACTATGCTTGTTATGTAGTGTACAGAAAAAGTACCTCAGGTATGGATCACTTCATTGGAATATGTTTGATTTTCCGATCAACTAAGAAACAACACTGTGTAGGCTTGTCAGTGCTGAGGCTAAATATGTAGCAGTTAGATCATGTTGTGCCCAATTACTTTGGATTAAGCAATAACTCTTGGATTTTGTTATGGATATTGGTTAGGTCCCTATTTTTGTGGTAACACCAATGATATTAATATTGCAAAAAATCTTTTTTAGCATAAAAGAACTAAACATATTGACATAAGACACCATTCTCTTCGTGATAATGTGGAAAAGAGTCTTGTTTCAATAATGTTTTGTCCCACAAAGAATCAATTTGCTGAAATTTTTACTAAGGACTAAGTAGAGAACACTTTGAAAAAATTAATAATAGACTTAGGAATGATTAAGATTGCATAAACTCCCTTAGTGATTGGCTAAAAAATTTGGTTTCTATACTAACACCTAAATAAGTTCTCAATTAAACTTCTCACATCCTGTGTATCCCAATATTAAAAAAAGGACCAAATCTACATTAATATGTGTTACAGTGTGCAGGTTACTAGCTTAGGTGCAAAGGCTGAGGGAAAATTGAAAATGAATCAGGTAATAATTGTTTTATGTCTAAAATAGTGATTGATAAATAAATCAAGTACCCTAACCTATTCTTTCTCTTCCCTGAGTAATCATCATATTTTCCGCCAAAAACCCACATGTCTGAAACGACCTCAAAAAGTGCCCAAAAATGTGCCTCGGAAGTGCCCAGAATCGTATATTCCATATGTCTCAAAATCCATGCGTGATATCAAAAATTCAACTTCAAATTCTTGTTTAGGGGAAAAACTGAGTGGGGAATGGGTCTAACCCAAATTTTAGAGCAACCGTATCAAAATTCGAAATTCCAAAGTTGGCGAAAAATAGTGAAGAATCGCGCCACAGGCGTGATGCACCAGGTGCGCGCCATGGTGTATCTTGTGCCCAATTTTATTAGTTTGGTCCAAGGCTTTTGGGTTTTTGTCCCAATTTTTTCCACACATGAAAATACCTATACATAGCCATATTTCACCTTCATATCATACAAGACATTCCCCAAACCTCTCTCAAATTCTTACACTAATATTTTTCTCAAACTTCAAGTGCCAAATCTCTTTCCAGATCATAAAGAATTCATCCAAGCTTCAAGCCTCCATCCAAATCTTCTTCAGGGAATTCTCTTAAGTCAAGGTATGTGGGTTTCAGCCATTAGGTCCTTTTAACCATGGTGCCAAAGCTTCCTTTTTACATAAAATTCAGGTTTCTAAGGTGATTTACTTATGGGTCTTACTTATTACAAATTTGACTATGAAGTACATTTGGGTCATGAAAGTGTGACTGTTTAACAATGTTTTGAGCTATGAATCTTTAATCTATGTTAAAATTTAATGAAGGATTTTGATGTATATTTCATGATGGTATTACCAAGTTCTGGTAGGTTGTTTTACATGGAATATTCTTTCATGATATCACTCATTCATTGCATGGTTTTACACTAGCTTTACACACCCACCAAGTGTTTGATAAAATGTCTGGTTTAGGGTATGGTGATGAAAGGAATGTATATATGTATGTTTAAATCATGTAAAGCACCTATGGCATTGCAAGTGAATTGTTGGGCTCTCATGTTTGTTGTGTTCTTGGGAATTATTGATGAGTTATTGAGTCCTTGTGCTAAGGTTTATGCTCTTGAAAATTGTGAAGCCTACTAGAAGGGGTTATTGACTATGTTATATGCCTTACTGTCATGCCTTAAGTCCCGTTAGGGCGGCCTGGCACCCATTGCCGATAAGGCCCAAGAGAACCAACCTGTATCTATGCGCTTTCTATACATATTACAAGGTCTTTCTACATTTGACATTCTCTTAAGAAAATAAACAGTGATAACACGTCAAAAGGAAATACATATGACTAGGCCGTTGGGGCCACGGTGGTTAAAGTACAAGATAAGACGACACTTTAATGTACATAGTCTACAAAGCCTCTATATAAGGAAGAGTAAATGATAGGGGTCGGGACAGGCCCCGCCTTGACTAATTGTACAATACAAACGTATAAACTCTAGACATGCAAAGCTCCAAAGCAACCTGGAGCTTGGTATCTGTAGATGGATATCCTGTACTCCTATTGGGGAGATCTACTAGCACCTGTAACTGCAGCATGAAATACAGCTGCTCCATAAGGGATATCAGTATGAGATAATGTACTAAATATGTAAGGCAGGATATACTGTATATGAAGTAACAACTCAACTGAAGCTATGCACTGGTGTAGGATAAGAGACCACCTTTAGCTATACTGTGGAATCATATACTTTATGTTCTTTATATTACTTTACCTTTACTGTATAATCTGTGCACAGCTGTAATACAAATGACAAACTGATCAGAGGTAAAACTACATCGTGATCATCCTTGGCTAGGTTATTCCTTAACCCCTCGGGATACCACTCGTGATAGGATCATCCCTGGCTAGGTGATTCTTCCACCCCTCGGGCTACCACCTATCAGTAAACAATGTACTTTATCTTTCAATTACCTTTGAGATGGTTCTTTTGGTGGTCACAATATTGGAGTTGTAGGACTGTATATGTAACATGTGACATGTAGATAATCATACAAGACAATATGACAATGAAAAGAGTACATTACACAAATAATGAAATGCGTATGAGATGAAATAACTCATGGACCTTATTTGGCAAGAAGAACCTATGTAATTTGATATCCATGTATGTATGCATATTTGAAGGTGACTATGTATAGGAATTTATGAACATGTGCAAGAGGGTAGACACAATTAATAGTTGTGTTAGAGTTGGTAAGTGCCTTTATGTGCTAAAGAAGAATCTAGATCTCATGCCAAGTATTACGAAATCAAGTAGCCTTACATACCTTGTTGTATGACCTCGTTACTACCTTGGGATAACCTTCCTTCCTCCAAATACTTATCTATAACATAGTAGGTGATAAAACTAGTATTAGCAGCCAATAGATATATCTTGGCAGCCCAATTACATAAAAAAGAAACACACGGGCAGCAAGCAGGTGTTAATAAACCCGAACGTATTCTTTCAACCTTTTCGCCCCTAATCATATTTTTCTAATACATATTTTCATGTACACACCATGTACAGTCTAGTTTAGTGCTAGAACAACCTTACAACATCCCACAAAGCACAACATATAACAATTGTACACAACCTAAAAATGGACAGCATAACATTGCCTTCATTCGCTACATTTCGACGTCGACAATTCCAAACCTATTCAAACTCTAACCAAACTGTTCTAACAACATTTACACATGTAAACAGACCTAAAATAGTCTTATAATAGAACTCAAGAATTCATGAAGGAAGTGACCTAAAACCTTCCATCCAACAGTCTACAAGTTCCAATCAACATTATACTTAAGATAGCACAATAAAACACATTGGTTAAATGAAACCAAAATCAGGGCACCAACCTTAGGGTAACATTTATAACTCAAACCATGTTAATAACATAAAATTCTCTTTATAATACAGCCCACAAACCATAGAGAAGTCACTAAAACAAAAGGCAAGTGTGCAGAAACTTTCTAAATACATGCTATCCCGAATTTCCAGCACAAACATACTAGCATATACTTATTGTTTTCCATGAAGAAACCATACTAAATACACAACTACGATTACATGCCTTTGCCTTCAAAGTTCAAGTCTCCTTCAAGAATCCTAAAAGAGTCATTTGGCTGCTTTACAAAGTTTAGAAAAGTTGAGAGAAAACTTTGGAGAGCAATCTGATTTTTGTGTGTTCAAGTTGAAAAATGACTTGTGGGAGCTGTTTATATAGACTCTTTTGCCCGACTTTCTCCTTCACTTTTGACCACATAATAGTATATATTAAGAGGCTGGTGATGCAGCTCCCTACCCCTTTTAGTTAGGCCTAAATGGGTCGCCAAGTTGATGGGCTTGGGCTGCCAATTTTCCTAATTTCTCTTACTTAGTTTTGGGCTCAAATAGCCAAGTGGGTTATGGTGTCTTTGGGCCATTTTTAATATCCTTCTTGGGCTGAAAATGTAGTCTATTTATGAGTCTAAAAAATGGGCTAATGTCACACCCTAAACACAGACTTTATTCATAATCGGATTTAGACTAATTCAATGTCAAACCTCGTCTCCGTTTAGCTAGCAAATTTAAGCTAAGAAAGTAGGTGACTCACCTACTAGCTTCTTAAGTCCTACAAGCACCTCAATTCTCTTACTTTATTTAAGGTCGTAATCTCCTCAATTCGGTAAAAAAACAAATATGCACTCGACCCTCTTAAGCGTTAGACGCACATATAGCCCATTAACACGAGATTCAATCACTTTTACAAATTTGGCGCTAACTTAACCAAATCTTATCATGTTTTATTTGCATTGTACTAGTACTGTAAGGTGTGGGGTATTATATCCTGCCCCCCCTAGGAACATTTGTCCTCGAATGTTAGCACAATTGGATAGCTTAACCAAGTTTAAACCTTTACTTACACAAACATTTGATAGTATATTAAGTATTCACTCACACGTAGCTATTAGTGACCCAATTTTGTATGTTGGACTTCCTCTTTAACTTTAAATAAGTGAGGATATTTTGATTTCATAGCGTCCTCAGCCTTCCATGTTATTTTTTCGGCTTGCTGGTTCCTCCAAAGTGCTTTCACTGAAGTTATTTCTTTGTTCCTAAGCTTCTTAAGTTGACGATCTAGAATGGCAACAGGTACCTCTTCATAGGTGAGATCTTCTGTAACCTGTACATCCCCAACAGGAGCGATACGGGATGGGTCACCTATGTATTTTTGAAGCATTGAGACATGAAAAACTGGATAGACCATGCAAAGTTCTTGGGGTAGCTCTAGTTCATATGCAACCTGCCCGAACCTCTTAATTTAAATTTTATATGGCCCTATATGACGTGGGCTCAGTTTTCCTTTCTTACCAAATCTCATAACCCCTTTCATAGGAGACACCTTTAAAAATACCCAATCCCCTACTAAGTATTCTAGTCCTCTCCTCCAAGCATCCGCATATGATTTGTGATGACTTTGGGCTATTTCTAGTCGCTGCTGTATCACCTTAACTTTTTCCATGGCCTCTTGTACTACATCTGGCCCAAGTAAGGTGGTTTCACCACTTCGAATAACCTAATTGGTGACCTACACTTCCTTCCATACAAAGCCTCGTAAGGTGCCATCTTGATACTCGTGTGGTAGCTATTGTTATAGGCAAACTCAATAAGTGACAAATGGTCAGCCCAACTACCTCTAAAGTCCAATGCACAAGCTCGCAACATATCTTCAAGTGTCTGAATGGTGCATTCTGCTTGACCGTCTATTTGATGGTGGAAAGTTGCACTCAAATTCACTCGTTTCCCTAAACTCCTTTGGAAGGACTTCCAAAACTTTGCAGTGAACTGAGCTCCTCAGTCAGATATAATAGAGATTAGGACTCCGTGTAGCCTGACTATCTCTTTTAGGTATAGCTTGGCATACTCTTCAATTGTATAATCACTCATAACTGGCAACAAGTGTGCAGACTTTGTGAGTCTGTCAACGATTACCAATATGGAGTCAAACTTCTGAAATGAGCGAGGCAAACCAATAACAAAATCCATATTGATCATATCCCACATCCAAGTTGGAATCTCTCTACATTGCATATAACCTCCTGGCTTTTGGTGTTCTACTTTCACCTGTTGGCAATTTGGAAATTGAGCCACAAATTTTGCAAGGTCCTTTTTCATGCTTCCCTACCAAAATATTCCTTTCAGGTCATGGTATATCTTAGTTGATCCTGGGTGGATAGAATATCGGGAATGATGGGCTTCTTCCGTTATCCTCTTTCTTAATCCGTTAACATCAGGCACACATAATATATATTCGTAGTAAAGTACTCCATTTTGTGCAAGGTCAAAGCCTTTTATCGTACCCTGATTCGCCTTCTCCTTAAGCTATCGTAGAACAGGATCCTTGGACTATTTTGCTTTCACCTCCATTAACAATGAAGAAGTTGCTGCATTATGCACAATAACCCCTTCCTTTAGAGTTTCAAGAAGGCGAACTCCCAAACTGGCTAACTAACATAGATCCTTATCCATTCCTTGACTTATCATAGCTGGATCACCAATATTCATGATTGCCTTACGATTCAGGGCATCGGCTACCGCATTTGCCTTCCCCTGATGGTATAGTATATCAATGTCATAATGCTTTATCAGATCTATCCATCTCTGCTGTCTTAAGTTTAAGTATTTTGCTTAAAGATGTACTGCAGGCTCCTATGGTCAGTATATATGTCAAACTGAACCCCATACAAATAGTGGCGCAACATTTTCAAAGCCAACACAACCCCTGCTAGCTCAAGATCATATGTTGGATAGTTTTTCTCATGTGATCATATTTGCCTAGATGCATAAGCAATTACCCTACCATTCTGTGTCAGTACACACCCTAAGCCTACTCCTGAAGCATCGCGATACACTGCATACCCCTCAGTGCCTTCTGGAAGTACTAGCACAGGTGTAGAAGTTAACTTATTTTTCAGCTCCTGGAAGCTCCTTTCACTTGCATCGTTCCGTTGGAACTTGGTGGCCTTATGTGTCAGCTTTGTTAGGGGTGCAAAAATAGAAGAAAAACCTTCAACAAACCTCCTGTAGTAGCCTGCAAAGCCTAGGAAGCTCCGAACATCCGTGGGTGTCTTCGGTCTTGGCCAATCTTTCACAGCCTCTATCTTTTATGAATCAACCCTTATTCCTTAATCAGACACAATATGACCCAAGAATTCCATTGATTTTAGCCAAAATTTACATTTAGAAAACTTGGCATACAACTGTCGATCACGAAGAGTGTGTAACACTTATCGCAAGTGATCTGTGTGATCCTCTTCTGATCTTGAATATACCAAAATGTCATCTATAAACACTATCATAAACACATCCAAGAATATCTTAAATACCCTGTTCATGAGATCCATAAAAACAACTAGTGCATTCGTTAGCCCAAATGATATAACAAGAAATTCAAAATGACCACAGCGTGTTCTGAAAGCTGTCTTGGGTATATCTTTCTCCTTCACCATCACTTGGTGATAACCTGATGTCAAATTAACTTTGAAAAGCATTTGGCACCCTGTAACTGCTCAAATAAATCATCAATCCTGGAGAGGAGGTATTTAATCTTAATTGTCACCCTATTTAATTGTCGATAGTCGATACAAATTCTCAAGGTGGCATCCTTTTTTCATACAAATAACACTATTGCACCCCGGGGGGACACACTAGGTCTTATGAAACCCTCATCCAATAAGTCTTTTAACTGCTCTTTTGATTCCCGCAATTCTACTAGGGCCATTCTATATGGATGGATAGAAATAGGTTGAGTGCCTGGAAGTAAGTAAATACAAAAATCTATTTCTCATTCTTGAGGTAAGCCTGGGAGTTCTTTAGGGAACACATCGACAAATTCATTTACTACTGGAACTGACTGAAGAGTTAGTAATTCTGCCTCCATATCCCCCACTCTAACTAAATGACATATATACCCCTTGGATATTATCTTTCTAGCCTTAAGATAAGAGATAAACTTCCCCTTTGGTGCCCCAATATTGCCTTCCCATTCGATAACTGCCTCATTTAGAAAGTGGAAGTACACTCTCTTAGTTCGGCAATCCATGGTGGCATAACAAGAAGCTAATCAATCCATATCCATTATAACACCTAATTCTACCATTTCCAGCTCAATAAGGTCAGCCAATGTGTCAAAGGTTACAAACAGTTATTACACAGTCATAATAAACCCTTCTAGCCACAGTAGATTCAACGGTTGGTGTAGACACTTTAAATGGTTTGTTTAATAATTTGGGTGTTCTCTTAAGCTTCCTAGCAACTAGTGGAGTGATGTATGATAGTGTAGAGCCAGGTTCAATTAATGCATATACATTATATGAAAAGATGGACAATGTACCTATGACAACATCAGGCGAGGCTTCAAAATTTTGCCGACTCCCCAGAGCATAAGTGCGACTTTGGACCCCGCTAGAGCTAGCTGCCCCTCTAACACCTATACCACGGCCATAAGTGCCTGTTGACCCCTACCTGATGGAGGAACTAATGATGATGATGAAACAGTTGATCCAGTAGATTGTACTATATCACCCATACGCCTCCTCGGGCAATCTCTTATCATATGGCCTAGTGCATCACACCAATAACAAGCGTCTGTACCAACATGACATATACCCGGATGACTTCTTTCACACAGTTTGCAAGGTTGCCTAGGAGTCATTGGTTGGCTAGCTGAATATCATGTTGCCCGTGTACATTATCCCTCACCTCATTGACCAAACTGATTACTTCGAGACCCTTGAAATTATAGTGGAGCACTGACTGCAGAGTAGGAGGATGATGGCCTAGGTGATCTATTAGAAAATCGAGGCCTAAGCTCACCTTTGGATGGTGTAAACTTCCTGTAGATCTGGCTCTTTTGGCCTACCCACTTTCCAACTCTTGTGTCCTTCTCCTCTGCCTCTGATCCTCTAATTTTTATGCAAAAGCCTGCATTCTCTCTATGTACATATCTTTGTTCAAGGAAGCAATGGTGCAGTCTCTGACCAGATACGTATCCAACCTATCTATATATCAATTAACTCTATCTGCCATTGTAGCAACTATATTAGGAGCATACCTTTCCAGGGAATTAAATTAGAGGCTATACTCCCTCACACTCATATTCCCTTGGTGAAGATTTAGGAACTGATCTTCACAGGCCTCTCGGATCTCTAATGGCAAATAATGGTCAAGAAATACCTCTTTGAATTCTTTCCAGGTAGTTAGAGGTGCATCTATGCCCTTAGATTGCTTCCAAGCTTCATACCATAATATATACACACCCTTCAGCCTATATGTCACTAACTCGACAACTTATGTACCAATCACGTGCATAACATCTAAAGTATGCTAAATCTGATCAATAAAGTCCTGGGGATCTTTATTAGGATCTGACCCACTGAAGGCTGGGAAATCAAAATTAAGGAAGTCACATATCCTCGTACCAGCTACCCTATTTGTACCACTTGTACCTATAACTGGACCTTCTTGCCTTTGACCTTGGCCAGCAACTATACAAGTCAATAATTGGACTACATTTCTCAAATCCTGCACGGTAGCATCAACAGGTGGTTCTAGAGGAATTTCGCTACTCTCGGGTTTATCAGGAACTGGAAGAGTTGGAGATGTCTACGACAAAGACTCCTCTCGAACCTCATCTCATTGTCTCTCCTGGCTGGGTATACCAACAACCACTTTTACTCCCTTCCCTTTACCTTTATTTTTCCTAGTTTCTGGTATGCTTGTTGTACAAAACAATTTAGGGATTAGACATAATGCTCCTATTATACTTAGCTCTACAGCATGATCGAAAGAATGAAAAGCAAGTAACAACTCCTAAATTCCACGTAGCCTCCTGCTTATAAATGCGGTGCACAACACATCGATAAACAAGATTCTACATAGACATGTCTTTGTAGACTCCCTAGGATCACCCCCTCTGATACCACTTCTGTCACACCCTAAGTCCCATTAGGGCAGATTGGCACCCGTTGCCAATAATGTCTGGGAGAACCAACCTGTACGTATGCGCTTTCTATACATATTACAAGGTCTTTCTACATTTGACATGCCCTTAAGAAAATAAACAGTGATAACACGCTAAAAGGAAATACATATGACTAGACTGTTGGGGCCACGTTGGTTAAAGTATGAGATAGGACCACACTTCAATTTACATAGTTTACAAAGCCTCTAGATAAGGAAAAGTAACTAATAAGGGTCACGACAGGCTATGCCTCGACTAACTATACAATACAAATATATACTCTAGAAATGCAAAGCTCCGAAGCAACTTGGAGCTTGGTATCAGCAGCTGGATATCATGTACTCCTATTGGGGATATCTACTAGCACTTGTACCTGTAGCATTAAATGCAGGTCCCCTATAAGGGACGTCAGTATGAGATAATGTACTGAATATTTAAGGCAGGATATACTGTATATATGAAGTAACAACTCAACTAAAACTATGCACTGGTGTAGGATAAGAGAACACCTTCAGTTATATTGTGGGATCATGTACTTTATGTTCTTTGTATTACTTTATCTTTACTGTATAATCTGTGGACAGTTGTAATGAAAATGACCAACTAATCAGTGGTAAAACTGTATCGGGATCGTCCTTGGCTAGGTTATTCCTTAACCCCGCGGGCTACCACCCTTGATAGGAACATCCCTAGCTAGGTGATTCTTCCACCCCTCAGGCTACCACCTATCAATAAACAACGTATCGGAACCTTCCCTGGCTAGGTTCTTCCTTAACCCCTTGGGCTACCACCCATGATAGGATCGTCCTTGGCTTGGTGATTCTTCCACCCCTCGGGCTACCACCTATCAGTAAACAATGTACTTTATCTTTTAATTACCTTTGAGATGGTTCTTTTGGTGGTCACAACATTGGAGCTGTAGGGACTGTATATGTAGCACGTGACATGTAGATAATCATACAAGACAATATGACAATGAAAAAAGTACATTACATAAATAATGAAATGCGTATGAGATGAAATAGCTCGTGGACCTTATTTGGAAAAAAGGAACCCCTGTAATTTGGTATCCATGTATCTCTGCATATTTGAATGTGACTATGTATTGGAGCTTATGAAAATGTGCAAGACTGTAGACACAATTAATAGTTGTGTTGGAGTTGGTAAGTGCCTTTATGTGCGAAGGAAGAATCTAGATTTCATGCCAAGAAATACGAAATCAAGTAGCCTTACATACGTCATTGTATGACCTTGATACTACCTTGGGATAACCTTCCCTTCCTCCAAATACTTATCTAGAACATAGTAAGTGATAAAATTAGCATTAGCAGTCAATAGATACATCTTGGCAGCCCAATCACATAAAAAGACAATACACGAGCAGCAAGCGGGTGTTAATAAACCCGAGCGTATTCTTTCAAACTTTTTGCCCCTAATCGTATTTTTATAATACATATTTTCATGTACACACCATATACAACATTTTTTACTGCCAAATAAAAACATTACAACAGCCCACAAAGCATAACACATAACAATTCTACACAATCTAAAAATGGACAACATAATGTTACCTTCCTTAGCTACATTTCCACGTCGATAATTCCAAACCAATTCCAATTCTAACCAAAATGTTCTAAAAACATTTACACATGAAAACGGATCTAAAATAGTCTTATAACAGAACCCAAGAAGTCATGAAGGACATGAGCCAATAACCTTCCGCCCAACAGTCCACATGTTCCAATCAACATTACACTTAAGATAGCACAACAAAATGCGTTAGTTAAATGAAACCAAAATCAGGGCAGCAACCTTAGGGTAACATTTATAACTCAAAACATATTAATAACATAAAATTCTCTTCATAATACAGCCCACAAACCATAGAGATGTCACTAAAACAAAAGGCAACTGTGCAGCAACTTTCTAAATATATGTTGTCCCAAATTTTCAGCACAAACATACTAGTATATACTTATTGTTTTTCATGAAGAAACCATACTAAATACATAACTATGATTACATACCTTTGCCTTGAAGGTTCAGGTCTCCTTCAAGAACCATCGAAGAGTCATTTGGCTGCTTTACAATATTAAGAAAAGTTGAGAGAAAACTTTGGAGAGCAATTGTGTGTTCAAGTTGAAAAATGACTTGTGGGAGCTGTTTATATAGACTCTTTTGCCCAACTTTCTCCTTCACTTTTGACCACAAAATAGTATATATTAAGAGGTTAGTGATGCATCTCCTTGCCCCTTTCACTTGGGCCTAAATGGCTCTCCAAATTGATGGGTTTGGGCTGCCCAATTTCCCAATTTCTCTTACTTAGTTTTGGGCCCAAATAGCCAAGTGGGTTGTGGTGTCTTTGAGCCCCTTTTAATATCCTTCTTGGGCTGAAAATGTAGTACATTTATGAGGCTAAAACATAGGCTAAAGTCACACCCTTAACATGGACTTTATTCATAATCGGATTTGGACTAATTCGACGTCGAGCCTCGTCTCCGTTTAGCTAGCAAATTTAAGCTAAGAAAGTAGGTGACTCACCTGCTAGCTTCGTAAGTCCTACAAGCACCTCAATTCTATTACTTTATCTAAGGCCGTGATCTCCTCAATTCGACACAAAACTAATATACACTTGACCCTCTTAAAAGTTAGACACACATATAACCCATTAACACGAGATTCAATCACTTTTACAAATTTGGCGCTAACTTAACCAAACCTTGTCTTGTTTCATTTGTATTGTACTAGTACTGGAAGGTGCGGGTTGTTACACTTACCCTCTAGTACAAGGCCAATTTTTACATGAAGGGGTTATGAACTTTGTTGTATACCTTACCCTCATGTATGAATCAATACTACTTACTTACTCATATCTATATGAAGGGATTACGAACTATGTTGTACTCCTTACCCTCATATATGATTTGAGGTTATTCTAGACCACACCCTTCATGGATGAGACTTCCAAGTGAGCCCAATCATCAACACAAGCAACATGGCCTACCTTAGTATCTAATGACACGATCTCCCCCTTGGGAGAAAACCTCCATCTTACCTTCTCTCATCAAAGGATTCATCTTCTAAACCAATGAAGATTAAGAGACATTAGCCACCACTACACCACCATAGTCAACCTCTTCCAACTAACTTCTAATTTAACCAATGATTAGACCTTCCTAATCACATCTTTGCCACCCCAATCTAGATATGATAGGCTACTCATATACACCCTAGGACCACAATATTAGCTTTACCATTGTGGTAATCCACACTTATTTATACATTTCTTTCATCATCATAAGCCACTTGACTCAAAAGCCATGCAATAGACCATCAATAACTCAAACACTTGGTTGGTGTGTAAAGTTAGTATAAAATAATGCAATAAAAGAGTAAAATTGTGCAAGAAATCTTGAAGTAAATCATCCCACCAATACTTGGTAATACCAGCATACAACATACATCAAAACCCTTCATCAAAATCTCAAACTAGATCAAACATTCATAGCTCAAATATGCTAAAGCAGTCATACTTTTAAAAAAACCCAACATAGTTTATCGAAAAATTCACAATAAGGAATACACATAAGTAAATCAACTTAGAATTATGCAATTTAGGTAAAAAGGAAGCTTGGGTACCATGGGTGAAAGGACCCAAAATGGCTGAAAACTACATATCTTGACTTTGGAGAATCTCTTGATGAAGATTTGAAATGGAAATTTGAAGATTGAGTAAAATCCTTTAGATCCGAAAGAGATTTAAACACTTGAATTTAGAGAGAAATATTAGTCTATGGATTTGAGAGAGTATTGGGGAATGTCTTGTATGATATGCAGGTGAAATATGGCTAAGTATATCTATTTTCACGTGTGGGAAGGCTTAGGCCCACGACCCAAAGGCCTTAGACCAGAATACGAAAAGTGGGTAAAAGTAACACCTCTCCAGATGTACTTGGGGTACGCTAGGTCACTGGAAATCACTCAGTTTGCGTTTTCAAATTTTGATACAGTTGCTCTAAAATCCCCCTGAATAAGAAAATGAAGTCGAGTTCCCCATTCAATGTGTCACATCTATTCCCTAGTTTGTGCCATGATAAACTTGGTATCAATAGTTCATAGAGTGATATGTTTCATCCCGTATGTCATTGCATGCATTCATGTTTATGTTGACAAGTTCATGATGATTTTAACGATTATGTTGAGGTTTTGAAAATGGCATTTAAGTGTACTGTTGCATTCTTGTTAGGGCTGACTTCTCAATGATTTCCCTTCTTATGTATGTTTCTTTGACATTCGGGGACAATTGTTCCCAAGAGGGAGATATTTAAATGACCTAGTGCCTGAGAATGTGCCTCAGAAGTACCCAAAATCGTAATTTCCATATATCTCAAAATCCATGCGTAATATCAAAATCTAACTGTATATTCTTGTTCAGGGAGCAAATTTGAGTAAAGAATGGGTTAATCTGAATTTTAGATAAACCGTATCAAAATCTGAAATTTCAAAGTTGGCGAAAAAAAGTGAAGAATCTCGCCCTAGGCGCGACACGTCAGGGGCAAGCCATATGGTATTTTGTGCCCAGTTTTATTAGTTCGGTCCAAGGCTGATGTGTATTGGGCCTATGTCTTCCCATATGTGAAAATACCTGTACTTAACCATATTTTACCTTCATATCATATAAGACATTCCCCAGAACCCTCTCAAACACTTACACTAATATTTCACTCAAAATTCTAGTACCGAATCTCTTTCCGGATCTTAAGGAATTTATCCAAGCTTCAAGCCTCCATCCAAATCTTCTTTGAATAATTCTCTAAAGTCAAGGTATGTGGGTTTCAACCATTGGGCCCTTTTACCAATAGTACCAAAGCTTCCTTTTCACCGAAATCGCATGATATAAGTTGATTTATTTATGGGTTATCCTTATTATGAATTTTTCTATAAACTATGTTTAGATTTTGTAAAAGTGTGACTGTTTTAGCATTCTTTGAGCCATTAACTTTGATCTATCTTGAGATTTGATGAAGGGTTTTGTTGTATATTGTATAATGGTATTACAAAGTATTGGTAGGATAATTTACTTCAAGATTTCTTGCATGATTTCTCTCTTTAATTTCATGGTTATACACTAGCTTTGCACACCTACCAAATGTTTGATAAAATGCTCGGTACATGGTTCTTGAGTTATTGATGGTCTGTTGCATGTCTTGTGAGTCAAGTGGCGTATGGTGATAAAAGGAATGTATATATGTGTGTTTAAGTTACGTAAAGTACCTATAGCTTTGCAAGTGAAGTGTTGGGCTATCATGGTTGTTGTGTTCTTTGGAATTTTTGATGAGTTATTAAGTCCTTGTGCTAAGGCTTATGCTATTGTGAATTGTGAAGCCTGTTAGAAGGGGTTATGAACTATGTTATATCATGACCTAAGCCCAGGACCCAGATATGACCGGCGAATGGAGAACCCAAAGGAACCCCAAACAAGCCTCATAGCATATCATTATAAATCCTTGGTTGCAGAAGCAATATAAACAACATAAGAAACATGAACAACGAGAATTAGGACTAAGGGAGAGAGAGTTTAATACTTAAATAATATAGATGAGTCAAAGCTCAAACATAATACATAAATTGTCCAATAATATCTCTAAGCATAGATACTTAGCAGGGGCCAAGACAAAGAAACCAGGCTCACCCTCATGGTTATAAGTATATAATAAATGAGAGTCTTAGTATATAACATAAGATAATAGTCATTGTCCCCAGAATGGAGGACTCACCAAAGGCTAACTTGAACAATCCGTCTAGCCACGAGAAGAATCATTTGGAGCTCTAGTTCCTACATGGTAACATCATGTAGGCATAAAGTATGTGTTAGCACATTTGAATGTGCTAAGTATGTGGGATGCAATGCTATCAAGGTAAAGGCAATTAATCGAAATGCATAATCATAAACAAAGGATAGCATGACGTCAATATGACATGCATGCTCAATACTTAAGGTAAACATGTTAGTAAATCATGATCAAGGAATATAAACTCAATATGAGAAACGTACTCAAACCCCTTTGTACCAACCTTCATGAAATGGGCCAAATAACCCCCACTCACCTTATGGTATAACCTTTTTGGAGAGTGTTATCAATACCTCTACTGTACGACATAGTATTTTTGGTAGGTAGTATAAGACGTCCCCTACTTTATGATATCATCTTTTGGGTAGGAATCATGATTCATTCTATCTTACGACATAGCATTTTAAATAGAATGTCCACACCTTGCGATATGATCATTTCAGTGGGAACCTTTAGTCTTTCTACCTTACGGCATGACCTTTTTGGTGGGATGTCCATATCTTATGATATAATATCTTTGGTAGGCACAATTAGCTATTCTACCTTATGGCATGGCCTTTTTGTAGGGTGTCCATACCTTACGATATGATCTTTTCAATAGGAATCATTGACTACTCTATCTTACAGCATGGCCTTTTGGGTAGGAGTAACTAACTACTCTACCTTACTACATGGCCTTCTTGGTAGGAATCATAGAACTAGCTCATCAAACCATTACATTTCAACCATCAAGAAATAACTCCTCATTTTCCCAAGAACCCAACATAAGAACCCAACAATCTACATTCAACCCTATAGGTACCTTCCCATGACACAACTCATATAGACATTCCTATCATCATCATAAAGTCATCATATAATTATCATAAAACCATTCAACTCATAAGACATGGATTGGACCCTCATTTCCTCAAGAAATCGTAGCCGGACATTTTATCAAACACTTGGCGAGTGTGTAATGCTAATAAAAGACTATGCAATTTAGAGATAAAATCATGCATGTAAATCCATTGTAAAACCATCAATAAACACCTTGCAACATCCTCAAGCAATATAAATCAAAATCCCTCATCAATTCTTACAACAGATCCAAGATTTATAGCACAAAATATAGCAAAACACTCACAACTTTACAAAACTTTAACATAGTGTGTAGTGACTTTCATAGTATGCAAGACCCATTTGTAAATCAACTTAAATTCATGCAATTTGAGTAAAAGGAGGATTGAGTATCATGGGTGAAAGGAACCCATGAAAGAAACCCACATACCTTAGCTTTGGAGATCCCTTGAAAGAGATTGGAGATGGACACTTGAAGCATGAATGAAATCCTTGAAGAAATCCTTAAGATTGGTCTTATTTTGTAGGACTTGAATTTAGGATGAAATATGAATCTAAGTGTTTGAGTGAGTATTGGAAAATGTTTAGGATGATATGAGAGTGAAATAAGGCTAAGTATAGATATTTTCAAGAATGGGAAACCTTAGGCCCAAGACATGAAAGTCTTAGACCAAAGTCAAAAAAATAGGACCAAGATAACACTGTTCCACATCGCAGAAGCGATGCGGATTACTCACTGGAATTTGCATCTCTACACAAACGAGTTCCATGAAAATGGGAATAAATTCTTCATCCAAACTCCGAATGAGGTAAAACCAAGTGCGTTGGAAAGATAATTCAAAGAGGTTTAATTTTGATAGCTTGTGTGACACACAATTCTTAGTATTTTATGAGATATTCTCCTTTAAGCTTGACCCTCCTAAATCATATTTTTGTAATTATTGAATTGTGATACGGTTGCTCTAAAATTCAGGTAGACCCATTTTCCACTCAATTTTGCCCTCCGAACAAGAATATAAAGTCAGATTTTTTAAATAATGAACGGATTTTAGATATATAGAAATTATGATTCTGCGCACTTCCAAGGCACATTTTCAAGAACTTTTTGAGGTCGTTTCATGTTATATGCCTTACCCTCTACTACAAGGCCAATTTTTACATGAAAGGGTCATGAACTATGTTGTATACCTTACCCTTATGTACGAATCAACTCTACTTACTTTCTCATATCTACATGAAGGGGTTATGAACTATGTTGTACTCCTTACCCTCATGTATGATTTGAGGTTATGCAGTGTACTCATATGAAGAGGTTATGAACATGTAGTATACCTCATCCTCATATGTATTTAGTATTATGTATTATTTCATTCTCACATGTAGGAGTTATGACCTATGCTACCTTCTACCCTTATGTCCTATTCATTATCTCATGATTACATGTAGGAGTTATGAACTATGCTCTCTCTTTACCCTCATGTACTACCTATTACCTCATAGAAAGGGTTATGGACTAAGATATTTGATTTAATCATGTCACCTTATTATGTTAAACAAGTTATGCAAGTATGATTATTTTCAAGCATATTTTACTTCAAACATCATGCATTCATGCGATATTGCTATATACTCAGTTATTGCCTGATTATGCATTTCGATTATACGTCTATCTCTTGTTGCATTGCATCCTACATACTTAGTATATTCAAACATACTAACACATACTCTATGCCTACATGATATCACCATGTAGGAACCGAAGCTCCTATTGATTCTCCTCCATATGGCTTGACAGATTGTTCAAGTTAGCTTTTGGTGAGTCCTCATGTCCAGGGATAATATTTACCTTCTTTCATGCTTATGTTTGGACTACATCTTATATATTTGGATTACCCATGCTCATTATTATGAGGGTAAGCCTGATTGCTTATCTTGACCCCCGCTAAGTTCTATGACTAAAGGAGTTGTTGGATAAGTTGTGTATTATACTTGAGCTTGACTTATCTATGTTATTTATGTATTAAACTCTCTCTCTCCCTTAGTCCCAATTTCCCTTGTTTGTGTTTTCTCTTGTTGTTTATTCATGCTTCCACAACCAAGGATATGAAATAAGACTCTAAGAGGCTTCTTTTGGGGTCCCTTCGAGTTCCCCATTTTTGGCTCACGTCTAGGCCCTAGTCTAGGTCGTGACAAAGATAGTATCAGAGCACTAGGTTGTTTATGGTCCTCGGCATCCAACACACCACGTAGACTAGAGTCTTCTTTATGGTTTTGTTGTGCACCATAACTATGAGCAAGAGGCTATGAGACTTCTTAGGAAAATTTTCCCTTCTTCATGATCTATGTCATGCGATAAAGTTAAGTCCTCTACGGCTTATTCCTGATTATTAACTTTTATGTTTCGAAAAATGTCTCAAGCTATTTAGGGTGGTGTACAAGATGATGGTCCATCAAATGCAGAGGTCCACGAAGCACTACGAATTTTGGCGAAAGCCATGACCACTCAACACAACCAACAAGCGGGTGCCTATGAGATTTCAAATGATGAGAAGGGGGAGAGAATGATTATGAGGGATTAAGTTGAGGGTGATTCATCTTCTTCTAGACTCCCGGTGCCCATGTTCAAGAAGAGAAAGGGTAAGGAGGTCAAGTAGGCCTGTTTTGAAGAAAGGTTCCAAAGTCCCAAAGATAGAGGTGATGTTATGTGTCCAACATGCGGTAAGGTTCATAGAGGCCCATGTTTGAAGGGCACCAATGTATGTGTCAGTTGTGGTGAAGTGGGATATAAGAGGGTTGATTGTCTCCATAAGCAAAACAAGGGTGGAGATGATTTTTGAAACAGAGTAACCCTAATCAACCAACTGTTGACAACACCGACCAAAACTTCCTTTGTCTCATTCACTTCCAAAAATGCTTCCTCATTCGAGGTCGTCTCATCACTGGATTTGGGGAGTTTTATATGGAAACTCTTCTATCTAAGTTAGTGTCAGCGCTGCTCTGACCTGTTTCTCTTTGGTGATACACAGACGAAGTTTGCTAAACATGAGATGTATGAGTTCTATAGAAGGGGTTAGTTCGTGACTCTATATTCGTTACTTCTATTCGGGAAAAATCTATTCATCTTGGTGTTCAGGATATTGGATAGATTTTGGGGATTCCAAATAAGGGATGGAATCATTATGCTCACCATGAATGGCCTCCCCTAGACAACTTGCCCTCCACTCTTGAAATTTCAAGAAAATTCTCAGGTCTCCCTGCCTTAGCCCAACACAAGTGTGTATCGTACAAAGAAATTTCCTCTTTTCATAGGTTATACTTTGATATGGTGCACAAGGTCCTCATCCCTCAAAAGGAAAGAATGTTTGAGGCCAGTTACTTTGATCTGACCTTGATGGAACTATTAGATACAAATGTTCCTATAAATCCGTCTGGCCTGATCCTTAAGCATATGCAATGTGTTCTTATCTAGGATAAGAATAGGCATGCCCTCCCATATGGATTTTGGGTATCTCAAGTCTTCGAGGCTTATTCAGTTCCTGTTCAAGTCTGGACCATGCAAACTACTAAGGATATGCTTGGTCAGGTGAACCACGCAGCCTTACCTATTTCTATGTAGCGTGCTTGTACCCCTCTTCATCAACTTCAAACTGCTTTGGATGCTAAGACTGCAAAATTAGCCTCTGCATATTAAGCGTTTCCCCAGGAGTAAAGTGCCCTGCTTGCACAATTATTAGACCTAGAGGACACTCTGGGTAACGAATATACTGCTCACACTGAGATTGTTTACAAACTGTCCTTGTTGATTACGTCCAATGCCCCTCCTACCTAACTTGCTCATGTTATCAGTTGTTATGTTATAGATAACTTTATTTTTTGGTTATCTTTCAATTCTAAATTGCCTTTTTATGCTGATCTAAATGTAATTTTGCTCTCTTTAATGTATACAAATGTTCCTTGTTCTACCTTGTTTTATTGCTAGTAGCCCTTGTAGCCTTTAATTGTGCTTACTTATTTCTTGGTTTGTCTGCTACAGTAATTAGTTTTTGATAATGCCAAAAGGGGGAAGTCGTATTTGAGTTGTGCATAATTTATAATGCTTGTTTAACCTATTTCATTCTTTAGGTTCCTTCTTAGTAGCTGCAGGTAGGATGGATGTTGATACTCAGGAAGTTTTTCATAATCAGGAAGGGGGAATATATTTAGTTCAAAGGAGTTTCAATGATGGAAAAAAGGACCATGCAATATGTTGATCAATCTGGTCCTTCATTACACTATCTCGGAGAGGAGAAGACAAGATACCACAAGATGCAGAATGGATAAAGCTATTGGAGATAAGATCGCAACACTAAAGTATGAAGTCAGTTCAGCAATCACAGGTGTAGAAAAGAGTATGTGTGAAGAAGGAGTTCTAAGAGATGAATAACTATGCTACAACAATAAGCGGGATATGAGGAGTCTTACTTAATGAAGAACTCTTCAGCAATTTGATTGGAAAGGCAGAAAAGATCCAAAATAACTTACGAGACTAAGAGTGAAAAAATGGTGATTATGTAGTGGAGTTAAAAAAAGAACTGACTTGTCTGGTTCTTTGTGAATCCAAAGATTAGGAAGTTTTCTCTTTAGTTGAGCCTTATTGTACTATGCTAGTCCAGTGAGATATAAATTGAAGTACGGAATAGTCTTCAAGTTGAGGGAAACTCAAAGACTGGGGAACATAAACCTTGGGAGGTTTGTGTGTAGTTAGAATTGTGCTTACTTATTTCTTGGTTTGTCTACTACAACAATTAGTTTTTGATGATGCCAGAAGGGGGAAGTCTAATTTGAGTTGTGCAATATTTATAACACTTGTTTAACTATTTCAGTCTTTAGGTTTCTTCTTAGTAGCTGTAGGTAAGATGGATGGATGCTTATACGCAGGAAGTTTGTCATCATCAAAAAGGGGGAATATGTTGAGGTCAATGGAATTTTGATGATGGAAAAAGGACCATGAAATATGTTGATAAGCCAGGTCCTTCATTGAACTATCTCATAGAGGAGAAGATAAGATACAACAAGATGGATAAAAATCTTGGAGATAAGATTGCAACACTAAAGTAAGAAGTTAGTTAAGCAATCACAGGTGTAGAAAAGAGTTGGTGTGAAGAAGGATTTTGAGGAGATGATGAATTCTACTAGAATAAGAAGCGGGATATGAGAAGTCTGACCAGAAGAAGAATTCTTCAGCAATTTGATTAAAAAGGCAGAAAAGATTCAGAATAACTTACGAGACTAAGAGTGCAAAAACAGTGAGTAAGTAATGGAGTGAAGAAACAATTAAGCCATCTGGTTCTTTATGAATCTAAAGCTTAGGAAGTTTTCTCTTTAGTTGAGTCTTATTGTACTATGCTTGTTCAATGAGATATAAACTGAAGTAGGGAATAGTCTTCAAGTTGAGGGCAACTCGAAGACGGGGGAACATAAACCTTTGGAGGTTTGTGTGTAGTTAGAAGTTCATTTTGAAGTTGTTGTTTCTTAGATTACTAGAAATTGTAATCTTTCACTGAGGCTTATTGATTTAGTGAAGTTGAGGTTAAATCCTGTGGTGGTGCAGGTCGTGGTTTTTTCACCTTTGTGAGCCGGGATTTTTTCCACAATAAAATTCTGTGTTCCGATTTGCTTCTACTTCTCTTCATAAGAAGTTTGCAAACATGGTTCTTTATTAGGAAAATACATAGGACGTGCAAAACTATCAGAGTAGTTCTAGGGAGTTGTTTATGACAGACTTTTGGTAAGAGAATCAATCTCAGCCAAGAAGTTTCCTCACGACTAGAAGCACAGATCCATAACCACTACACAGTGGTTTAGACCCAATGTTTTAATAACGAGAATATTCAAACTTGGAGGAAGTGAGATCTCTTATCACAAACCAGCAGAAGGGAATATTTCTTACTTCCCAGAGACGTAGAGCGAAAGCATCTCATGAATACGTTTGTTTTGATATCCCCAGTAGATAAAGTGGTTCCATTGACTCTACCCATCTTTCTAGCCTTCTGATACTGAGAAACAAGTTAAAAAGGAGATCCATGAAGAATCTAAAACTCTTAAGAAGAAAAAGAAAGGAGAAACTAAAAGAAATAAATAAGAATCACACCTAACAATTTTTGACTTGGTAGTGTATGGTTTTGACTTTACAACACCTTTTAAGCATAAAATATAAGAAATGTTATTCTCAAGTCTAATATATGCCACAGTTGCAAACAAAATAAATATTAGTAAAGCGTGTTTGCAATGATTAACATGATATTTGAAGGAAAACAGTTACTGAACCTATTCAACTGATTTAATATATTGGTATGATTGTACAATTGTAATGTGAAAATTGACAGAAGTCTCTTTCGTCATGCTTAGCTATTATTGTCACAGGAATAATAGCAAGCTTTTTGCTTCCCAACCATTCTAATATTTCATGTCAAGAATGACTTAGTCACACTATAAATAAAATACAATATGTCTGGATGGAACTCAAGATTAGGAAGTTAGATGCGCTACTAAAATTTAGAAAGATTTTCATGACGTAAGCTGAAAAGGACAATGAAGAACAATAAAAGCAGCAAGCAGTTGAATTGACCAAGAAAAACAAATGACAAAGGCAACTAAATATTTAAAAGTAAATAACAAAACAAAAACAAAAGCAAGCACACAAACTAAATTGAATTGACAATTAAAGCTAGGTCTAAGAAGAATCTTCACTTGATAGGTCTAGCTTTGGTTTTAGAGTTGTCCAAAAGAGATAGCCACATACACAACAATATTATATTAATATTAAGTTGCTTATTTTAACTTTTTTATTATTTGTTATATTAATAACTCTGAATGAATATTTTAGATTTAAGAAAAGTGTTATGATAAATGTAAATGACACTTTTATACTTCATACTTTAATGAAGATCTAAAAATCCAGTAATAAGTATCACGCACGATTATTGCATTCATGTTTTGAAAACAACAAATATAAGATCTTAAAGACAGTGGATTTATGGTATATTTAAATTATGCAACAATACTATATTAATATTAAGTTGCTTATTTTGACTTTTTTATTATTTGTTATATTAATAACTCTGAATGAATATTTTAGATTTAACAAAAGTGTTATGATAAATGTAAATGACACTTTTCCACTTCTTACTTTAATGAAGATCCAAAAATCCAGTAATATGTATCATGCACGATTATTGTATGCATGTTTCGAGAGCAACAAATATAAGATCGTAGAGACAGTGGATCTATGGTATAGTTAAATTATGCAAGTAGCAACAAAGTAGTATCAAGGATTACAAAAGAAGGGAAGAACCTACTAAAAGATTAGCACTACTAGGTAATATTTAATTTTAAGGGTAAAATGGAGAGCTTTTTGGACTTCCAGTCTTTTACTTTAGATATTCCCATTTCTAGTCTCCGACCACACACATAGCATGTGTGCCTTGTTGCCAATATATGATTTTTTAAAACAAAATCACATTAATATTTTTTTAAAAAATGTGTTTGATTTTTTGAAGGACATTAGACCATATTTTAAAGCAATTCCAAGCTTTATAATATGGGAGCTTTGGAAGAGGAGGAGTAGGATTAAACGTGATGGAAAGAAGAAGTCTCTAACAAAGGTCATCTCAATGTCGCACAGAATGTGATGGTCATGATCAAAATTAGAAGACCATCTTTTCAGCATGCAAATAACTTGCCAGACATTCTAAAGAAACTGGAAGATTAGAAGGATATTTTGGAAGTGTCCTCCCGATGATTGGATTAAATACAATACAGATGGCGCCTCAAGAGGAAATCCTGGTACTAGTTCCTATGGTTTTTCCATAAGGAATCAATTAGGGGACACAATGTATGCTGCTTATAACACAACTAATATAACTTCTAATACAGTAGCAGAGGCCAAGCCAATATTAGAGGCAGCAGGCATTGTCAAGATAATAATTATAATCAAGTAATTATTCAGACTTTTCAATGCTTCTATGGAAAATTCTAACTGATAGTTGGAAAACTCCATTGATTATTGCAGACATGGTGCAAGAAATAAAAGAATGCATGCACAGTAAACTTCACATATTCCAGCATACTCTTCAAGAAGGGAATCAGTTCCTAGATTACTTGGCTAACAGAGCAATAGACAGAGGAAATGCCATTTTTGCAGAGTTCAGTAACATGGATAAAGAGGTCAAGAAGATCATCAACAGTGACAAACTACAGAGTCCATATTTAAGAGTGTCTCCAATCAAGGGATAAGGGATAGGAATTGGGTTAGCTACATTTCTTCACTTTATAGTATTTACAAGGCCAAAGCTGACCACAAAATGAATGACTAGCTATCTAACCCTATTCACATTCAGCCAGCAAAAAAGAGTCAGCAAAATGAGCTGGTGTACCTGCAAAAAGCAAATCACTGGTAAAGACGGTGGAATAAAGCTACCCATGCACTTCATCGTGGCACCATCTAGAAAGGAGATGATAAGAAAATGGACACAAAGGAAGGTATGAGAAAACAGGGAAGGGAACGTCAGATGTGGATCTTACTAGAGAAAGAGAGCAAAAAGTAGGGACCACCAATGAACAACACATGGAACCAGAGAACATACCTGCAAAAGTGAAAGGGATGAACAGCAAAAGGCAGAAAGTATTCACAAAGACAAGGGGAAATGAAAGGGTGAGTGAAGACGCATTTCTGATAGCTAACACAAAGAACAAAGATGAGGACACATGTTGTTTAAGGTTGCAAGCCCAGAGAAGCTTCATGAAGAACATTGGGTTGATCCAAGGAGAAAACATTGACGTGAAACAAGGATTTGGTGGGAGAAATAGAATAGGCGTGTATTACACTATGGACGAGAAGTGTTCTTTTATAGTGTATGTCTTGGGCTTGGTCAGATGTTGGGCCAACCGATTTTGTATGTGTTTTTTAATAAGATTTGGGGTTGGGCCCAATTCAACTATTTATTGTTTATTTATTAATAAAAATCCCAATTAACCCAAAAAAAAAGTGTTCGATTTTCGAAGTATAAAAAATTAAAATGATTACTGGTTATCCTATTTAGCTAGCTTTATAAACTATGTGAATATACTTTTCATAAATTTTATAGCAACAAATTCTGTTACAATATCTCCTCTCAAATTTATCATCGTCCATTTAAACACTAGCTATTTGAGAAAAACTATTATTTAAAACTATATTAATCTATGCTTGCTTGTTCATCACATTGTCATCAATCACAATGGCTTCCTTATTTTTATTCACATCCAATGTGTGGGCATACTAGAAGAGATACGATTATGAATGAAATTATTCAGAACAAAATGAAAATGGCCCTCGTGGAGATTAAGATGCGAAGTGAGGTTGAAATGGTTTGGTCTTGTAAAGCGGAGATGTCTAGATATTCTGGTTATGAAGTGTGAAAAGTTAGTTGTTCTAGACTTGAGGAGGGGTAGAGGTTGGCTTGAGAAGTGTTAGGATTGAGGTGATTAGGCAAGATATAGTATAACTTTAGCTCACCGAAGACATGATGACCCTTAACAAAAAGGTGTAGAAGTTGAAGATTAGGAACGAAGGGTATCATGTAGAGAAATATAGCAGAAGAAAAATATTATCAAGAGACCTTCTGCAAGCCCGAGATCATTAAATAAGATCAGAAGATTCAATTAAAAAAGTAGAAGCTACAAAGGAGAAGGAAGATTTTATAAACATGAACTTTTTTTATGCAAGAAGGCCACTTGTATTGAATTGAAATTTTTTTTTTTGCTGACAAAAGCCTAATGGTCATCCCTATTTATACTTGTGTAGGGATGCCTCTAGAAATATTACATCTTACAAGAAATATCTAGATATTATTCTCTAAATATCTAGATATTAACAAAAACATTAAATTGTTCTACAAGTTGCCACAAATATCTTTTACAAATATCTAATATAAGACTATCTAGATTTTTTTTCTTAAGTACAAATATCATATATAGTATTTTATAAGTGTCACGACCCGTCCCAGGGACCGTGACTAGAGCCGATAAGACCCCCAAACGGCATAAAACTGGGTTCCCCATCTTATATGTTACAGATTTTTGTCAAAATTTCGGCAGAGTTTCCTCTGGTTTACTGACTAACCTCACCTGAAAGTTAAAAGCCAACAGCTTCCCAGACAACAAAACAATGGTACATAATATAAGTGCGGGCCGACAAGGTCACCGCCG
>JAABOM020000001.1:9459380-9485431 GCA_011800125.2 Solanum clarkiae
AACCATTTCTCTTTCTCACGCGTGCCTAAAAATCCTAAAACCCATCCCATCTTGTCGAATCGATCCGTTGCTAATTTTCCACTATATAATTTGTGTTCTTCTTCACATTTTGATGAGGGGAACGAATTAAAAAAAAACTAATTAGGGGCGGCAAAAAAAAATCAAAGGGGCGGCGAAGAAAAAAATCGAGAGGCGATCAAACCCTAGGATAACTGAAAAACTCAATAGATTTCAAATTGATTTTTGATTTCTGAAAAATTCCAAACTCCAGTCAATTGCTACAGCCGTTAAGATTGGATATCTAGCTTTGAAGTCTAAAAATCCATCAATAAGTCCTTGTTGTGTGGTATCGAAGCTTCGTCAAGCTCTCGTCTCGGTCACTGCCCCGACAAAGGTAATATCCCAATCTCGCTTTATTTTTCAGTCTTATATATTATGACTAAATGTGACGGGTGAAGTTGTATCAAAGTATCCTATTTGCGTTTGGTTTATTGACTGAAAATCTCTTTTGTGATGGGTTAACACTGTAGTGATATTCTTAGTTGCTGTTAAGATGGTTTCCAGAAGTCATAGGGTCATAAATGAAGGTATATGTTGTTGTTACAGTGGAAGGGTGTTGAGAAGTATAAAGAATGTGATTATGTCCCTTGTTTGTAGTTGTTGTGTCAAGATTTTAAGTTGTTGTTACATCGTCTTGTCTTAGTCTTTGGCTAGTTATGTTTAATTTCAATGGTTATCTAATGATCTAGATGTAAAGATGAGATGCTGTTTATCTCTTAAGTTGAGCTCCTTCTCTGTTCTTGTCATCAAATATGCCTCAATCTCTTAGCAGATGTCAAGACTTGTGCTTTGAAACCAACTTCTTTCTGGTGTTTTCAGGAGATGTCTAATTGTGGAAACGATCTTGTAACGCATGTGTTTGTTTTAGAGTCTCTTCTTTGGTTATATATTAACTTTGGGGGTTAGATCTTAAGTTTAAAGGTTTTCCCTGGCTGCTGTATCTGTCTTTTGGCTGTTGTTGGGTAACCAAATCTCTTGAAATAATCGTTATCTGGTACAAGTTCGTTGGCTGGAAGATATTATCTAGTTGACCCTTTTGTTCACTTATTTCTGTTGACGCTGACTATCTTTTTCCCATTTAAGATTTTTAAGGCCATGTTCAAGTTTAAATTCTGTTAAGCCTATCGAACTTGAAAGTCAAATGTCGCTTTTTGCTTGTTCTTTTTATGCTCCTCGTTCCATTCTTTTAAATGACACTTTGGTTACTCGATAGTAACTTCTTCAATAATTTGTTCAAGTTTCATGTTCTTCTTTAGCTTGTTTGGTTCTTTATAGTCATTTCTTCGTCTCTATAATAGCTCATAAGTGTTTAATAATCACTCGTGGTTTGATTTGCTTATCCGAACATCATCTTGTTTAATTAGAATCATGAGGCAGTGTTATAATCCATTGTAATGCATTCATTTCATTTCAAAGTCTCATTCTTGATTGCGAGATAAACCGGACTTAGAACTCAAGTTTAAGTTCTCTTAACTATTGCATGTGCTCCTTTAGACTTGCTGTTACACTAATTTGTCCCTCTCTGTTTCTCTTAATTCTCTCTCAAAGTTTCTTTCCTCTTCTCTATTTATTGTTGATGTTTATACTCTTAACAACATAAGAATATCATGTCTTGCTTGGTGATGGCATCTTATTTTAAGAATAAAATTTCTTTACTCTTATAGTTTGTTTAGTATTCACTCTCAAAGTTTGTTGGTGGTTTGTTTGAGTTAGGTGTTTGGGCTTGTTACTCACGTATTTTACTTGTTTTGTTGCATGTGAATTCGTATTGGAGCCTTAAATTGGCTTCCCTCCTTCCTTGTGCATTTCATTGGGCCATGGAGGCCCAAACTTCCTCTCCTTCGAGTCCGCCCAATTCCTAGGAGAAAGAAAATGTTATACAGATCCCGGGAAGCGAGAATCGCACTATATACACTAATATATATGGGTATATACAACAACACAAGGAAAAGACCCAAAAGTTGCAATAGAGATTTTAAACGGGATAAAGACCTAAAATCACTTCAACTATGTTTTGTTATTTTATTTTTGTTT
The DNA here is from genome assembly GCA_011800125.2 of Solanum clarkiae. Taxonomy (NCBI): domain Eukaryota; kingdom Viridiplantae; phylum Streptophyta; class Magnoliopsida; order Solanales; family Solanaceae; genus Solanum; species Solanum clarkiae. Next base: position 9,461,475 of record JAABOM020000001.1, read on the forward strand.
ATATATTTGTATTTGTTTGGATACTAACTTTGTTCATTGCATTATTTTCAATCTGATTAAGTTCCCCAGCATGTCAAAGCTATTTACGTTATTTTTATTTAATTTTTATTTTGAAGGTGTTTTGTATTAAAAATAATTTTAAAAAAAAATAAAAAAAACATAAAAAAATATGATTTGACATTTTAGTTCAATTTCAAACTTAGTCAATTTTCAAATTCAGTCAATTACTTTCAATTTAGTCAAGTCTAGTCAAATCTTTTTTTTCAAAATTAATCAATTTCAAAAACTAGTCAACCTTTTTCAAATCCAATCAAATTTTTAAAAGTTAGTTAAATTTCATAATCGTCGGATAACCGCATTTAGCAGCCATTTTGAGTGCGTAAAACCTTCTCGAAGTGGAAATATGAACCCGAACCTTTTCTCTGGATTTTTAAAAGATTTTTCTGTTAGGTCTTTTAAATATTTATCGGTTTCCTAATTATCCTTAAAATTAGGTGGCGACTCTGTTTTTCTTTTCCAAAATTTTCAAAAAATGGTTTTCTCTTAATAAATTGAGTTTTAAACTGGTTTTTTTATTTTTCTTCCAAAAAAGTCATTTTTTGGTATAACACTCTCGATGTTAAATAAATCAAGACTAACAAATAATTTATATTGCGGCTTTTGGTGAGCCAACAAAAAATTATTTGTGAGCTTTGTGAGCTTTTTAATTTAATCTTTTCAAAGCAGTTGTGTATTGACATGTCTGCTTCAATGAATTCATAATATTTCTTTAACTGATTTAATTATAATTTTACAATATCTTTAAAAATATATACAAAAAATCTACCGATATTCCATAAATTGAGACTAAAAAAAAATTATATTGCACTTCGCCACTAATATATAACGAACGAACGAAAGAAAGAAAGAAAGAAAGAAAGAAAGAAAGAAAGGCGTGCATTATCAATTTGCTTCCTTCAATTCAAAATTATAAATTTCTACCGATTTAATATTATAATAATATTTCAATATGTAACTTCTTACCAATTGTTCATAATTGAGTTTGAAGGCTTGGGTAATCATTCCTGAACACACCAATTTTGTTTTTCTCTTTTTCTTGTTCGACACCAGAGGTTCTTTCTCAACTCCTTTTCCTTTTTTTCCTCTTTTTTCAAATTAAATATGTACTAAAAGTAAAAAATCATTCGAATTTATATTAATAAATATAGAATAAAGGGTATAGGATATGGTATAAATTATCATTTTAGTCCACTTGTTAAATTAGTTATTTAAGATTACCTCTCAACTAAATAATTGAAGTTATCAAATAATCCAAAAAAAAAATTAATTCAAAATTTATGAGAGAAATTTTTTATAACATAAGAAAATATATTTCTCAAAAATGACTTAACGGATTGTTACATACTCTCCAATTGTTTCTAACCTCAAATCCATTACCGCTATGCACATCATCAAAACCAATAAAAGTTTTATACATCGGCATTGAAATTTCTGTCAATAAAAACTTTCGTGGTGATCAAAATATCTCGCAAAACTGCCTTCAATGTGGCTATCATATTTGTTGCATGCTAAGTTTTGTTTGTCTTCTTTTGTATTTTACTGATTCAATTAGTTCAAATTTTGAACTGCATGAAATTAATAAAGAAGAAAATATCCTTTATCAAAAGTCTTTTCATTCTTGAGATTCAAGTGTCAAGTGTGAAGAACATTTCTACTTGTGGAGTCAATATATCTTCAAAATTGTTAGCCGCCATGGACAATAAATGAAACTTTTGAATAATATGTGTCTATTCTTAATTTTCTAACCCATATGAGAGCTCAATGTCGGAAGAATTTGAATTTCTGGACTTTGAATTATAATTTTGTAGAGTACCAAATTTTAATTTATATTTTACACATTAATTATTTTTCTTAAAATAAATATAGAATTTGGATCAGAGTTATCAAGTTCTATTACTCCTGATTGAAATCAACATAAGAAGAAAAGGAGGAGGATGTCAGTTGAAGAGTGCTTGATGAAATTTGCAGCTCATTTTCTTGACATGTCTCGAATAAATATATCATTTCTTTTTATAGTACTGTTTTTGCAGGTAAAATTACTCGGTGTGAAACAAGGGCTTGAAGCTTTTGCACTAAATCGACATATAAGATGATTATAGTGATGTAACAACCCAATATGACAAATTATGGAGCAATATATGAAAGCTTCACATTTATGACAAATTAAAATATTTCTTATGACTTGTCAAACGTCATAATTGAGTCAAGTGTGAAAAATGTGATGGATTAATTTATATCATAGATTGAGATTGATGTTATGATTACTGAGTCAAACAATTATATTGAGTCAAACAATTGAACAACTCAATAACTAACGACTGACTCTCTTATAATATAATTTCTTTTATATGACATGTATGAAAAGAACAAAATAGAAATTTTACCGAGTGAACCTTAAAATCGTATATCCAAACACAATAGAGATTGTGCAAATGAAATTGATAGAGTATTTCCTAGGACAATCTCTAATCCCAACTGATAACTTGGTATTCTTCTACATGGGACATTCAAGTAAGATGAACCCTACTTCAAGTGTCATCATATAGCTATGCAGCATCAAACAAGAGTTGAAATGGAATGTGATCATCTCAAAGTACCACAGACAAATGAATGGCTCACTAACAAGGAGGTGTTTGATGCGAGAAATAAATAGTCATGGAATAAAAAAAATAATAAAAGGATAAAATTTTGATATCTTATTTAGTTGCCAAATTTGAAATAACTTATTCCACCATTTATAGTATAGTGATGGAATAAGTTATGTACATGATGGACTAACTTATCTCAAAATAATTAATCCTAAGATAAGTTCTTCCCAACCGACGACCCTTAACAGATTTCTTCATCCACGTTTCACAAATTTTGTTGGCTGTTTTTCTTTTTCCTTTTTTGGGGTTAATAAAACTGGCATTTAACAGCACGTAAGCTTTCACATATAAGGTCCACATTTCCCGGTCTGAGGAAAAGTAAACCACAAGGCCGCTTTCAAGCGTTGTAGCCTCGACAAGTACAATAAATTTGTAACCAACGACCAGTTTTTTTTTTTTTTTTGTCCTAAATTTGAAATTTATGATATGCTACAAGTTAAGCAACAGAGTTATCCCGATCTTGCTAAAGTAACAACCTATCAATTGCAACTTAAACAAACTTTCCACAAAAGCCAATGCCTGATTTATAGAATATCTACAATTACGAAAAAAACAAACAAGTCCCCAAATTTCAAACCACCCCCTGTAGTTAGTCATAGCAGATGCTCCACGGCATGGAACGGCCCATCAACTCTGCAAGCAACAGGAATATAAGGATGAGGGTAAGTAACAGAAACAAACTACATTCACTTGTATAAAATTGCAACAGGCACCCTAAATATTGCACAAGGTGCTAAAACAAGAATACCCTGGCCCCTCTTTATCCAAAATGCTAATGATCTTCTCCCTGCAAACTATTTCATCTTTCTTTTCTCAATTTCTTCCAAAGAAAAAAGTTTGGCATAACATTAGCTTCAACAGACTAGTGGTTTAACGACCACTTGGAGCACTGATCCTCCCGTCACATATTTAAAGGGAATATGAACAGATTAGTGTACTAATATTTTATCATGCCAAACAAAAATTTGCACGCATAAACAACCATCATCGTACCATTGCTGATTCTTCCTGAACTCAGTAAGCACTGGGTATATGTTCTCAAAGGCAGTATAGGTCTCATCTCTAATCTGAAATACAATAAAATCCTCGGTAAGGTAAATTGGTAAGTCATTATCATAACATATAGAAATTTAGTGAAGAATCTTTCATAGGCAGATACTATGTAATACCTTGGCACCTGTGATGACAATTTTCCCAGAAACAAAAATAAGCAGCACTATTTTTGGTTGTTTCATGCGGTATATTAATCCAGGAAAAAGTTCTGGCTCGTACTGTACAAAGAGACAATGAAAAATGATAAATACAAGGAAGAATATTAATTATCAAGTCAACACACTGTTTTTATCTGTCAGAAAATCCCACTAATGGTTCTTTTGATTTTCTATTTACAGTGTCATGATTCTAATGAACATATCACTCAAACTACTGAAGCTCGAGCATAACCACCTGGACCAATCACTTGAAACTATGTACCAGTTGCATTTCTGTCAGTAACAAGGGTGGAAATCATTTTAAATCACAAAAACATGAATGAAGCATGCAGGATTGGCTAAACCACTCCTATTATGATGAAGTCTTTAATCCTACATATCGATTATTCAATTAAATTAAGAACATGCTAACAATGTTGCAAAACGGAGGTGGTGAGGGAATTAAAATGTCAAGAGAGAGATGCCTACAAGATGGTGGATAGAATTAAAATGTCAGGAGAGAGATGCCTACAAGATTCTTTTGGATGGCTGAAACACTGGAGTATGAGGCATCTGACCATGAGGGACACTGAGAACTGCATTATCATGGCAAGAGTAGTTTGACCACAAAGGATAAAGGGAAGCAAGTGCGCTGAAAGGCCAGAATTGAGAGCCAGATTTTATTTATCTTCTCATACTTCTTGCTATTCCTCAGCCAGATTTTATCTTCTCATACTTCTTGCTATTTCTCAGCCCCCTTACTCTCCAAGGAGGGAAGGAGAGATTCAATTAGTGTCAAGGTAATACAACCAGGAAGGTTGACTTTTGATAGCTAACAAGTACTAACGGACTTCAGTTCACAGGAAGAAGATACAAAAAGCATGCTGACAATTCTTAGCCAATCACTGGGCTCGAGCTACTTGGACACACATCATGATCTAAGTTGAGCCTTCATCCATCTTTATCAAATTCAGTTAAATAATTGGTTTCCCTACAAATGAGTGATAATGCGCATACAAATTTTGTAAAGTCAAATTGATAAACAGCTGTCATAAGGAAACATTAAATCATGGTTTAAGTTTGAATTGCTTATAAATTTAAATAGTAGAAGATCTTAAGTTCTACAGTGTGATACTTTAGACTTGGGGATGGCAATAGGGCAGGGCAGGTCGGGCTCGGGGGCAGGGTGGAGCGGGTTTGAGCCATGTGCGGGGCAGGGTGGGGGTTGACCTATGCATGTGCGGGGCAAGGTGGGGGCAGTTGTGGGTTATAAAAGTCCAAAGTTTTAAATTACACCATCTCTTTTGAACTAAATGCATGTTTTCGTATTTCTTTGCTTTAAATTCTTCAAGTTATATTAACATGTTTTATTTTTCTTATAAAATATTCTTATTACTTATTTTGCTCATTTATAATGTAAGCTATTGCAAATTTTTTCATGAAGATTTACTGTAAGCTCTTCTAAGATTTATTAAGTTATTAGAATAATTTTTCAAAAAATTTCATTTGGATTAACAGAAAACAATTTCATTTGGATCAACTGGAAAAAATTTCATTTGGATTTACTTTAACAAGTTATTAGAAAATTTTTTTTGAAAAATTTCATTTGGATTAACTGGAAACATAGATCAAGTGGAAACAATTTCATTTGGATTTAATAGCCATGTTTTCTTAAAGTCTTATTTAATTAAAAAAAAAAGTAAATTATGTGGGGCGGACTTATGCATGGGTTAGTTTATGTGGGGTGCAGCAGGGCAAGTTGAGAACAAAAAGTTATGCTATGCGGGGCGGGGCGGGGCGGGGCAGGGCGGAGCAGGTTGAATTCTTGCCAGGTTTAAGTGGGTTTTCCCTGCAACATCCTGCCCCATTTGCAATCCCTATTCAGACTCGTCAATACAGAGGATATCAATTGGATAGGTGGATTATTTATGGCCAAGATTTTGTCAATTAAACTCAGCACCATTTGCAGTTAACTCATGGTTAAACCAATACCATGACCTAGTTTTTTTCCTGGTTAATGGTCCAACCACTTTGAGGAAAAGATTTGGATTTGCATGCTTGCTTATTCTATGCTACCAAAAGCTTTTATTGGCCACAGATAAAGTACCAGAGCTTTGTAGTTCTGGTGTATTTTTAATAACCATCATTTCCAAGACAACTGACATGAAGGGAAGTGGGTCAACAATACCTAATATCCAAAACCAACAATGTATTGACTTTTGGAATTTAATCTGCTACTACATGAAGACTGATAAGAAGGAAGACATCATGAGAAAAGAGGTATATTACCTCCAACAGTATAATTCAAAAGGAACGATATATTGAAATATTAAAATTTGATCTGATATACATACAATTACATGATAATGCATGTGAAGACTAAATAGAAAGGCAAATTCTGAATTTTGTTGGACAGTAAAATAACCAAATAATCAATTGCATGAAAGGCTTATAGGTACAACAGGCATTGCATTTTAATTATGAACACTGAATAATAATGATATATGTCAATACTTACGCTTGAGAAAGCACCGTGGGCATACGCAAGGCCTTCAAGTCGAATAGGAAATTTAACATCACAAGAACCAACTATATTCTGGATCTTAAAATCCTGCAAAACCAGTATAAATAACTAAAATATATAACAGAAACACCAAAAAGAACAAAATTACAGCTAGAATAGGGATTGTTTGGAAACAAGTGTTCCTTTATATGTGTATTACAACAACAACATACCCAGGGAAATCCCACAAGTGGAATTTGAGGAGTGTAGAATGTACGACGACCTTACGACCACCTCATAGAGATAGATCTGTTTTCTTTATTATTGTATTGCTTCCACAAAATTAGAACCAAAGAAGAAAGCAATGTCTAAAAGAGTTCTAAATCATTTCAAAGCATTTCCAAAACAAGTTCTAATTCTTGAAACAAAAGAAATATTTCTTAGCCGCTTCTAGAACATTGCAACATGAGTATAGCAGGCTTTCAATCACATCCCAGCACAGCAGCAGCTATAGGCTTTCTTCTGCACAACTTGTTGATCGAGGTAGTGAGTTTACTTTTTGCCTTGATTCTAGGGAATACCAAGCATCAGAGCAGTTTAAAATAGATCACTCCCCTGCAAGCTCAAAGTGGTATTCTGATTTGTCTTTTGTGGTGGAATCCTAAATATACTTAAAATTCCTCTTATTTATTTATGTGGAATTCAACATGAAAATAGGCACCAGCATTGACGGGTTGGATCCAGATATAGTGGAATATATCCATAAGGTGTAGTTCTAAAGTAGAACTTCATAAAAGAGTTTGCCCTCTCGGAAAAAAAATATTTCAAAACTGTATAGAATGCAGAATAGGGATGAAAACATATAAAGTTTGTTTCTTCTCTTTATTTCTTTTGCTGGAGAGGACGCTCTCTTCTTCTCATTCATTATTTTCACTTAACATTCAAGATAAGGGAAGGGAATCCGCCAATATCCATCTATAAAATATCTACAAACTGAATAGTTGAGTGATGGAGGTTACCTTAAACTTGGCTGGAAAACCAAGCTTCTGAATGATTCTAGCATACTGAAAAAGATTAGGAGAAAATCAAAATAAGAAAAGATAAGTACTTGAAAAAAAAAGAAGAAATTTGAAAACTTGACAATTTCTTAAAATAAGTACTACTCCCTCCGTTTTATTTAACTAGGTCTCTATACTAAAAAAAAAATTCTTTTTTATTTGTCCATTTTAGCAAATCAAGAGAGTTCAGTTACTTCTTTTCCCATACTAAACTTAGTCTTAAGTAACTACATAAAGTAGGGATGCCAAGTGGGGCGAGCCAAACCCACGAAGACTTCAACATGGGCCAAGTAATATGAAGCAGAGGGAATATAAGGCATAAAAAGCTCGTTGAACAGTCTGGACCTTTTCAAGAAAATACACTAGACTGATCCTTAATCCAAATTAGAATTATCTGATTCATTGAATTTAGATTAGGATCTGGTGATTCATCATAAAGGATACAATACTAGCTATTAACTAGTACATTAAAGGATACAATACTAGCTATTAACTAGTACATACTTTCCGGGCTGCCAACTTTGATTGTTGCTCACTTTTGGCTCCGGTACAAACCTGAGACAGATAAACTCACAATTAAAAGACGAGAGCAAAATGAATATTTATGAACAATGAAAAGTTTATTATAACAACAAGAAGGTTATATAAGAAGTTTCCAGAATCATTTAAATTAATCAACTACTTGATCAGTAACAATGGATATACTTGTTAAAACCAAACCCATCAAAAATCAATGCTGTAGAACATACCATTTTCCCAGAAGCAAAAATCAATGCTGTAGTTTTTGGTTCTCTAATTCTCATGATCACAGCAGCAAAACGCTGAAAGCACAACAAATTGTTAAAGTAACATATACTTTCATTCTCAATTTCATGACAAAGAAGCATTCCTTACAACATCCAAATATTCATAAATAGTCTGTTCAGCAGATCCTATTAGAATACAGTGACGAAACAAGTTTGGTATAACTTCAGAAGCAAATACAAGCAATAGCTACTTAATTGCTTTATACACAAATTATGTCAAAGTAAATTCTTGCGAATTAAATTATGTCAACGTAAATATTGCTGCAATTCTATTCATTGTCAAACCTTAAATAGGAACATCAAATATATCGTTTTATAGCCTTGCCAGATTTTCATAAACAACAAGATAACCCCCCCACCCCCACCCCAAAAAAAAAAAATAGAAGGAGGAGACACAATTAGTAGAAATCCAGTAACATAATACTGACCAATTCCTAGCTGACATGAGCCAGTTGGTAAACAATTCAGACAACTTATTTTGAATACCAAAAGAGATGGCTCTGCATTGAAGGCTAGGTGACCAACTGATAAGACTTAATAATTAACTGAGTTGCTAAGTGCCAAAAGGACCCAAACTGCACTTGTGGTGTGCAGACCATAGTTGTGGAAACAAAATACGGATGCACGCAAGAAAAAAAAAAAGAGAAATCAAATAAATGGAAAAGATGAGACGATAATGGATGCAAGCCACAAAGGCCAAGAATACCCCCCCCCCCCCCCGGTAAAAGATCAAGCATCAGCCTTTTATCACAATTCAAGTTGGATTATGCTCTGGCGTGCCACTTGCAGACCAAGTTCGCTAAGTGAACATGCATGGCCATATATGCATGTACAATACATAAAACAACGATAAATTATGCTCAACTAACCACTTGCAGTCTAAGTTCAATAAGTCAACATTGCATGGCCCTCTATGCATCTAAAAACATATAAACTGATGATAAATTATGCTCGACTAACCATAACTGGCTAATTAACCATAACTGCATATATAAATAACTAAATAAGACACCTAACTGTTCTTTTAGGCAACAGAACCTCCAAACAGAACTTTCCCAATTCAATCTCTTCTATTCTTAAACTATTTTCTTCCCTTTTATCTCTCTATCCATCTTTTTGTCTTCCAGTTCAATATCTTCCTCCCCTCTCCCCTCCCCTCCCCACACAAGGTTCTCTCAAAAGATAGTTCCATTTCTTCCTCTCAATTAAACCATAAACAAGATGCAGCTACCATAACGAAATGTATCACAAGTACCTTTAAGGTCTCTGCTGTTTTCTCTAGGTCCTGAGACTGAGTTAGGTCAATGACAAACATCAACTATAGTGTTAATCTTGAATAACTTCAAGATTTAGGGCAATGATTCTAATATGAGATCCATACAGAGATAACATCCCAGCAGTGCCATGATATTGTATCATGGCAAGCTGTCCATAGGGTTGAACGCGTTTCTTGATTTGTAAATAGAATAACTCCAATAAATTTTTTAATTATAAATAGAACAATCTCCACACATACTAAATGCAAAGCCCCATGCCAACACGAAGCCAACAAATCATACTAAAGTGGTTTTATGTACTTTTCTTCCCCAATTTATGCAAAACCTTTCTTTTTAATTAGTGCCCAAAAACGATACATTTTCCTTATTTGACAAATATATTTTTTTATGACAAGGAGAACCCGCAGTCGCTACCCTTTTGGGTGTGCATAGGATAAACCCTCGCTCCTATGCAATAGCTCGCAAACCACATAGGAGAGGTAACCCGCACTAGGCAAGCCCAGTGGGGCGAGCTCGACCAAGAAGACAAACCCCTTGCTTTCACTAGCAAGGGATTTTGAACTTGAGACCACCATGCCTAAACCACTAGGCCACCCCAAAAGGTTTCCTTATTTGACAAATGTTAAATGACATTATCAACATTTGCCCTTGTTGGGTCCTACTTATCTGGAAAAATACTTTTATTGATGGGGGACTACACTATCAGCAAAAAAGCATATGTAAAGCACGTATAAAGCACAAACATTGCAATTCCAAAAATATTCTCAGTATGAAGTAGGCACATCAACAAAGAGTTACTTTCTTGAAAAAAAAAGGTACAATACATATACATATCAATTATAAAATTTGTGTACATAACTTATTGGTTCAGTCCGATTTTTTATTCGGTTTGTTTTTAATGAAATCAAACCAACAAGTTTTCAAAGTTAAATATGATTTGGCTAGCCATGTGACCAAATAAATAAGTCACCCAATGAATGAAATAGTTAAATGGACCAACAATCTCATTAAAGCTATACATTTTTCAACTGAAAGGACAGAACTGCCTTCATGAGTCATGTTGAAGCACGAATGTTGATGAAGACCTATTTGCTTTTAGCCTATTCTACTACATTAAATGTGTGAGCGTGTGGATGGGTCTGCTCTCTTTCTATATATAGAGAATGACTCTTATATCAAAACAGAAGGTGGCAAAAAAACATTCCGTCTATTTGGGCTTCGACTACAAATATTCTCTTTCGCGTTTTACGTAGAGAAAGAACGAAAAGAGATTAAGACTTTAATCTCACTCAAGTCGGTGATGATTGAGCTGAATGAATTACAGGCCGTATTTAAATTTTAACTTATCGAGCTGACCTCAAGACTTAGTTTTTGAACTAAGACAACTAGAGCACGACCCACAGTGCTAGTTGTGACTAAACATTCAAAAGTCAGATCACTTTGTTCATAGGTCCTTATTTTGGTCACTGTTATTCCCTTTACACTTTTTTTTGTGAGCATTAAATCTTTTAAAAAAGGAAAACAATATGAGACAATGAAATTCACAAGCTTAGACTTTGTTTTTTATAACAGTGTGCAAGTCAGCATGCACAAACCTCGACTTATTCCATGGGGAACCTACCACTTCCCGCCAGCATGGGTACCATAATTCTATCCATCAAGGCTTGAAAACATAGGGGGAAATCAAAAACTTAGACATTAAAACAAATCATTTGGAGGGAAATGCCTGTCTAAAAACATCATTTTTAGGGAAACAACTAAAGGGAGAAAATTGTCAATTGCCTCATAAGTTACTGAGGGGAAAAATAGTCATGCTTAAATAAAGTTCATCTAGTCCATGGAAGCTTCAATCATCTCCCAACATTCACAACCACAAAAGTAACAAAGTCTGTTGTTGTTTTTTTACTTTTCAAAATCATGAAGTTCAATACAAATCATTTGAAAGCAACAGATTAGCAGAAGTAGCAAATCTCTGACAGTCTCATTCATAAGAAGATCCAATAGTACACAACTCCATTCACATGTTAGATAAAACACATCCTGAATGTGAATTAGGGGGATCTATTATCTTATCACCAAATACAATAACAAATTACAGCACAGAAATATACCTTTGGGTTGTATTCTGCATTTCGAGCTTGAAGTGCAATAGCTTTCAGGTCCAACTTGCAGTCCAAATTAACCGTTGAGACAATATTCCTAGCAGTGAAAAAGAATGACAAGACTCAAATGTGTGGAAAATAAATATCTCAAAGTTCTTAAACAGAGGTTACTTGTTGAAACTTCTCAAAGTTCTTAATTAAAAAAGTTACTACCCAAACTTCCATTTCTAGAAGTTTTCAATTCCCTGTCTCCAATTTTTCTATTGTCTTTGTTTTTCTTGATAACCAAGAAATCCTCGAGGGAGCACGGTTCTAAACTGGTGGATATCAAATGCTACTTCCTCTATTTTAATGCAATCAATAATGGTTAGAAACTTATGGATATGAATACTACTCCCACCATTTTGACGCAATTGATAATACTTGTTTTCCTAAAACATATTTTGACAAATTACTACATTATATTTTTTTTAAAAAATCAGAAAAAACACTAAGTTGTTGGGAAAGGAATAAACTATCAATGACTTTTAAACAATTCACAGGCCCTGATATTGGTATTTATAGATGATGAAGTTAGTCAAAGTGATGAGAATTAACTTACTGGAGAGTAGGGACAATTCCAGAAGGATGCTTGGTAAGATCCACTGGCTGGCTCCCCTCTAATCCCTGATCCGCCATTGTCTATTGACCTAGTCCTTTCAGTGCAGAAAAGGCTACAACAAGGGATTAAAGTAGCAGAGAGAATCAATACAACTACTGTGGGCCAATCCAAACTAGTTTGATATGCTATACAATTCTCACTGTCAATGTCGCTCAATTTGACCTGTTTCGATTCAGTATTCAAAAAAAGGGTTCCCTACCACTAAAAGTTTATCTACAGTTCTACAGAGTTAATTCTCTTCATCAATTATGAAAACAGTAATTGTTCCAAACCACAGAAGACCAATCTCACATCTATTTGATTCAAAAACAATATTTGATTTCAAAAAAAATTTCTTCTCAGTCAAAATCTTTGTAGAGAAAGTTACCCAATCGGTGAGGATGCCAGTGTCATGGACAATAAAAATAACTCTTCACCTAAAGACGAAAATCAAATCACAATTTTTGGTTTCTCTTATCAATTGTTATTTTCCCGTTCGACCCAACCGGGAGAGAATCAGAACTATAATATATCCAATGAATAAACCGAGAGTATAATGTATAGCAGAAATTCGGTCCAATTTGAACTCACAAACAAATTATTACAACAAAACTGGAATATTTAACAACAGAACATGAGCCGATGATGAATAATGGGTCAGATCCAGACCTTCAAACGGAAAATCCAAAACTAGGGTTTGGTTAAATAGTGGTGAAAATTGGAGCTGAAAACGGTTAATTCTTCTGAGAAAAATAGAGTTGTAGCGGTAAAGAATTTGAATGAAGGATTCTTTTATATATGAAAGGGGAAGATCTTTGTGGAGCGACAAGGGTTAATATATATATAGAGAGAGAGAGAGGGGAGAGGAGAGGAGAGGAGTTGTGAGGAACGATCTGAAGAGAGACCTTATGGGAGAGGCGTGTGGGGATTCCAGTATTTGTGTGATAAAGCTGGTATCCTGAATTTACTCAATTACCCTCGCTTGACCAATACAGATTTGGATTTACTCGTGGCTAATGGACACGTGCTCTTATGGTCGGGCGAAATTATTTTGGTCATATTATTGGTCATTTTGTTGAATTGATTTTGACTATTATTTTCTTCATCCATTTTTACTTATTTTATTAATAAAACTAAAAAATAATTTATTATTTTATAATTAAATATCATTAATTTTTGAATACTTGGATAACTTATAACTATTAAAATGATGTAGTAAAATTATTTTTTTATTTATTTTTATTGCTTTTTAAAGTGTGTGCCAAATCAAATATGAATAATAAATATGGCATGAGTCATTTGTACTAAGCTAGTGTTTTGTTGTTTATACCAAATCAGATTTTAAAAATTTGATCATAAATTTTGGATCAAATCATAAAAATCTGTCTTGAAAAACTTTTCAAGTTGGGGACTTCCACTCATAAAATTTCTCAAAATAAAATACATGTCAAATAATACAACAATAACATACCTATTGAAATTTCACAAGTTTAAATTTTGGATAGAAGAAAAACTCAAAACAAAAAAACCGTTGCGATAATTTCAAAAACCTTCCATTATGTTTGGCATCACCAAAATAACATTTTTTTGTATTTTATAATATTACGTTTGAATTCTAGATCTTAATTTTTCTATATAAATATTGTGATTAATATAAAAATATTGTAAGCTAACTAACTTTTCCTTTATTTACGTATTTATTTTTATTAATTTTACAAATATTTTACTAAAAGAATTAATTTTCAAACTTCATTACTAGTTACTTCAAAAAATAAAAAATAATTGTCAAAATTCGACATCTACACATGGACCATATATTATGTTCCTTTCCTCGTGATTTTTTATATATTGTAAAATTTTGAAGTGCTGATAGATTTTCGTTATATGTAACACCTCAAAAGTTTCTAGTCTAAACTAGACTTTGAAAAAATCAAAAGCAATCAAAAGTGCATAAAAAAAATGTGTACAAAGTCTTTCACGGACTGTGAAAGAATTAATGGACCCGAGTCCAAAAAGTTAAAAAATATTCTCAGAGTTTTATGAACTCTTCTATGGATCGTGGTAGCTTTGACAATAGATCAGTTAACCATGAACTCAGAACTCAGAAATTTCAATCTTGTATAGGTGCTTGTATTACATGTGAATAGATCCACGGACCGTAAAAGCTTTCATAGAAGTCAATCCCTTACACTCAAGAAAATCTTTCACGGACTGTGAAAGAAAATTGAAAGTGCTAGTAATACCTCAAAAGTTGCTAGTCTAAACCAGACTTTGAAAAAATCATATGAAGTTGAAAGTGCAGAAAAAAAAATTTGTACAACGCCTTTCACGGGCTGTGAAAGAAACCACGAGCAATGAAAGAATTCATGGACCCAAATTCAAAAACTGCAAAATATTCTCAGAGTTTTATGGACTCTTTTATGGACTGTGGTAGATTTCACATGTCATACATCAATTTGTCAATCATGAATCAGAACTCAAAAATTTCAAACTTGTATGAGCACTTGTATGATCTGTGAATAGATCCACGTATCATATAGGCTTTCATTGAAGTCAACCCCTCAGACTCAAGAAATCTTTCTTTATTATGGGTATCATCATAGACCGTGAAGGATTATACTGTTTGTAAAAAACATACCTAATTGTTTTAAGTCAGAATTTTGTTGGGTTTTTTCTACTCTTTTAATTTATATAATATGTCGATTTGACCTATTCTAAGTGGGATTAAAGGATCCTTATTAGTCTAATCCTCTCATCCTGCTCCTAACACTTCCAGATTAGATTTCTTTTCTCCCAAGTTTTTTTTCAAGGCAGGAGCAAAAATTAAAGCTTCAAGTCTCTCCTCCCAAATTTAAGCTAGGATTTCATTCAAGATATGTAGGAATTTCATCAATGGGTATTCCTTCGCCCATTGAGTCCCAAGAAATCTTAATTCATCAAGTTCTATGATTCTACAAATTTAGAATTTCATGATTTTCATGGGTTCTTACACAACTTCACTTTCTTCTCCATGATTGATTTCAAATTGCATGAATTGCTTATAATTCTATGGTTTTATGTATAATTTCATGATATCGATGATTATTTCATGAAACCTAAGCTTGCAAGTACTTTTATGATCATAATTATGTTATTTTTATATGCATGTTTTAGATTACCATAATTTCATGACATCAGATGCTTTTGGATAAAGTGTTTTTTAATATTTGTCAGTTATCATGATTAATGATGCTTTTAGATAAAATATCTTCAATTATTATCAATTTTAAATTATGATTTAGGAGCTACTCTTGTGTTTATCAGATATCAAACTTACAATATTTTTAGATAACTACGTATCAATTTTATGCGTGTTTTATTGACTGTATACTTAGCACCAAATGGTCTTTAGGAATGAAGATTTCCACTTAGCATCCATGGATCTTTAGTAGAAATCCTAAAGTTTCATAAGTGTATAGAATTGTTTTAGATAGACATTAGCTACTGAATCCACCTTAGCTCAGTTATCATGTCCGTACCTTGGTAAGTATGGACACTCTCTTTTCAGTGCGAGAGTTGTAAATTGAACTTTGTATTTGTAATTTAGATGATTTATGTCGATTAATATGTATCTCCTATACTCAAACTTTTAGATATTGCATGACCTTGTATTTATGTATTTCAAATTAATTTATTTAGTTTTCATATTATGTTACTTGGTCATTGTTTCAATATGTAAATATATTTACAGATTTAGTATATTCAAATATCATGTTTTATTATACATATTTCTCATACTCAGTACATTTAGAGTGTTGACCATATATATTTTGTCTATATTATTTCATAATATAAATACTAATACTCAATATTATCATGTCCGTAGTTAATACAAATCTAGTTAGCAAGTTAGCGTGTTTGGTGAGTTAAGGCTTATCCTATTCCCAACTTGAGATACTAGAGACATGTTAGACGAAGTATGAGAATATCCTCATTTATTCAAGCATTGATTTAATTTTTCTATTATCTAGACTTCTATTTGAAACATATCTTCTATATTATTTCTTATGTCATTGTTAATTATTATTACCTTATATATGCAATAAATTCTGGAGGCTTGGTCGGGGTTCCTTGGGATCCTAATCTCCATGTCACATAATATAACCTAGCTTGAATTATGATAACTCTTCTCATGTTTTCTATAATAATTGGTCAAACCAAAGAACTCTAAATCAAAGGATATAACAGTCTAGGTTAATTCTTAATCGCCTAGGTCTTATTAGAATCAACTATGATACCTTTACCAAAAATAATATGACCAAAAAACTCCACCAACCTCAATCAAACCTCATACGTGCTAAACATGGCAAATAATTGATGATCCTAAAGCCCTTGCAAACCAATTCTTAAATGATCAGCATGTTCCACTTCACTCCGAGAGTAGATCAAAATATTATTGATAAATAGGAGTGTGTAAGAATTAAATCGACAGATAAATCAAACTCAAAAATACGTTATTGGTTTATTATTATCAAGTTATTGAGTTAATAAATTTTTTATGGTTATTGAAACGACTCCAAAAGTGCCCGAAAATGTACCTCGAAAGTGCCTACAATCGTATTTCATATATCTCAAAATCCATGCGTTATTTCGAAAATCCAACTTTATATTCTTGTTCAAGGGGTTAAATTGAGTGGAAAATGGGTCTAACCCCAATTTTAGAGAAATCGAATTGCAATTTCAATTTTTAAAGTGTCGAATTCCAGTGTGTGGTGTGCGTTTGTGGCGCGACGCGCCACTGTGTTATTTTGGTACCAGTTTTCAAGTTCGATCCAAGACTTTTGGGTCTTGGGCCTAAGTCTTTCCATGCGTGAAATACCTATACTTAGCCTTATTTCACCCTCATATCATCCAAGACATTTTCAAATACTCTCTCAAACATTTAGACAATATTTCATCTCCAAATTTCAAGTGTCAAAACTCATCCAGATTATAAAGTTATCATTCAAGCTTCAAGTTTCCATCTCCAATCTTCATCAAGCTATTCTCTAAAGCTAAGGTATATGGTTTTCTTTCATGGTTTCCTTTCATCCATGATACCAAACTTCCTTTACTTAAAATTACATGATTTAAAGTTGATTTACTCATGGGTCTTAATTATTATGGATTTCACTGCACACTATGTTGGAATTTCATGAAATTATGGCTGTTTTAGCATGTTTTGAGCTATGAGCCTAAGATCTATTGTGAGATTTAATGTATATTGCTTGAGGGTATTACCAAGTATATATCGATAGTTTTATATTGGATTTTCTAGCATGATTACACTCTTGAATTGCATAGTTTACACTAGCACTACACACCCGCCAAGTGTTTGATAAATACCCGATTATGAGTTTCTTAAGGAATTAAAGGTTCAATGCATGTCTTATAAGTTGATTGACTATATGATGATGAAAGGTATGTATATATATGATATTATCTTTATAGTGTTGGGAATTGACCAAGCCTCACTTGAGGGATTGTAGGCCCGAGTAACCTTGTTAAGGGGTTTGTACCTCGATCACCTCGCTCGGGAGGTGGTAGGCCCGTGCAACCATGTCGAGGGGTTTGTACCTTGATAACTAGATTGGGGGGTTTGTACTCCATCAATCATATCGGGGGATTTGTACCTCATCAACCTATTGAGGGGTTCGTACCTCATTCACCTCTCCAAGGGAGTGGTAGACCTTGGATATGTACTAACAATGGTCTCTCCTTACACATGTATTATGTCCTATATAAACATGATTTTACTTCAAGTATCATTCATACATGTCATATCGTTATATGCTTATTTATTTGCCTATGTTATGCATTTTGTTTTGGTGCTTATCACTTGTTGCATTGCATCCTACATTCTTAGTACATTCAAACGTACTAATGCATACTCTACGCCTACATGATGTCACCATGTATCCGCTTGAGCATCTCCCTCCACGTGGCTAGTATGATTTCTCTCAAGCTTATTGGTGAGTCCTCCATTCCGAGGACTATGCTTATGACCTCATGCTATGTTTTGAGACTATCTTTCTTTTATGTATATGTTGACTATGAGGGTGAGCCTGGTTGCTTGTCTTGGCCCCTGTTCTTATCTATGTAGTAGAGGTGTTGCTGGACATATCATGTGTAATGTTATAAGTTTTGACTCTCTCTTGACTCTTGTTGTTTATGATATGAAAGATGTCCCTTAGTCCCGGTTATCCCTATTTACTATCTCCTGTTGTTATTTTATTGCTTCCGCGACCAAGGATTTGTAATGATGTGCTAAGAGGCTTGCTTGAAGCCCCTTCAGATTCCTCTTGCGTCGTATCATGTCTAGGCTCTAGGCTTGGATCGTGACAAAATTATCAGGTTATCGATTCGATTTTAAATTTTAATATTGGGTTATTGGGTAAATCGATAACCCATTAATAATAATTTACTACTTTATCCCTTCATAAATATTAAATGTTAATAATTTAGCATTACTTGATACTAAATCAATGCTCGTAAGTCATGTATTTGGTTGATTTCTAATGTATAACACTTTTATTGGAAAGTAAATTAGAAGATGAGGTCAAATATTGCATATTATTAAGTTTGGGTGCTCAATTGATTTGTTTGTTTTACTGTATCTCATCGTATTGCGTCAAATTTTTTAGAAAAGTCGTATATTTATTTTGTGTATTTTCTTATTGGATTAATGGAACTGTTAAGGACTGATAAACCAAACACCAATTGAAGATATTTTATTCGTTTGTTATTGGTTTGACATATATAACAACAACAACATACCCAGTGTAATCTCACAAGTGAGATCTGGAGAGGGTAGATTGTACGCAGACCTTACCGCTACCTCATAGAAGTAGAGAGGTTGTTTCCTAAAACCCTCAGCGTCAAGTTAAGCAATTACTTACGAATATTCTTTAATTATGTACCTATAAAATTGCAAGTTGCAGAGCTTTATTTAAAAAATAATAATAATCACGTCGCGTATTAATTAATTAAGTCCCCCCCCCCCCCAAAAAAAAAAAATACTTTCCGGTTTCAATTTATGAGTTATGGTAAACGTTAAATTATAATCTAATATTTTGTCGGTAAAATTAACAGTATTATTAGACCTTAGTCTAATATTATTCAAAATAATAACTTTTTAAGTCAATTTGATTTTAAAGAACGAATATTTGTGTGTCTATCAACAACGCTCAAACGTAAATTCATCCCATGCATAGATTAGACGGGGGCTATCTACGATCATGGACTTGGAGGTAAGCCCAAATAGTTCTGAAGCTTTAGGGCTTGGGCCGTGGGCTTTTTCTACCAGACCCGTTAGTTGGGAATATTGGGCTAGATGTAGCCCATGACCAATTTGTACTGAGTTGGGCTAGCATTTGGTGGGCCTTTCATTTGATAAACAGCTGTTGAATTCTATCGAGCGCGATAATTGGGCTCGGTCAGCCTATTTTGCAGGGCTACAATGCTCTTAGTATTTTTATCTAAAGGAAAAATTACGTGGATAAGAACATATACTAGTTAATCAGCTAACATAGTTATAGTTTGAATTAATTACGGCTCGCGACAAACATCTAGCTGTAATTATAGTTTGAGTTTTGTATAATTCGCCCGATTTGTACGAATGTTGTGAGCGATTATACAAAAGTTCTGCTCGAATTAAATTGTATATCGAAATATACAAACACTGTGTGAATTATATAAAGAATCATACAAACGTTGTGCAAGAACTATATACTGAAATATACAAATGTTATACAAAAACTGCGAATTGTATAGGGAATATACAAACATATACAAACGTTGCACGAATTATACAAATGTTGCTATAATTATAGTTACGAAATATAATTACCAAAGCTATGGAGCATAATGAAGATATTTTTGAGTAGCTACATGCGAAAATTCCTCTTTGAAAATAATTGGGTCCTACAATCCTTCAAGTTTCAACATAGCTCATCTTCAGTACCCTGTATCCCTCGTGATGAACCGTTGGTACTAGTCCTATATTTTGTCTTGGAACTATACGAAATTTCAAAGTTCTTCGTATCCAGTACATTTCAAATGAGCATTATTTATATTGATATTAGTTTTTTAAAAAGGTATTTTCCACCAAAGGACCCTTTCCTTAGATGTATAAATTGTTCACTAGCTTACTCAATGTGTCGTTTTTGCAGTCCATGGTCGTATCATAATGTCGTTTTGGCCAACAATAGTACTGTGTCAGGTACAGTCCACTATTATTTTTCATGTACGTGGTTTAAATCGAAAATGAAGTCTATTGTTTGGTTATACCCTTTATAAAAAAGTACTTGAAATAGCTTTCATATTTTAATGCATTTAAATACGATTTCAAAAGTTAAAAAAGTGAGTTCGAAAATAAAGTATAAACTATCTTTTAAATTTGAATACAACAATTCAAATTAAACGTCAATACTAAGATCGGCTAAAACAAGGTGATTACCACAAGAAGTTACTGAATAACTTAGAAAGATAGATATTACTACTATGGACGGTCAGATAACTGTCCATAAATAGATAAGGGATGTATGGATTCTCAAGCAGAGAAGAGCCATGATGGTCCCAAAGTTGGATCTATATTTGAACTTTTACCCAAATCGTCCCGTCTATCTTGTTGAGGAAGAGTTTGGTTTCAAATCCCGGTTCGAAGAGGAGGAGTACGTCATGCTAATGTGCCTTGAATGGGATTTATCGGGACCAAATGTTACAAGCTTCCAGAGTAGAACGGGATCTTAGTAAAGTAGATCATTACGAATTTTACGACGAATTTGATTAGCAAGTTCTCTAAGTTCATTCGGAAGGATCTCATAATTTAACTATCCATGTGGTTGTTTGTCACTTGATGAAATCCGGAGAAAGTGGGATAAAAATCTTCGATTTTCCTCTTCCTCGATTTCTATCCCATTGAAGTGTTTATTAAAAAAATAAAAAATTATTTTAAAATAAATAAATAAATACACAATTTTTATGATTAAACAGGTCCTTGGCCAACTATAGTACTGTGGCAGGTACAGACACTATTAATATTATATGATGTACCTTTTAATTTTATAGCATTTAAATGAAAACGAAACTTGAAGCTGGCTGATGTAGATATGTAATCTCAATAGAATTTTAATGACATTGATGTTTTCATTATTAGATCAAAAAAATATTAGTGGAGGTGATTAGACAGGATTTGTCGCAGGTTCATTCCATTGAGGACATGATCTTAGATAGGAAAGAATTGAGGTCGCACATTAGGGTAGAAGACTAGTAGGGATAGGATGATGTCTTACTTTATGATATATATAGTAGGATTGTAGGATTAGTTGTATCGTTATATATTTGTGTTATTATTGGCCGCTATCTATTTTGTTACTTGTGTTGTATACTTGTATTCATGAGTTTTCAATTGCTTGCCACTTTAATTGTTGTGTACCTAGTATTTTCTATTTTTGTTGCTGATGTATTCGAGTTGAGAGTCTTCCAGAAACAACCTCTCCATCTCTATGAGATTATGATAATATTTGCATATATTTTACCCACTCCAAACATCACTTATGAGATTTCACTAGGTATGTTATCATTATTATTGTTTATTTATAGTTTACGACTCCACGAGTTTGAGTCCTGGATATGTACAATCATTAATATTTGTCTTAAAGCAAATTGTTTATATCACATCTTTTAGAGGAAGTATTATCTCTGATACTGTGTAAATACAAGATATTTTATGCATCAGACTAATTTTTTTTAATAGCAAGCAAAATTATGTATAGGCTAGGGTTTCAATGGACAGGCCCAAATATGATAATAAAGGGAATTTGATATACATATTTATATGGAAGCAAGCTAGATTAAAGTCTATGATATGGACAATTGCTTGATACTTGAACATGATATAGGAAAATCAAGACATGCATGGCATTTATTTTAAAGGATTTTTTAATTTTCTATTTTTATTTGGGAAGGTATGGCGCTAGAAGGAAGAAACACGTGGTGATAGCATCTCGAAATAAGAAATATTCTTTCCATTTTAAATTTTACTTAATATAAAACTTAAGAAAATAAAGAAAACTTTTCAACTTCATGATTCTAAATTAAAGTTCTGAAAAATGTATCAAAATATTCTTAAATCTTTAGTCTTAAACATATCATTTAGAAAATTAAAATTAAAATATTATCAAATTCTTTTTAAAACCGATGGAATAGCTAGCTAGCTAGCTATCCAATTTCTCGAGGATGCCCCATTGAGAGTAACGAAGGTGCACTAAAAAAGGACAGAAAAGGAATCATGCCCAAGTGGTGTGGACAAAGGGAGAAGATGGAAGAATGAGGTCGGTGCGCGGGCGACCCAGTATGAACTATGGTAATGATAAAAAGGAAAATTAAGCTTGTTCCCTTTAAATTAAATTATTTATAATTATATATCTTTTTATATTTTGTACTTTATATTATTAAAATTTTGCTCTTGCTCCCTTAATATTAAAAATTTATGTGGTGATATCATGCCGACGTTAGCACCTACTTGTATGATATACCAATAGGGTATACATATATCAATAGGGTATCACAGATGATTAAGCTCAATCCTATATGATACCGATATAGTACAAATATACCGACAAAGTAAATAATGAATATATTTTCTACTAGTTTAGAGTGTAATACTTTCTTTATTTGTTTCTTAAAAAAATTCTTATATACCAATTGAATATTAATATACTGTCAAAATATCACAAAAGATTGACCTTATTCTATGTGTTACCGCTATGGTATATATATACCGCTAGAGTATATTTTATAGTATTTATGATGACATCATATTGATGTCAGCATACAAAATAAAAAGGGATAAGTGGGTAGAATAGTAAATAGTTTGGATAATGGTTCTATTAAGGATAAATAATTAAGATTGAGTCTATTAAAGGTAAACAATTTCAAATTAGGTCTATTTTGTGTACTTAGTTGGTATCCGTAACGGCTAAAGGGTGGCAATTTGGTGGGCTGAGTCAAATTTGAGCTTGTTATAATGGGTCAAGATAACAAACGAGTCAAGACCCAACTCAATCAGAATTCGCTTGGAGCAAAATGAGCTGGGTCAAAACGGGCTGGATGATGAATTATAGAATGAATCAAAACCCAATTCAACCCAATTTTCACTAAGTTTTACCTATTTTATTTGTTCTTTTACAATATTTTAGTACCTAAGTAATATGAGTATAATTAATAAAAGTGTGAAATTAGCAAAAAATAAAAAATAAAAAAAATTTAAAAGTTAAAATATATTTTTGATTATTATCCCTTTATTTGTTTTATAGTTAACATGATGCTAATTAGACTAGGATTATAATAAAAAATTATAATTAGTAATGAATTGCTATAAATAACATTTTCTCTGTCCTATTTTATGTAGTATTCCTTCTTTTTTAATCAATTTAAAAAAGAAACTTATTTTATTATAATTAAAAATATTTTAACTTTAAAAATTTCCTTTTGTTCCTTAATGAAATAATTTAAACTACATAAATATCAAAAGATTATAATTATTTTAGACTATAAATTTAAAATTTTTTAATATTATTTCAAATCAAATAATATCACGTAAAATAAGAAGAAGGAACAAAGCAATTAGTAAAGGAGATAAGACTTCGTATA
>JAABOM020000001.1:9498515-9520081 GCA_011800125.2 Solanum clarkiae
TCAACCTTTTCTCTGCCATTAATCAAGCTCTTCACATCGCCTTGGACTCTGATCCTCGGTAATTTTATTCTACTCTTTTTTTTTTTTCAATTTTTCCCAATCTTTTAACCTGAAAAGCTGCCGTAGAGTTTTGTTGTCGGTTTGTGGTAGATCAATGCAGAGCTAGAGTCAAAAGTGTTCGCTTGTGGAGTGTGGACAATAATTTTTTTTCTTTTGCTTATTGATTTTTGAATGCCTTTTAATTGATTGATCATGTTTTGACTTAGCGAGAATTTAAAAAACATAAAGTAACTTTTGAATCTTGAATTTTAAATTAAAGATGCCTAGAATTATCAAAATTTTCTTTTCACTTTATGATCTAAGAAAAATCAAGTGGAAAGTGGAAATTAAAAGATTTGTCAAAAAAGAAAAAAGCCATCCTTTCTGAAAGGAATTATTAAGGAAAGCCAGAAAAACAAATTGAAATAGGGGAGTAGATTATTTGTACATATTAAATAATGTTTTTTGTTTAGGGTTTGAATCGAAGCTAGTCCACCACTGGATCAATATATTACTTGATCACATTTTGAAGATTAGCAAAGTGGGAAGGTGGTAGTTTTGTTAATTTCCCATCCAGAAAGATTAGTGCGTTTTACTATGTGGATAGATAAAAGAAAGACAAGAAAAAGGGGGAAAGTACCAACTTTAAGTTATAGGGAATATGACTATGTGAGTGAGCTAGAAATTGAATGGTCAGTTAGGATTTATTAATGAGACAAGTAGAGAATCTCAAGTTAAGCATCTTCTCCTTAAGCTGGGATGATCTTCTTTATACAACTTTTTTTTTTTTCATATGCAACCCTTGAATTCTCATGTAGAGGGTCATCAGAATTTTATTTAGTTTAAAATCTAAAATTTTCATTTTTAAGCATAGCTTTAGTCTGCAGTCTGCACTGACCAAAAATTGGTCAGATGAAACTGAACTAGTTCATTCTTTTTTCTCAGGGATGTCTTATTATTGGTTTTTCTATTTGGATGACAACTAATTTTAGTACCCTTCTTGATAAGCTTATAAAAGAGTAACTTATAAGTCAAAAGCTAAACGCCATAAGTAGTAGATATTCTACTTTTGGCGTTTGACTTATTCTTAAACTTTTTTGACCTAAAGGTGTGTGCTTAAAAACTTGTTAAACACCTCCAAAACTGAAAAAAGGCTAAAAGCCAAAAGTACCTAAAAATAAGCTAATCCAAACACCCCCTTCGGGGGTTGTTTGAAAAGAAGAAGAAAGAGGTTGCTCCCACAACTTTCTCATTCTTTACTTTTCTACAGGAATAACTGTGACATTTATAGCCTAAAAATGCCTATTTTATTATCCAAGAGGCCTGAACAGTCTTTAGAAGTAATGCAACAATGTATTGACGTTAACTTTATGAAGAAGTACAAGGATGATAGCCTGAGCATTCAGCTTTTATCCTTTTCCTTCATATGAGTTACCAGTTGCCTCTGACCTGACCTTTTGGAATTAGTCCATGCAGACCAAAAAATCCTATTATCCTTCTTTACATTGCATCTATATAACATCCAAACATTTTCAAATAATGCCTGATCATTTCAGCATCTATTTAGACTCAATAATAGGTTATGCCTTCTCCGACCTGTTTATTTTTATTGCAAGTTTATACGCATGTTTATGGTTGAATGTCTTCATAGTTTGATGTAAGATGCATTTTCTTTTCAGTTCTTATGTATTTGGAGAAGATGTTGGTTTTGGTGGTGTCTTTCGTTGCACTACTGGATTAGCTGAACGATTTGGAAAAAAAAGGGTCTTCAACACTCCTTTGTGTGAGCAGGTATGCGTAGCTTATCTACCATATTCCACGTCTACTCCTGTCCTTTTTGGTGGAAGACCTGAGCAATAAATAATAATACTAACTATTTCATTGTTTTATGAGAAGAAATTCAGCACAAATTTCATTTGGTACAAGTCATTTTTTTTGTGTGAAGAAATGTATCCATGAATGGTTTTTGATATGCAGGGCATAGTTGGATTTGCGATTGGTCTGGCTGCAATGGTCAGTTTTTCAGCTCTAACTACTAAATGCTAAATAGTTTTCAAATGCTTTCTGATGTTTTTTTTTTTTTTTTTTTTTTTTTTTTTTTGGTTACCTTAAAATCACAGGACAATCGAGCTATAGCAGAAATTCAGTTTGCAGATTATATATTTCCTGCTTTTGATCAGGTAAGCGTCTATGTTGAGTCATGTACTAACACTTTGGCATGGCATTTATTGACTGTCAAATTTTTGTTTTGTAGATCGTCAATGAAGCTGCGAAATTCAGATACCGAAGTGGTAACCAGTTCAACTGCGGAGGTAATCGGAAGAAAACTTATGACTTCATTGCAGTTCATCATTTTCTTGAAGTTTTAAGATGCTGAGCTGCCTCATGGTTTCCAGGTTTAACTATAAGAGCACCTTATGGAGCTGTTGGACATGGTGGGCATTACCACTCTCAATCCCCTGAATCTTTCTTCTGTCATGTTCCTGGTATAAAGGTACCGCATCTTTCTATGCATCTTACACTTGTCAGGTTTCGTGTGATTTTTCTCAGAATCAGAATATTACATGTTGTAATAAATGTGGGAGGAGTCCAAGTAGTGAATCCTTCTTAGTTTGTCCCTAGGCTTTGGGATCGTCAAAGTTGCTATTTCTTCAGAAATTCTATTTGCCAAGAGAGTGGCAGCTTTATATTCGAACATTGAACTACACAGGAAATCTTCTGTACTTTGCTTTTAGAAATAAATCGATCTACTTCACTTTCTCCTAAGAGGACTTTCTAGTGATATTTCATCTGTGTAGCATATTTTTTTCATTGATGTACTTAACCTCTTGAGCTAAGAACCGGAAAATCCTGAATCAACCTTTACAGTTAGGAGACCATGAACAACATTGGTATTTCCAGTGTTGTGAAAGGCGATCGCCTTGTCGCCAATGGCGAGAGACGAGGCGAGCCAACCCTTCATTGCCTTTTAGTTTTAAGGCGAGGCGATCTTCAAAAGGCGACGCCGTAGTGACAATGGCAAGAAAGGTGAGAGGCGACAAAGGCAAGAAAGGCGTGGACTTTTGTATTTTCTTTAAAAAAGCGACTAATTTAGGGTGTTTTAAAAGTTAAAAAGGTAATTTTAGGGTTTTCATTTCAATTTGCACAGTTGCATTCTTAGACTTAGGCTGCTACTTCAACCAAATGACCCTAATAGACTTCTCTAGCGACCGGCCAAACTTTTCTGGAGACTACAAGGTCCAACCAATACGCATTTTTTCTGTTCTTCATATTTCATTACCTTGTGTTTCTTTTTTCTCCTTCTTCAGAGTTTAGAGTTACTTCTACCTCTGGTTTTTTTCCTCACTATTGACTTGGTATTTTCTCATTCATGTTCTAGACTTTTGGTATTTACTATTTTTTTTCAATTTTTGAATTGAAATACTTGCTAATATGTTATTGAGATTGATATTTTGATTATTTATATGTGCAATTAAATATTTTAATTTCTTGGTATTAAGTGATGTTTTACTTCAAAAAGGCGAGCGCCTTGTCGCACGCATTGCCTTGTGGCGAGGCAGACCCTTGTTGCCTTCCGTCGTCCAAAACACTGGGTATGTCATGTACCATGCAAAATCCATATTGTCCCTGGCACTCTATTTCTCTTGCTCAATGAGCATCGCATTGATGTCGTGTGCATAAATCTCAACTGTCCTCGGCACTCTATTTCTTTTGCTCAATGAATATCACATGTGTATTCTTGTTCCTCTCATTATAAATTTTCATCATTCTTCAGAGCAAAAATGTAGCTTGCTGCTTTGTACAAATCCAAATTGGTATCTTTGTATTGTCCCTATATATATGCTCTATACTCTTCTCTAAAGTTTCATCTAAAGACTCATAAGCTTAACATCAGGATAGTTAGCACAACTTTGAATATCTTTTTTGGTAATACATATTGGAATAAATGTAACCTTTCTCCAATTGTTTGATATCTTTCCTCTCCTTAAGAATACATATAATAGCTTGGTAAAATGTACTTCAACCTCTCCCAGACACTTCTAAACCTCTTTTAGAGATATGATTTTAATTGTAGATTTTTCTAACTCTCATATTATTCATATTATCCTCTACTTTTGCAGCCTAATTTTATGAAAATAGCCAATTTTTCTAGCCTATTCAAATGCATGAAATTATCCTCGTGATATGAGTTGAGCTATTGATCAAAATAGCACCTCCATATCTTGATTTCACTATCTCATCTCGTGTAAAAAATTGTTAGGAATCGTCTTAATGTGTTCAAGTCTCTACCCATATTCTCATTTTCATCTGCTAGTTTATACATTTCTTTTTTCCTTTCCGCGCTCCCAGCTTTTGATACAATTCATCTAAGCTTTATCTTTGTCTTACTGATAGCCCTTTGCTCTCATTTTCTTACAACAGATTTCAGCGTCCACTTTTTAGTCACCTATTCCCTCTTTTAATAGCTTGTCCTTAATTTGTGGTTGGTTTGTGCCTTTTAGTGTCCACAGCCTATGTTTCGGTTGCATGTAACTGTTCTCCTTATCTGCTCCACCTTTGCTATTCAATAACATAACAAGTCCATGCTGGGTGGCTAGTTTCCCTTGGTATAACGTAGCAATCCTTACATGTTGCACTCTTACTTCATCTGGCAAGGATGAAGTCTATTTGGTGGTTGTTTCATCCACTTTGATAACTGTGAAATTCTGGAGAATCAGTAGCACACTGCTCATAAACCGGTGGGTGATGGGCCCATCCCCTTTACCTTTCTCCACTTAAATGCTAGACTTTTGTTTGAGGCATAGTTCAAACCCATAAGTGTGCCTAATGTGCACATCACATGTTGTGCTCTTATCATTAGACTAACGCCCTGTGGGACTCTTTGAAACGTTATCAAGTATGATTTATCTTTTCTAAAGGAAGTATTAGCTAAAATTAAAATCAAAAGTTAAGACCAACTCTCAAGTAGCCGTCCCTTTATCCTTATTACCTTTATTCTTATTACCATAACAATATCCTCATGCATTTGGTCGAAATAATCACTGTCTGTCTGTGTCTATCCATGTGGTCATTCAGATTTCCCTTATTAAGGATTTGTTGGTCCTCCGACTGTCCTTGGACCAAGGTGTCCATACCCTCCCAAAATTAGTTCCGCTTCCACTTTTAATGAGCATAGGAACTAACATGGTGAATGATTCGTTCCCTGTACTAGTATTAATGAAATAATCCTATCACCAATCTCCGACAACTTTACACTTAACTTCTACTTTTTGCCTGTCGTTATTTTTTTCTATTTCTCACAATACCGTAATTTGTAAAGTGTGTTGTCAATCCCTCAAGCCCTTATTGATACACAGTCTTTTGCAAAGATGTAATAGCAACTCTCCTCTTTATTCAAGGTATTCACTAATTTCACCGTCTTACCTGTCAATGAACCTTTTTCCACTGTTTCCGGGAACCCTTTCTTATTGCCGATATGGTGGATCTAAAATCTTTACCGTACTCGTTTGTGATTTGGAAATTTGTGCTTATACTTCCTCACTTCCAGATGGCAATGTGATGGAACACCTTTCTTATTTTGATCATACCCAGGTGGCCGTTGTAACATGTGTCCAGAAGGAACATCCTGTCGCACTTAATGTTTTGACAATACATCACTAATTCATTAGTTTAGCACAGTCAATTTACGGCGCTCCTTCTCTATGTGGGGTTGATTCTAGCAATGTTGTTCATATAGGATGCTACATATGTTAAAGCATATGGAGTTACCTATCTCTACAAGACAGACATTTAACATTTGTATGTCTAATTCTTTTCCAGAAATGAGAAAATTCGCTATTTTCAAAATACAAAAAAATAAATCATGTTTTTCTGTTCTGTGAGCCATCCCCATATTGAGCATTGGTTTGACTCTTAAATATAATTCTTTTCATGGTAGTGTATTTCCCTTTCTTGATTGTAAGTCAAGCACCAAGCATCAAGCACCAAGATTCCTTTAGTGGCTTTCATGCACTCTTTTCCTTCTCCCTCTATTTCACCTTTATGCTCATAGTTTCTCCTCTTTTAAAGGTATTATGGAACAAAATTATTTCTACCTTCTTTCCCTGAAGTTCTTTGTATATTTTCTCTAGAAATCGGATGCCTTTCTTTTTCCCTCATAGGAATCCATGCATACCTTGATGATTTCATGTGCAAATATTTGTTAGGTGGTCATCCCACGCAGTCCAAAGCAAGCAAAAGGATTGCTGCTGTCGAGCATACGTGACCCAAATCCAGTCGTCTTTTTTGAACCAAAGGTGATCTCTTTTTGCCTTGTTCCTGCTAGTCCATTCTGCCAGATCATTGAAACTGTAGCTCACTACTTTCTGGATGATTCTCAGTTGCTTTACCGGATGGCTGTTGAAGAAGTTCCTGAAGATGATTATATGTTGCCTTTATCTGAGGCAGAGGTATGATACTTCGGCTTTTCGTAGTTTTCATGAATTTGAAACTGAAGTGCATGCCTAAATGCAGGTTCTCAGGGAGGGTACTGATATCACATTAGTTGGTTGGGGAGCTCAGCTATCTATTATGGAGCAGGCATGCGTAGAAGCTTCAAAGGTATCCACTCACTGCTAAAAGATCTGTTATATTCCATTTCCCTGAATAAATTTTTCTATTAGTCTTGTTATACCATCAGTCTTTTTACCCGTATATATGCATTTTGTGGTTCATGTCGCTGAGAACTAAAATTTCAGATTCTGCATTCTCAAACTTCTCTCTGAGGCTTGCAAAATTGTGTATCAATTAATCTTTCAGCTGTAGTTCTTATGCAAAAAACTGGATTACTCATCAGCTTCTGAATATTTATATTCTGCAGGAGGGGATCTCTTGTGAACTGATAGACCTTAAAACTTTAATACCATGGGACAAGGAAACGGTAGAGGCCTCCGTCAAAAAGACAGGAAGGCTGCTGGTGTGTATTTTACCTTATGGAATTGAAGAGGGTGATTTCATCCTAAATAAATTACTGTAATTTTTCTTGTTTGTAGGTTAGTCATGAAGCTCCTGTGACAGGTGGATTTGGTGCTGAAATATCTGCATCTATAGTTGAACGTTGCTTCACGAGAGTAAGCATTTACTTTTCTAGATTTCCTTATACACTTCATCTAGTACCCTTTTCTTTTCCAAGATTACCTTGAAAATGTTAAAACTCTGTAAGATCTCCCGTACTAGGTCATATGTCCTTTGTGTTTATCGATTTGCAAAACATAGTCAAAAGCATGCATTCTTAAAGAATAATGGGTGGTACCTTGGTGGTTTCAGACAACACTGATAGCGTAGAGCTTCTGAATTTATTCCTTGTGACCTTGGACATAGTAGCCGTATCTTACTTGAGGGACCGGGTGAGGCTACTGAACCCGTCAGTGTTGTCTAGCATTTGCCACATGCTGTGTCTCAGGTTCAGTTACTGGGTCCTGCTTTAAGCCAATTAATCGTTGGCCTCAAGATTAACAATTAGTAAGGTGCACATGTCCATGGACAATATATGCATCTCTATCCAAACAAAAAATAGTGCTTGCAATATAAAAGAGAGACTTCAAGAAAATTCGATGAATCAGAACTTACACATGTACCGATCAATGACACATCTCTATCCAAACAAAAATTAGTACTTGCAATATAAAAGAGAGACTTTTAAAAAATTAATGAATCAGAACTTGCTCGATTGGACATACGGAAGAGGCAGTGTTGTGTTAAACTTACAAATTATATTCTGCTGCAGCAGCTATACAAGAAAATGTTGTCTTAATTTTCCACTTTGAAGAAATTGTGTTGCCTTGAAGTGTCTAAATTTCTATCAGCAGGATTCTGCTCACTGCACGAAAATAGAAGCTGATATTGCAGTCCAATAATTACTTGTAATTTCACTTACCAGGGCTTACATCTGCCAGGGAAAAAATTAATCTCTCCTTTACAAACAAGGTTGAGCAAGTACTGCTTTAAAATGACAACTTTTGCAATATAAAGAGAACTTTAAGATTACAAACGAGGATGAGCAAACAGCACAAGCAATACTTGCTTTCTCATATTCCTTTGTTCTGCTAGTAATGCCATGTGTTCCTTTTGTTCCATAGGAGATTCATCTATTAAGATTTGAGATGCATGTTGCACTAATCATTTGTTTGCACCTTATTGCTTGCTTTTAATTTAATTTATTTTCCTCAGATAGAAGCACTAAATTCCATGTAAGTTAGGGAGTTAAGAGCATTACCCAAACTAAAACTAAATGATAGGATAGAAAAAGTAACCTGTCATTTTTCCGGGCTGGACTCCATGCTGTAGCTGCATGTAAACATTAAAAATGCAGCATACCACTATGGTATATAAGTATTTTCTGTAAATCTCAAACGAGAGTGCAATTCATGTATGTCAAGTCAGGATTCTCGATAGCTTATAAAATTTGAAGGATGAAACCAGAAGTAATTTTATGAATTGGTGGAACGCTGCATGGTTTCGAATGCTTTGTTGTGGCACATAAATAATTTACGTGTTGAAGGTGATTGCCTTGGATAGAGGTGTTTTAGTAAGGCCCTTCATGTTAGCAGAGGATGTCTTCAATTAACCTGAATTTGGAGTATGGAGCAAGCACCAAGCAGCTAGCAGTTGTAGTATGAACATTTTACTTCTCTAATTCCTATTTATCAATTAGACAATGCCATAAGGTGTTCTCAGAGGCAGATTGGAGGTTTAAACTTGATATATTTTAAGGTTCTTAGGAACTCATTGTACTTCTGGAGGTATGTAGCTTTTGTTGAAATTTTAATTTTTTATCTATGTTGTGTGCTGAAAAAGTGGGTTTAGTTGATCTCATTGATCCAATATTTGGTTATGAGCTCATGTGTAATATTTGGTTGGTTTTGCAGTTAGAAGCTCCAGTGGCGAGAGTGTGTGGGTTAGATACTCCTTTTCCTCTGGTGTTTGAACCCTTCTACTTGCCTACAAAGAACAAGGTAACTGGTCTTGGAACTTGTTTCATTTTCAAAAGATTTCATCCAGACCTCTGACTAAAGCGCTGCTCTTTTTCTGGTTGCAGATACTGGATGCAATCAAATCTACTGTGAACTACTAGTGCTCATTCAATTGTGCACATTTATATGCATTGCCCTAGTTTATGATTCGGCCTATTAACATACAAATACAAAACACTGTTAATGCAGCGACAACAAAAAAAGGTCCGAATCTTAGATTATCCGTTCAGTCGTAAATAACCTAATGCTGATCCATCATTAAAAAGATAATTGGTTAAAACTGAAAAAAATGAAGTTTCTTTCTTATTACAAGTACATTTTCCAACAAAAATGTGCCCCCCCCACACACACGAACACAAAGTCGCACGGCTTGTTCAACCTTCACTTTTTTTAATACTTAAATCAAATCGAACAATGTTAAAGTTAGAATCATGATACATGCAATCATTTGAATTTTTGTCCCCTGTACAATTACTAGGAAGCCCTTAATTTTCCAACAAAAACATTGACAATATATATACACAAGAGTCACATCTTTGGCCCGTTTAACCTTCACTTTTTCAAATATTTAACTTAAATCTACCTGTCCTCCTTCACATTAAAACATTCCATACCAAAGAAAATATAGAATTTTCTGTTGAATGCATCTTTTCTTATTCTTTTTTAGGGGTGACAATGGGGTGGGTGGGGTGGGTTGAGTTCAATGCGTAAATTTTTTAAATCGTTCCGTCCCGTCCTGCATGATGACTTTTTTCATTTTCAATCGCCCCACCCAGCCCCGCTCACACAGATCCACTCCGCGTAAATTCGCCTTGCTTAAATTTTAAAACTTTTATTTTTTAATTGAATTTAGTTTCTTTTCTGTTGATTAACATCCCAACAACTAATTAATTATTTTTAGTTAATATGTTAACAATTGTTTTTTAATCGTTAATTAAAAGTTTCTAATTAACATTTTAACAACTAACGATTTACCAGACATGTCTAGTTTAAATATTAGAAAAAGTAAAATTAAAGTCAATGTTTAATGTAAAAAGTTTACATCTTTAATTTTTACTAATTATAAAAATTTAATTTTGTTGAATTTCTATTTGATTTTTTAAACCCGCAACCCGCCCTGTCCTGGAATGCATTAGTTTTAAAAATAGTTACTTCGATCTGTTCTACACCCGCTCTCCACATAATTTTAAATCTATCTATCCCGCCCGCATAACTCTAAACTCGTGCCGTTGCCATCCCAATGCTAGAGTGTTCCTTGTGGTTGAAGACGGCGCATTATCTTTCAAACCTTAAAATGATTTGACATAGAGCACACAAGCGTGCACGATTATACCAATAAAATAGATAATGATAAGTTTAGATACCATTTTGTCTTCTTCCTTTTTCTCCATCCCCAAGGAACTACTAACAATATCTATCATAAACTGCTTGCCAGAACAACACCTTTTTTGTGTGTTTAGTCTTACCAGTTAGGCCCATCGCCTACATTGCCAAAAGAGAAGATAAAATTTATAGGATTAGGCTCCTATTGATATTTAAGGTCAACTCATAGATGTTTAAGGTCAACCCAGATATGAAGTAAAATATATAACAATTATTCAAAATTCAAGGGTGACTAGTAAATGATTTACTGGTATTATCTTTCACAGTTTTGTTCTATTTACTTTTGGAGAAAACTTCCAAAATAAATCCTCAACAGATAATTAGGCAATGAGGTTTGACAAAAACAGCAAGAGCAACTCAAGTTGCATTCATAGGTCCACAGTAAACTTGAATAATACCAAAGCATCAGTGAAACATGTGGTACATACAAATGCTAAATTCAATTAACGCTACTTCCAATGAATGTATTCCACCGCAGTAAATTGCAGAGATTATTTTGAGTTGGTAAGATTATAATCCTCCATGCAAGTTTTTTCTTCTGATTGGGTGGTGCTTCAAATAAATTAACATTAAAACACCCTTGGTGAAAAGAAAACGAAACACTACTATGAAAAGCTTTTTAAACCAACTATATTGCAATGCATCCCACCTTGCTTTTCTAGCTCTTTTTGACTAGTACAAAAGGCACTGCTCACCTGCTGCAACACGTTGATCTAAACTTACAAGATAGTATTAGAAGCCAAATTAATAATAACAATATGAACCCCAACTGTAAAATCCCAACTCGGGAAACAGAAAAATAGAAAAAATGAACCAAAATCCCATAGTCGAAGGAAGCAAAAAGCCAAGGTAAATTATCCTGAAAACTCAAATTCCAAAGGTGTAAGAAGCCCATCAGAAGCTAAACCAAAGCAAAGACACCAGCCCATGAGGGAATATGGGGCTAGCTAACATACTTTCTCAAGTACTAGAAGTAGATGAAATAGCCTGCCTTGTCACGAACTAACTTTTCTCCAGGAATCTCTTTATTTATGCAAGACTTGACTTCAAATGCAGCTAGGACAAAAAGAGCAGCCCTAATGGTTATGAGATCTAACCAAGTTTCCAAGTAGTCAAAGCTCCAATTTAGGATCTGTTAATCACAGACCACCCATAATTAGGCTGAAGCTAGCATGCATTAGTAACCCCATTTGCTATCCCATTAGCTACAACAGGTTTCGCACCCTTCATATCATCCACTAATTTTGTAACAGCCACATTTTCTGTAAGCTTGACCTGCTTGTTAGTATGAAGAGGCGGTAAACTTTTCTTGTTCAGAACAACAGAAACTTCTGAAGATTTCTTGGATTTAAGTTCACTGTTGAAATTTTCTTTATTCTTCTCTTCAGATACTTTGTCTTCCCACACCTTCAACTGAAACAATATAAGTAAAAGAAATCATCATTGGAGAAATATAATTAATACGAAAATAACTACTGCGAAATACACTACTTAAAGAACATCTACTCATATATCACGTTTTTCTCTTATTTTTAATTAAAATAACCAGAAGTGCAGGACATAAATGTTTACCTGCTTCTGGAATAGCTGCTGCTTGATCTCCTTTTCCTGGATTCTTTTTTGACGATCCTCAAGAACTCAAAATCATCAAGGATGCACTGCTTGCTAACATGATCCTTAAAAATCTTAAACAACTGTTGCCTCTGGTCCATTTTAACCTGCACACAACAAAGAAACAGTTGGTAAAAAAAAACCTTTTTGAGATACGAGAAACAGTAAGCACGAAGTTGATTGATAATAACCCGAAAGTCAAAGATGAATTGAACCAGGAAAGACTAGATCCTGTGCAGAAACCACTATACATTTTATCTCATTCACAATATTAAAATCCATAACGTACCTCCTGTGTATCTCTGCTGTTGCTAACATGCTTGTTCTCATTGTTTTCCAAAGTGACATGTTTGAAAAGGTTGTTTGGAACATCCTTCACAATGTGCCATTTGACAGGAAAACAACTAATCCACTTGTCTTGCTGTCAATACTTCACATTCTTGTTGAAATCAACAGGTCCTGTCATCTCTACAACACCAATAAATTGTCTACTGTGTTTACCTGCATAAAATGTGCAAATATAAGAAGCAAAACAAAGTATGTAAACCTAAAACAGATAGAAATTACACTTAAAACAAAGACCTAGAGAAACAACTTAAAATATGAAAGCTCATGGAGAAGAAAAGAAAGACTGGACAGCCTCCAGACTTCTGTTGAGCCTCCTGGTATGCAACATCAAGCTTTCTGTTGCCATTTGGTGTGCTAGCCCAAATATTATATTTGATGCTTTTGTGCTCATCATCTTCACTGTAAGACTTGATGATAAAAAACATGGCATCAGTATATGTCATAGGAAAATCTTGATGGTTGTATTGTTTTCTGTCTGATATCAAGATTGGTTTATCTTTTTCAGTATCATTGGTTACAGTGAACGAGATATTCTGCCCCTTGACTGCCAAAGCAACTGGTGTAAAACCCTTATGACTTTTTGATCCTTTACCTCTTGGTCCCCTGTTGAGCTCATTTAACCCATCCTTGTTTTCATTGCCATAGCCATAGAAACTATTTCCTCTGACCCTTGGTTTGAATCTGTTATCCACCGACGACCCGTACCACGAGAATCATATCGGTTAGACCCAAAACCCATGCCAGAGCTGAATGTATTTCAATACTGGCTATAATATTTGTTGGGATACAATCTATTCATATATCCATTAGTAGTATTAAAGCTAGATAAAGGCCTAGGATGGTGCAAGCCCCACATTTTTTACTTTATCCAGAATTTTGGAGTTTAAAAACAGGTTTTAAGTTGTTTTTCAAATTCGGAGTTCAACTTCTGATTCTTAAAAAACAAAAAACTGAAATTGTTGAGGAAAAAGTGATTCATTTTTCTGGCCAAAAGGGTCTTAATACACTGTAAGGAGATCTTCCATTTCTGGAAAGGCAAGAACATATCAATATTCTAGAAATGCAACATACCATTATATTCGGATGAACATTCTGATTTTTTGATGATGGAACAACACCGCCATTTGAAAATAGTGTAATAGAATTACCAGCCACTGACCGAGAAAAGAAAGGAAGAAAAGCACAGATGAAAAGATGAGCAACAAGCACAAATATTGTGGATGTTATGGTCATGAAGACCATAATAGAAGGACATGTACTTTTTATCCCAAGGAAAAATGATATATTAATGTGTAGTTGCTGAATTATTTGTGATAGTATAAACTACAAGTGTTGAAAAATATATTATTAGAAAAATAAATTTTCATGTTGACTATGTCTGAATTAATTTTTGTATCTTAATTTGTTATATGATTTGTAATGTATCATGACAAATAATAATTTTGTAAGTTTTATGAATAACAAATATAAATACTTAGATGAAATTTTTTTTGGATATGTACTAAGGGATTGAATGTAAATAGATGCATACATGTGGATATATAATGTTGATAATTGATTATATACAATTAATTTCTTTATTTAAAAGTTATAGGTTCAGTGTTATTGAATAATCCGAAAACTGTAAGGAATTCTTTGAAAATTCTTAAATTAAATTCACAAAATTATTGGTTTAAAAAAATATTGAAATAAGTATCAAATAAGTGATTATATACTATTTGGTACTTGATATCTGGGTAAGTTTCAAACATCAAAGCAAATATTTGATTTAGTGGTCAGGTATTATGTTTGAAACAAGTATCAAGAGTTTGAAGATTGTTTCAAAGTATCATATATGTAAAATTTTCCTTAACAAACGCATACAGTTACATGAGTTAAAGAAATCTAAATGCTAAAAAATATATGGGAAAAAACAGAGATTGGAATCTTTATGGTTACTGCAAACACCAATTGGAAAAGTACCAAAAAACATAAACATAGCTATTCATGTAAGTATCAAGTAAAAAAACACAAAAATGCAATTTAGTGGACAGGTCTCTTGTTTAAAACAAGTATCAAGTATCTAAAGTATAGAATGGTTCAAGTATTATATATGTAAACATTTGCTTAACATTTTGTAAATAGGTATCATGAGGTAAAAAAGTGTAAGTGCTAAAAATCATAGGTCAAAACATAGTTTGAAAAAATTTATGCTTACTGCAATGTCATCTAGAAAGTAACAAAAAATATTAACTTAGCTATTCAACATAAAAAAAACAAAGACAAACATAATTTTGGCTTAATAGTCCAATTAGTTGTTTCTGAAAATAAAATTTTTACTATTTTATTTGATAACTCAGAATAATTGTATCAAATTGTATTCATCAGAATTGATACATTAACGATTAGGTAAAAAAAGACTGATTGAAGGAAATTTGAGAGTTACAATTTGATATAATAATGATCAACTTCTTCTCCCAATTTCTGCATTCTGTCTGCTTACTTTTCTTCCTCGAGAGAAACTCATAACACCTTTTTTTCAATTAAGGTGTTTGAAAAAAAGAAGAAAAGATAATTTGTGGTACTCTTTTGGGAACAACCCATACGTAAGTGATCTACCTATCTATGGTTCTATACACACACTTCTATAGCTTTGGATATTCACATTCATCCTGCCCTCCACTGTTCTTGATTTATGCTCTCATGCTGCAAGTATGTGATCAACGATGGTAGTTAAGACAAGATTGGTGCCAAAAGGGTAAGGTGCAAAAAAAGATGAAAAAAGATATGACCGCATAAGTTGGGATGAATTAAGGGGATAGAGAATAAAACTTGAAATTCAAAATGGTATCTAATTGATAAGATTGTGCGAGTGAAACTAGGAAGAGATTAGATACGTAAAAATAGGAAGAAAAAGTCGTGTACTTGGTGTGTGGAATTCAAAGAGTCACGTATCATTAAGTTGGAGAGAGAAATAAAAAAGAAGAGATTTTAGTAATTCAAGAAAACTTCTAAGTTTAAGTATGCGGGTTTGATTGTGGGAAACTTCCTTCCCACAAGTCCAACCATTTCTCCTTTCTTACTACATAAAGTTTATGAATCTTTATGGTCATTTATGAACTCCTGAATATGGTATTATTACTATGCATTATATTATGGTTTATTTTGTGCATTATCGTGAAGTAAAGTATTATGTGGTATTTATAAATTATTTTTGGGGGTTTTATGAACTCTTGTTTATGATGATATTAATATGCTTTATATATATGTCCTCTATATGGATTTTGCAAGAAATGATGTTTTATGTCAAAATGTTGTTGGGGTTTGATATTAAGATGGATTTCATGCTCCCATGTCCAAATTTTGAAAGATGATGTATATTATCATGGTGGATTGACT
The DNA here is from genome assembly GCA_011800125.2 of Solanum clarkiae. Taxonomy (NCBI): domain Eukaryota; kingdom Viridiplantae; phylum Streptophyta; class Magnoliopsida; order Solanales; family Solanaceae; genus Solanum; species Solanum clarkiae. The sequence continues at coordinate 9,514,286 of JAABOM020000001.1, forward strand.
AAGAATGATTTAAACCAATTATTTTCCCTATATATACCATGAAATATAATACTTTCTTAAAATATGAGAATTTTACTATAATATTGGTAGGTTGATTTGAATATTTTGAAATGGGTTGATCTTACTACTTTTGAAATGCATGATTTTAAGTATATGGGCATATGTCCACCATGTGTTTGATAAAATTACATGATAAGAATTCTCAAGTTATTGATGATTTATTACATGATTTACAAGTCAAGTGACTTCATGATGATTAAGGGTTTTCAAGCATATATTAAATTCATGAAAAGTATCTCTGATTTTACAAGTATCAAGTTAAGCCTTATTTTAAGATTTTTACCTCTTGTGAGCTATTCATGTTAAAGCAAGGGTTCATGTATGATTATGATCTACTCTCATGTTCAAGTTAGGCTCACTACTAGAGGTCAATCATGTTTATGAGCTTACTCAAGTCATGTTCTTACAAGCTATTCATGGTATGATTAAGGAATGATTATTTCAAGTATTTCGTGGGATTTGACTTAGCACCGATTGAGGCTTAAGATGGGAGCTCGACTCAAAGGGTCTTTATATAATGTCTTTAGTCTCTAAACTATGTGCCACCATAGGATTATGATTATTACCCTTTCTATATTAGTGGATCTATTTAGTTCATGTTATCATGTTTGGTTTACTTTGGCAAGTAGACCACACTTCGCGGGGAGGTGTCATGTCCAGTCACCTATATCGAGGGTGTGTTATGCCTTGGATTCTAAGTTGTAGCTACTTGGTCTATGTAGATTTAGGTCTCTTCCCACATATGTATGATATATTATGCAAGTTAAATGATTTAGAAGCATGTTTATTTACAAGAATTGATCATACATGTCATTCGAGATCATATATTCATTGCTTGTGATTATGCATTTTGAATATATTGACTTATGATTTTTTTTGCATTAAACCCTGCATACTTAGTACATTCAAATGTACTAACGCATACTCTATCCCTACATGATATCATCATGTAGGAATTGGAGTTCTTATTAATCATCCTCCTCCATGTGGTTAGTTCGGTTCATTTGAAGAAAGCTTTTGGTGAGTCCTCAACTCTGAGGGCAATATGTACTTTTCATTCATGCCATGTTACAACTTACTTATTATGTTTAGATGCTTATATTTTGAGGGTGATCCCGGGATGTGTCTTTCTTGGCCCCCGCTCCATTCCATGAGATATCATTGGATATTATATTATGATTGTCTATGCTTTTGATCTTGACTCTTCTTATGCCACTATTATTGTGAAAAACTTCCCTTAATCCCACTTTCCTTTTTATTTATATCACTTGTTGATGTTTATTTTTCTTCCATGATCAAGGATGTGTGAATGATATGCTAAGAGGATTGTTTGGGTTTCCTTCGGGTTCTCCATACATCGTGTCACATCTGGACTCTAGGCTTGGGTTGTGACAAAGAGCACTAGGTTGTTAATGGTCCTCGGAAATCTAATACATCGTGTCGATTAGAGTCTTATTCATGGTTGTGAAGCGCGCCACAACTATGAATAGAAGGCTATGAGGTGTTTTAGAAAATATTTCACTTCTTCATGATCTATGTCGTACGGTAGAGCTAAGTCCTCTAAAGCTTATTACTGATTCCCAACCATTACATTTCAGAATATGTCTCAAGCTATTCAGAATGGTGGACATGACGGTAATCATCTCTCGCTTAAGGGCCAACTGCCCAATAATGACATATCAAATGTGGAGATTCGCAATGCTCTACGGTTATTGGCCAAAGTTGTGATCGCTTAACTCAACCAACAAGTAGGTGCCCTCGAGATTTCCAATGATAAGAGGAGGGAGAGAAAGGCTAGGAGGGCCCGAGTTGATGGTGCTTTATCTTCTATTGATCTATCCGTGCCAAATTACAAAAAGAAAAGGCTCCCGTTCATTATCTATCAAGGGTGCGGCAAGAAGCATCAAGGAAAGTGTTTAGTCGGTACTGAGGGTTGTTTCAAGTTTGACGGTGTTGGACATAAGATAAAAGATTGTCCTATGGCTTCCACAGAAGGGAGAAGAAAGGAACAATTTGAAGGTAGACTCTTACATACTAAGCCCGTTAGTAATGGTGCACCAAGTTCGTCTACAGTGCCCAAAATGCAGAAGAAATCATGTCTGCAAATGTGAGAGACGAGTGCATGCTTGAAGTGTGGCAAGATGGGCCACAAGATTCAAGATTGTCCATATGCTTAAAAGGTAAAGATGAACGTCCTCAAGGATATGGTACTCGTCGAACTCAAAAGGCACAAAGTGGTGCCAAGGGCGCTGGTGCTTCTATTTCCAAGTATCAAGGCAAAGGTGTTGGTGTTCAAGCTTTTCCAATATGCTACGAGTATGAAAGGTACCATTTAAGGGTTTGTTTGGCCGGTTCAAGTGCATGTTTTAGGTGTGGCGCAAAGGATCATAAGTTGAGGCATTGCCCATGGGATATTAAAAATTTCGAGGATGACCATCGATGATCTCAATCATACCTCTCTAAGGGTCACGAGACATAGCATAGTGCTTTATCGGTATGTTAAAGGTTTTTTTATTATGATATGTATGCTTTGATAGATCCCGGTGTCACTCTTTCTTTTATTACTCCTTTTGTTGCCAATAAACTTCATGTATATACCGAATTATTGTGTAAACCTTATGAAGTGTCTACCCCCGTTGGTGAGTCCATTATTGCTAAAAGAGTCTATAGAGATTGTCCCCTATCCGTATTGCATAAAGTCTTGCCTTGTGATTTTGTTGAGCTTGACATGGTGGATTTTGATATTATTCTTGGGATGGATTAGTTACATACATATTATGCTTCCATTGATTGTAGGACCCATAAAGTTAGATTCCAATTCCCTAATGAACCCATTCTTGAGTGGGAAAGTTATAATGTGGTGGTGAAGGATAGATTCATTTCTTGTCTTAAAGCCTAATTTTTTTTTGATTTCTAAGGTTGCATTTACCATCTTGTAAGGGTTAGGGATGTTGAGTCTAAAGTCTTCCCTATTGAGTCGGTTCTGGTGGTCAATGAATTTCTTGATGTCTTTCCAGAAGAGCTTCCTTGTTTTCCTCCTAAAGGAAAATAGACTTTGGTATAGACCTCCTTATCGATACACAACCTATTTCCTTTTCCTCTTACCATATGGCCCTAGCAGAATTAAAGGATCAATTGAGAAATTTGTTGCAGAAGGATTTCATAAGGCCTAGCAAGTCACTTTAGGGTGCACCAGCGTTGTTTGTAAAGAAAAAAGATGGCTCCCTTAGAATGTGCATTGATTACCGACAACTTAATAGGGTTACCATAAAGAATAAATACCTTCTACCAAGGATTGATGACCTTTTTGATCAACTACAATGGGCTAGTCACTTTTCTAAGATTGATCTTTGGTCCAGCTACCACCAAGTGAGGGTAAGGGAGTATGATATTCCCAAGACGGCTTTTCGAACTAGGTATGAGCATTTTGAATTGGTGATAATGTCTTTTGGCTTGACTAATACAACAGTATTATTTATGGATCTCATGAATAGGATCTTTAAACCCTATCTTGATATATTTGTGGTGGTCTTGATTGATGATATATTGATTTATTGCCGGATTGAAGAGGAGCATATGAATCACTTGAGGGTGGTGTTGCAAATCTTGAGGGATGAGAGGTTGTTTGCCAAATATGAAAAGTGTGAATTTTGGTTGAAAGAGGTTGCTTTTCTAAGGCATGTGGTGTCGGGTGATGGCATTAAGGTGGATTCTAAGAAGACGGAGGTGATAAGAAATTTTGATTATTTTTTTTTCTTTTGATCAACCGTATAGTAATTTCGATTAAAATGACCTTTCATAGGATTAGAAATTTAGAATTGAACAAAAAGGCAACCAGTATGTAAGCTTTTACCCATATATTTTCTATTCTATTGCATCAAAGGCATAAAATAACTACTAGGGTGTTTTTTCTGCATTTTTATTTAAGGAGGGAGTGAAATGAAATTTTTTTGTATATTAGTTAGTTTATGAGTTATGCCTCGAGCAAGTGACCTTAATTGCCTTCAAATTAGATAAACATACGGGGTGTGTTGGTAGGAAGAAAAATATCTTCTTTGAAAATAATTTTTTCAAACTTATTTTTTAATGTTAAGTATCTAATAAAAAATATTTTTCAAAAGTATTTATATGTAATGGAGAAGAGGGTCAAATATACTCCTCAATTTTGCAAGATAGAGCTGATATACCTCTCATTGCAAAAATGGTTCATATATAGCCCTATTGCTACAAAAGTGACCCTAATATACCTTCTTGGTCTAACGGAAGTGAAACTAATTTTAGTTTTTTTTTTTTTTAAATCTGAATCTATTTCCTGGAAGAAAGTAAGTTCTTTGAAATAACTAATATAATATTTGATCCTTCTTACACACATTTTTTTTAACTTCTTTGATTCAACTGCTAACTTGAGTTAATTATTTTGATGGTTAAATTTATTTTTCACTTTTTTTTATTGTAAAATTTATCATAAATGGCTAAATATTTTTACATATACATAAAATAAATTATATGTAATAGAAAAATAATTTTAAATTTCTTTCTCAATTTTTTTTTTTTGCTTTTTCAATTCTCACATCTTTCTTTTTATTTCTCATATTCTTACACTAAAGAATAAAAGAAAAAACAAAAAAACTCAAATAACAATAAACAAATAAATCTATAAGAGATATTTAATTAAAACTCCAATTAACCATTGAATCAAAGAAATATAAAGAAAATTTATATGTAAAAAAGATCAAATATATCCATAAATTTTCTTAGAAGAATATAGATATTTCTACATGATTTTTTCAAAAAACAAAACCAAATAAATAAATTTTAAAATTATATTTTTTTCACTTTTGTTAATAAAAATGGTTTATGTGAGTTATTTTGTAATGATAGAAATATATATAAGCTATTTTTATAATGATAAAAATATATATGAATCTATTTTATAATTAAGAATATATTAGCTCTAAATCACCATGGTGAGGAGTATATGATGCCCTTTTCTCTATGTAATATAACCAAAAAAAAAAAAAAAAACAATAGAGGTGATAGGTGGGGCCTTGGAGGTGCCACAGTGGGAGAGTGAAGGGTTAGATGCATTAGGTGGATGTGAGGATACAATAAATATAAAATATTTTTTATGGAAATTTATTATTTTCTTTATTTTAAAAATACTTGTTTTCATAGGGGAATTAATTTTTTAAAAATATATACCCAATTAAACATGGGAAAAACCAAAAAAGAAAATTCAAATAATATTTTCTTCCATACCAAACACCACAAATATAGCAGATTCTAAACTAAGAAAATAAAAAAAATAAAATATAATATAGAAGACAATAGACAAACATAATCACATAAAATGAGTACAATAGGAACGAATTTAGATTTTCAACGGTATAAGAATATCTACTAATAAAAAGGTACTAGTAGGTAGAATAAAATTAAAAATTTAAAAATAATAAAACCTACATTATTATCTAGTTGGTTATTTGAATTTTCATCTTATTGATTAGGATTTGATCTTTTATATTATAATTTCCTCTCTATTTCTCGTTCTCCTATCCCCAGTATTTTTAAAATCTAGTAGATATAATAAAACTTGTTAATGTTGGACAGTTAGTCTTTACATGTAGCAAATCAATTTTATTTTATTAATATAAAATAAAACTAAAAATATATGAGAAGATACGTAAATTGCCTTCCTATTCCCATACCTAACTCTATAATAAATGCTCTGACTTCTTG
>JAABOM020000001.1:9520181-9549259 GCA_011800125.2 Solanum clarkiae
CTCTATGATCTGTGCACAACATGTAATACAAATGACCAGTTGATCAGTGGTAAATCTATATCAGGTAGAACTTACAAATTGCTACTGAAGATCACAACAATCAGTGATGGTAAACTTTATTCTATATGTCCATTTGGTAATAAGTAATACTCCTAATGAAATTTAAATCAATTAACAAAATAGTATTGATAATCTAGTAATACTGATATCTGCATAACTCATGAATGATGAAAATCTAATAATAATTGATAAACACTTTATTTAGAAGTATTTTTAAACATGAGAAATTGATAAATAGAGTTTAAAGTTTACAACAAAGAACTATATTTTTACAACAAAGAAGTATATTAACTTCACGTTTTTCCTCTTTCTTCTTAATTTCTATTGTTATAAATATTACTATTCTATTATTCAAACTATTATGCAACAAAATTTTGTCTAGGCTATATGATGGAACCTTTTGAAATATGACTTACATAATATTTTATACAAATTAGTCATTATTTTTCTACTCATTTATAAATATGATTAACTCTACTGATTTACGAGCCCTCAATTAATTATTCCTATTTATTATGTATTCTTAAGAAATAGAGCATATGTAAATTGTTGTTGAAAAACATCTATCAAAGTCCACATACTTATATTATAGACTAATAGGGTGGTCGATTTGAGAGTGGCTTCAGTGGTTCTAAGGGTGGCCGATTTTAGCAAGCCCACAAGTCCAAGGCCAAGGGTCCTCCTATGATCCTAACAAGAGTTTGCTAATGATGGGGTGTCTAGCCCAAGGTTTCAAAGTGGCAATGGTGGGATTACAAATCTTAAGTGCCAAAGGTGTAGGAGAAACCGTGGTGGTCCATGTTTGAAAAATTCTAATGTTTGCTTTGGTTATGGTGAGATGGGTCACAAAGTTATTGATTGTCCTCACGCTCAAAACAAGGGTAGAGATGGTCGTCCTCAAGGCCAAGGTGCTAAATACGGGTCAAAGGGCAAAGGGAGGCCAACAAGGGGTGCTCCAAGGAAAAATAAGTTCTATGCTCTCTAAGGAACGCAAGGAGTGGATGAGGTGCCCGATGTTGTTACCGGTATGTTGAAGGTTTTTAATTATGATATGCATGCATTGGTAGATCCGGGTGCCACTGTTTCTTTCATTGCTCCTTTTGTTGCCAATAAGCTTCATATATGTCCCAAATTGTTATGTGAACCTTATGTAGTGTCTACCCCTGTTGGTGAGTCCATTATTGCTAAAAAAAGTCTATAGAGATTGTCGCATGTTCATTTTGCATAAAGTCTTGCCTTGTGATTTTGTTGAACTTGACATGGTGGATTTTGCTATTATTCTTGGGAAGGATTGGTTACATGCATATCATGCTTCTAGTGATTGTAGAACCCACAAGGTTAGGTTCCTTCCCTAATGAGCCCATCTTTGAATGGGAAAGTTGTAATATGGTGGTTAAGGGTAGATTCATTTCTTGTCTTAAAGCCCAAAAATTGATTTCTAAGGGTTGCATTTATCACCTTGTAAGGGTCATGGATGTTAAGTCTAAAGTCATTTCTATTGAGTCGGTCCAGGTGGTCAATGAGTTTCTTGATGTCTCCTCCCCGATACATAACCCATTTCCATTCCCCCTTACCATATGGTCCCGACGAGTTGAAGGGTCAATTATGGCATTTGTTGGAGAAGGGTTTCATAAGGCCTAGCAAGTTACCTTAGGTGCACATGTATTGTTTGTAAAGAAAATGAATGGTTCCCTTAGAATGTGCACCGATTACCGGTAACTCAATAGAGTCACTATAAAGAACAAGTATCCTCTACCAAGGATTGATGAGCTTTTTTATCAACTACAAGGGGCTAGTCACTTTTCTAAGATTGATCTTCGGTCCAGATATGACCAAGTGAAGCTGAGGGAGTGTGATATTCCTAAACGACTTTTCGGACTAGGTATGAGTATTTTGAATTTGTGATAATGTCTTTTGACTTGACTAATGCACCAATAATATTTATGGATCTCATAAATAGGGTCTTTAAACCTACCTTAATATATTTGTGGTGGTCTTCATTGATGATGTATTGATTTATTCCCGGAGTGAAAAAGCACCCGTGAATGACTTGAGGGTGGTGTTGAAAATCTTAAGGAATGAGAGGTTGTTTGCTAAACTGAAAGAGTTTGCTTTATTAGGGCATGTGGTGTTGGGTGATGGAATTAAAGTGAATCCTAAGAAGACGGAGGTGATAAGGAATTGGCCAAGGCGCTTGACTCCGACGGATATTAGGAGTTTCTTGGGTTTGGCCGGTTACTATCGGAGGTTTGTGAATGAGTTCTCTTCTATTGTTTCCTCTATGACAAAATTAACCCAAAGAAGGCAAAATTTGTTTGGACTGATGATTGTGAAAAGAGTTTTCAAACTTTGAAAGACAAGCTCATCTCTGCTTCTATTTTAGCTTTATTGAAAGGGTTAGAGGGCTTTGTGGTCTATTGTGATTTCTCAACGATTGGTTTGAGATGTGTTTTGATGCAAAATGACAAGGTTATAGTATATGACTCTAGACAACTTAAGGTGCATAAGCGAAATTATCCAACCTATGATATTGAATTGGCAGCCATGGTGTTTGCTTTGAAAATTTGGTATCATTATTTGTATAGGTTTCATGTAGATGTATTTATCGACCACAAGAGTCTCTAATATATGTTCACGCAAAAATATCTAAAGTTGAGGCAAAGAAGGTGGTTAGAACTCCTTAAGAACTACGACATAAGTGTGCACTATTATCTCGGCAAAGCTAATGTTGTGGCCAATGCTCTAAATATAGTGTCTATGGGTAGTCTAGCTCATATTGATGTTGGTAACATTGAGGTGGCTAGAGAAGTTCACTAGTTAGCTAGGTTAGGGGTTAGGTTGAATAAAGTTGAAAATGGTGATGTAGTGGTTGTTGATGGTTCCAAATCTTCTTTGATTGAGGAAGGCAAGTCAAAACAAGTCCTTGACCCTGCTATGTCAGAGTTGACGGCTTTGGTGAAAGATGGTAAAGTGGAAGTTTTCTCCCAAGGAGGGGATGGTGCCCTTAGGTACCAAGGTAAGTTGTGTGTTCCTAATATTAATGACTTAAGGGAATTGATTTTAAAGGAGGCCCATAATTCATCCTATTCTATTCACCCAGTTCCACAAAAATGTATAGAGACTTGAGAGGTGTATTGGTGGGGTGGTATGAAGAGAGATATTGCCAAGTTCGTAGCCAGGTGTCACAATTCTTAACAAGTGAAAGCCAAACATTAAAGGCTAGGTGGCCAATCCTAAGACACAGAAATTCCTATTTGGAAGTGGGAAGAGGTCAATATGGATTTTGTGGTTGGGTTGCCAATGATTAGGAAGAACTTTGATTCCATTTGGGTTATTGTTGATAGAATGAAAAGTTAGCTCACTTCCTACCGGTTAGATCAACTTATGGTGCTGAAGATTATGCCAAGTTGTATATTTATGAGTTGGTTAGATTGCACGTAGTACCCTTGTCTATCATTTCGGATTGTGGTGCTCAATTCACTTTTCATTTTAAGAGGTCCTTCCAAAAGGGCCTTGGTACCAAGGTTAAGCTTAGCACGACTTTTCATCCTCAAACGGATGGATAAGCTGAAAGAACTATCCAAACTCTAGAGGATATACTTAGGGATTATTTTATTGAGTTTAAGGGTAGTTGGGGCAAACATCATCCACTTATTAAGTTTGCTTACAACAATAGCTACCACTCTAGTATTGGCATGACTACCTTTGAAGCTTTATATGGTAGGTGTTGCAGATTCCCCGTTGGGTGGTTTGTGTAATAGCCTATGAAATTACTAAAATGCCCCTAAACTTTATCATATGCACAATGTATCTTCCCAAGCTCTGATGGAAAATTTGAGATCGGATTTGCGATCAGTGCGAAAAACTGAGTCAGAAAATGGTGTCGACTCGGCCTTATCATGGAAAAATGCAAATTATAATTTTTAAAGAGGGCTTAAAACAGTGAGGTTTCTCCGTCCCTTCCGCAACGTAGAGTGGACGGGAACCACACTTGGTCTTTTTGCAAAAATTTCCAGAAAACTGAGAAAATATGAAATAGTGCAAATTTGCACTTGTGCGTATCGCGCACTAGTGTACGAGATGCAAATTTTTCTATTTTAGTTCGGGAAGGGCAATTTCATCTTTCCCGATATATTTTTACATTCCCAGCTTAGTTTTAAAATATAAATTCGTACAAAAGGGTTTAGACCCATTACTTTTCAAAGGTTTTTACACTAAGTCTAAGAGAGAAGAAGGAGTAACAAGTGAGGGTTTCCAGACAAAATTCGATTCTTGAAGAAAATCTCCATTTTCAAGTATGTAAAGGCTACCGAAAAGCATGGAATTATTCTTCCATGTGCCAATGTAGAGTTATAATGTAAATTAATGTCCAGAAGTCTTGAATTATGATTTTCTTGAAGGTTCTTGAATATTTGTATTAAATTCTTGGATATTATCTTGAGTTCTTTAATATGTTCTTTAAACTATACTTTCATATCCTAAATTGATGATCATCATGCTTAAAGTTACTGTGTATTTACATATTTATGTGATTGTGATTGAACTCTTATTAATTCTCTCCATGAACACTTGAATAATGAACTTGGGGGGGGGGGTTCTAGAGCCGTGATTGTCTGAATGTGATGTTTGATTGAGTCTGAGTCTTGAGGTGATGAGTGATAATGATTGTGTTTGCTAGAATTATACTGATAGAGTTGGATGAACATATCCTTTGAAATTAGAAAGATGTGTACCTCGTAGAGTTTGAGTTATGGTAATCCTAGATGAATTGATGGTCTTATGAGCATGTTGAGTCCTAGAAGGAGTATTGAGCACCAAAAATAAGTAACAGTGAGTCCTACTCGCATTTATTACCTACATGGCCAGCGTAGCAGAAGATTGGACCGTGAGAATGGATGTTTGCTTAGTCCTAAAAGAGGACTTACTCCTATTATAAACCCATGATGCACGCCCTTTTACCCCGAAAAGGTACTAGGTGGATGCCATAACAACATTGCTTCGTTGTACCATCACCGGCTCATAGGTGATGGGTGCAGGTCGAACAAACTCCTAGATAGGTTTCATGGTGATAGAATCTCCGAATGTGATATGATGATTTGATATATGATGGATGGTAAGGTGATAGAGTCTTGTACATTACTTTGAGATGAGTCTGAGTGATTGATGAGAGAATGTTATACTATTTTCCTTTCCTTAGCCCATTTTACATAAAGTAATTCCACGTACTAATGCCCCTCTGATGCTACATCATTTTATGATGCAGATACAGTAGATCGAGGACTTCAGCAGCCTAATCGTTGAGGTTTAGATCTTGATTTCAGACCGTAGTGAGTCCTCCCCAGTATCTAGAGGATGATTATTTATTTATTTTTATGTCAGTATCTCTTTAATTGTGGTACCCATGGCCTGTCATGGTGTCTTCGTAGATGTTAGTGTTAGAGTCTTCATAGACGTAGATGTTGATGTCAAGGATCCTTTCCCTCTTTTTCCTTTATATCAAAACCGTTGATTTCCTATCCTATTTCCTTACTATTGATTGATATTGATGGTTGAGCCCATAGAGATGTTAGCATGTATCTTTATTCTACTACTTTTTTTGCTGATGAATGGATCGAACGATGGCAATGAAACTAGGTGGTCCGCCTGGGGACTAGCAACAGTCTTCGAGTGCCAGCCACGTCCAGGGTATCGTCCCAGGGTGTGACAAACTTTGTATAAGAGCACAGAGTTCGAGTGTCCTAGGGAGTCTGTGAAGCCGTGTCTAGTAGAGTCTTGTTTGTAGGTATGTTGTGCACCACACTTTATAAGCAAGAGACTATAGGACATTAGGAAGTGTTAACATTCTTCTATGATCTGAGTTCGTGCAATAGAGTTAACTTGTGAAATTCTGCTTTTAACTTGTGTGCTTTATGCTTATAGAAAATGTTTTCAAATAGAACAGCCGCTCAGATAGATGCCACTACTCCCGTCGCTGAGAACACCTAATCGGAGGTTCCTGTTCAGACTGAGACCAGGAGACAGGGATGCCCCGCTAGGATTGTTGAGGTCTCTCAGGCGCCCCCTGCTTAGCCCCAGCCAGCTCCCACTATTGAGGCAGAATTAAAAGGAACCATCACCATGTTGACTTAGTTGGTGGCCTCCCAAGGAAATAGCCATGGTTCTGAGGCTCCTAGTTTTAGTTTGCAAGAGACCTCAACTGCGACCTAACTCAGGGACTTCTTGAGGATGAATCTGCCTATGTATATGGGGTTAAAGGTGGAGGAGGACCCACAAAGCTTCATTGACGATATGTATTAAGTTTTGAGAGCCATGCATGCGACCGAGATTGAGGGAGTTGAGCTTGCGTCCTACCAGCTGAAGGACGTGGCTAATGTATGGTACACTCAGTGGGAGGGAGTATAGTGAGAATGCGGAGCCTGCTGCATGGGATGAGTTTGAAGCCACCTTCCTTGATCACTTCTTTCGTCAAGAGTTGAGGGAGGTGAAGGCAGAGGAGTTCATGAATCTAAAGCAAGGAGGAATGACTGTGAAGGAGTATAGCCTTAAGTTCATCAAGCTGTCAAGGTATGCTCCAAAGATGGTAAAGGACATGAGACAGAGGATGAGGAGGTTTGTGTCTGGCCTAGCTAGACATGTGCAGAAAGAGTGTAACGCTGCCTTGCTGATTCCTGGTATGGACATCTCTAGACTTATGGTGTATGACCAGCAGAAAGAGGAGGATAAGAGGAGGGACAAGGAAGAGCATTTGAGCAGAATGGCGAAGTCAGCAGGACATGAGACTAGCCCGTAAAGACAGAATAGGGGGTGGCAAATCCTATTTCCAGAAGAGATCATCACATCCTGCACCTTCAGCAACAAGTGCGCCCGTGCAGCCAAACAAGTATGACTAGAAATCTCAGAGTTACCAGAATCCTAGGACCCAGGGCACCCAATCTTAGGCTAGTGTGACTCAGGGCCCGAGGGGGAAACCGCCCTGCAACACTTATGGGATGCTCCATTTGGGTAGGTGCCATCTGGGCATGGACACTTGTTTCCTATATGGTCAAGTGGGCCACTTCCAGCAAGAGTTCCCAAAGAGGAGGCGAGGTGAAGAGAACAGCAAGGCTCAGTCTTCGACAACACTCCAGCGGGTAACCAGCAGAGGGTTGCTACTATAGGTACAGATGGCAGGACTAACCACCTTTATCCTATGGGTAATCAACAGGATCAGGAGGCTGCACCAGATATTGTCACAGGATGCTTTGAGTCTTTTCCCTTAATTGTTACGCATTGATTGATCTAGGTGCCACTTTATCTTTTGTAACTCTTTATGTGGATAGTAAGTTTGGGGTTTTTCCAGAGTGTCTGCATGAACCTTTCGCTATTTCTATTCCTACTGGTGAGTCTATCTTAGCTGAGAGGGTTTAAAGGGATTGTGTGGTGTCTATTTATCATAGGGACACTGTAGCTAATTTGATAGAATTGGAGATGGTTGATTTTGATGTAATAATGGGCATTGATTGACTTCATGCTTGTTATGCTGCTGTTGACTGTAGAACCCGGACTGTCAAGTCCAATTTCCTAATGAGCCTATTTTAGAGTGGAAAGGGAGTTCTACTTCCCTTTAAGGGCAAATTCACATCCTATCTTAGAGCTAGAAAGTTGATATCTAAGGGTTGTATTTACCACCTCGTGCGAGTGAAGTCTGATGATGTTGAGTCTCCTACTCTCGAGTCAGTCCCAATAGTGAATGAGTTTCGCGATGTCCTCCCTGAGCTCTTCCGGAGTCCCTCCTAATGGGGAGATTGACTTTGGGATTGATGTTCTCCCCGAAACCATACTTATCTCCATTCCATCCTACAGAATGGACCCCGCAAAGTTGAAAGAATTGAAATAGCAGTTTAAAGACTTGTTAGAGAAAGGTTTCATAACGCCTAGTGTCTTACCTTGGGGTGCTCCTATCTTATTCATGCGTAAGAAAGATGGATCTTTGAGGATGTGTATAGACTACCAATAGTTGAACTAGGTTACTGTAAAGAATAAGTATCCCCTTCCTAGAATATATTGTCTCTTTGACCTGCTTTAGGGTGCTACTTGTTTATCTAAGATAGATCTCAGATCCGGTTACCATCAGTTGAAGGTGACGGAAAGCGACATCACTAAGACAATCTTTAGGACATGGTATAGCCATTATGAGTTCTTGGTCATGTCCTTCGGGTTGACAAATGCACCTGTATCTTTCTTGGACTTTATGAACAGGGTATTCAGACCATATCTTGACATGTTAGTGATCGTGTTTATTGATGACATTCTGGTATATTTGAGGAATGAGGAGGAGTGTGCAAATCACCTTAGAGTGGTTTTGCAAACACTCAAAGATCATGAGTTGTATGCGAAATTCTCCAAGTGTGAGTTTTGGCTCCAGTCAGTGGCCTGCTTGGGCTATGTTTTTTTGAGTGATGGTATTCGGGTGGATACTCAGAAGATTGAGGCAGTTAAGAACTGTCCAAGACCCACTTCTCCCACTGAAATAAGAAGTTTTTTGGGTCTAGCTGGATACTATTGCAAATTCGTTGAAGGCTTCTCCTCCCTGTCAGCCCCATTGACAAAACTGACTCAGAAGAAGACCAAGTTTCAATGGTTTGAGGCATGTGAAAAGAGTTTTCAAGAGTTGAAGAGGAGATTGACTACAACACCCGTGTTAACCTTGCCAGATGGGACATGTGAGTTTATGGTATACTGTGATGCATCCAGAGTGGGATTAGGCTGTGTACTTATACAGAGAGAGAAGTTGATAGCTTATGCTTCCAGATAGCTTAAGATTTATGAGCAGAATTATTTGACTCATGATCTTGAGTTGGCAGCAGTGGTGTTCGCACTTAAAATTTGGCATCACTATCTGTATGGAGTGCATGTGATATCTTCACTGACCACAAAAGCTTGCAGTAAGTGTTCAGTTAAAAAGAGCTCAACCTGCGGCAGAGGAAGTGGCTGGAGTTGCTCAAGGATTATGACATGAGCATCCTCTACCACCTAGGAATGGCTAACATTATTACTGATGCTCTTAGTAAGATGTCTATGGGTAGTACTGCCCATGTGGAAGAGGGGAAGAGAGAATTAGCCAAGGAAGTTCATAGATTGGCTCGATTGGGAGTGTAACTTGAGGAGAACAACGAAGGTGGGGTTAATGTTCAGAATGGTTCTGCTTCGTCCTTAGTTTTTGAGGTAAAGGAGAAGAAAGACTAATACCTTGTCTTACTACAATTAGAAGAAGCGGTTCATAAGCAAAAGGTGATGGTCTTCTCCAAGGGGGATATGGGGTATTAAGATACCAAGGGAAATTCTGTGTACCTGATGTTGAGAGAATTCGAGACAGAATCATGGTCGAAGCTCATAGTATGAGGTATTCCATTCATCCTAGCTCCACTAAAGATGTACCATGACTTGAGAGAAGTCTATTGGTGGAATGGGATGAAGAAAGACATTGTTGAATTTGTTTCCAAGTGTCCCAATTGCCAACAGGTTAAGGTTGAACATCAGAAACCTTATGGGTTAGCTCAGAACTTTGAGATTCTAGAGTTGAAATGGGAGATGATCAACATGGACTTCACCACGGTCTTACCAAGATCTAGAAAGCAGCATGACTCTATATGGGTGATTGTAAATATGATGACTAAATCAACCCACCTTTTGGCAGTGAAGACAACCTATATGACTGAAGAGTATGCATGACTTTACATTCGGGAGATTTTGAGGCTGTGTGGGGTTCTTTGTCTATCATCTCAGACAAAGGAGCTCTATTCACCTCTCAATTTTAGAGATTGTTCCGAAAGGGATTGGGTATGAAGTTGAATTTGACTACCGCCTTTCACCCTCAAACGGACGGGTAGGCAGAGCGCACTATCCAAACCTTAGAGAACATGTTGAGGGAATGTGTTATTGACTTCAAAGGAAACTGGGATGATCATTTATCATTGATTGAGTTCGCATACAATAACAACTATCATACCAGCATCCAGATGGCCCTGAATGAGGCATTATACGGGAGGAGATATTGATCACTGATCAACTTTTTTGATGTGGGTGAGGCTGAGTTGATAAGTCCTGACCTAGTACACCAGTCTATGGAGAAGGTGAAAGTCATCCGGGAAAGGTTGAAGATAGCCCAGAGTCGCTAGAAGTCATATACAGATGTGAGAAGAAGAGACTTGGAGTTCGAGGTAGATGATTGGGTGTACTTGAAGGGGTCACCCTTGAAGGGTGTCATGAGATTTGGTAAGAAGGGGAAGCTGAGTCCCCATTACATCAGATCATACCAAATTGTGAGAAGGATTGGGAAGGTTGCTTATGAGCTAGACTTGCCTTCCGATCTAGACGGAGTTCACCCAGTTTTTCATGTATCCATGATGAAGAAGTGTTTGGGGGATCCAACTTTAGCAGTCCCTATGGAGAGTACGGGTGTGAAGGATAGATTATTGTATGAGGAAATCCTAGTCCAGATCCTTGACCGACAGGTTCGTAAGCTGAGGAATAAAGAGATAGCCTCTGTTAAAGTCCTATGGAGGAATCAATTTGTTGAGGAAGCTATGTGGGAGGCTGACGAGGCGATGAAACTAAAATACCTACATCTATTCGTGCCAAATTATGATAATGTTAAAGGTAGATGTTCTTATTCTTATCAATCCCGAGTATTCTTTTCCATTGAGTTGATGCCTTGTTTTATTCCATTTCCGAGTCTAAGACAAAGATAAATAGATGATGGATAGTGAGATTTCGAGTGTCCCCGAATAAGGAATGAGATGAATTCTGAGTTTATAGGAGTCCCCATTCAACCTTTACTCATCATTCGAGGACGAATGATTCCAAGGGGGAGATGGTATAACACCTAGTGAAATTACTAAAATGGCCCTAAACTTTATTGTGCGTACAACGTATCTTCCCAAGCTCTGATGGAAAATCTGCAATCCGATTTGCGATCAGTGTAAAAAATCGAGTTGGAAAATGATCTTGACTCGGCCTTATCACGTAAAAATGTGAATTATAATTTTTAAAGAGGGTTTAAAACAATGAGGTTTCCGCTCCCCTTTCGTGAAGCGGAACCACACTTGGCCATTTTCCAAAAATTTCGATAAAACTAGGAAAACACGAAAAGTGCAAATTTGCACTAGTGCTCGTCGCGCACTAGTGTACGAGAGACAAATTTTTGTGTTTTAATTCTAGATGAGCAATTTCATCTTTCCCGATATAGTTTTACATTCCCAGGTTGGTATTAAAACTTAAATTCGTACAAAAGGGTTTAAACCCATTACTTTTCAAAGGTTTTTATGCGAAGTCTAAGAGAGAAAAAGGAGTAACAAGAGAGGGTTTCCAGAGAAGATTTGATTCTTGCAGAAAATCTCCATTTCTAGGTATGTAAAGGCTACCAAAAAGCATGAAATTGTTTTTCCATGTGCTAATGTAGAGTGATAATGTAAATTAATATCTAGAAGTCTTGAATTATGATTTTCTTTTGCGATGGATTTCAAATACCCTAAATGAGGATTTTACTATGATATTGGTTGGTTGGTTTGGATTGAGCTTACTCTTCTTATTTTACTCTTGAGCTGCATGATTTTGAACAAGTATCATCAACCCACCATATGTCTGATAAAATTACATGACAATAATTCTCTAGTTATTGATGAACTATTACATGATTTACAAGTCAAGCAATTTCATCATGATTAAGGGCTCCAAGCATGTATTGAATTCATGAAAAGTATCTATGATTTTACAAGCATCAAGTTGATCCCTATTTCAAGATTTTAACCTCTTGTGAGCCGTTCATGTCAAGACAAGGGATTGTGCATGATTATTATTTACTCTCATGTCCAAGTTAGGCTCACTAGTAGAGGTCAGACATGTGAATGAGCTACTCATGTCAAGTTATCATATTTCTTACACGTTATTCATGTTATGATTAAAGTATCATTAGTTCAAGTATTCTGTGGGATTAGACTGAGCACCAATTGAGGCTTAAGATGGGGATCAACACAAGGGGTCCTTATATAAAGTCTTTAGTCTGTAAACTATGTGCCATCATAGGATTATATATTTTTACCCTTGCTATACCTGTGGATCCATCTAGTTCATGTTATCATGTTTGGTTTGCCTTGACAAGTAGACCACACTTCACCGGAGGGTGTCATGCCTTGGGTTCCGATTGTAGCTGCTTGATCTATGTCGGTTAAGGTCTCCTCCCACATACGTATGATATATTATGCAAGTTAAATATTTTACAAGTATGTCCTATTACAATCTATGATCATGCATGTCGTATTGAGATTATATATGCATTGATTATGATTATGCATTTTGAATATATTGGCTGTCTTTGTTTCATTGCACCTTTCATACTTAGTACATTCAAATGTACTAACGCATACTCTATGCCTACGTGATATCACCATTTAGGAACTGGAGATCCTTTTGATCATTCTCCTCCACGTGGCTAGTTTGGTTCACCAAAAAAGCTTTTGGTGAGTCCTCAACTCTGAGGAAAATATCTATTTTTATTCATGCTACGTTGAGACTTGTTCCTTATGTTAGATATTAAGTTTGTATATGTTTTTGAGCTTGACTCTTCTTATGATTCTATAATTATGAAATTTTCCCCTTAGTCCTACTCCCCATTTTACACTTGACACTTGTTGATGTTTATTTTCATTTCTGCAACCAAGGATGTGTACAAGATAAGCTATGAGGCTTGTTTGGGTTATCTTCGGATCTCCCTTTCTCAGTGTCACATCTACGCCCTAGACTTGGGACGTGACACATATCGTAGGTCTTTTTGGGTACTTAAGTCTAATTGTGAGCATATGACCTCTATTATTTGTTGGTAGCTTGTATTTATTATTGATGAATCCTACTTGTAGTATTGTGAATCATGATGAACTTAGTATAGGATATTAGAACTTTCTTAAGAAGCCTCGATGTTGTTCCGTGGGCCTAGATCCCTGTACTATGAATAACAAACTAGTGTCTAATAGGTGAACATTAGCTAGGAAATAACTTTACCGAGTATCACTCTTTCATCCATATTACTGCATCTGATGGCTTTGGATACATTCGTAGTTAATTCCCGTATTATGTCATTTTTGCTTTTTGGGTGATAATTGTGGTGGTTGTACTAGTTCTAGATCATTGTAAAAAGTAATTCTTGATAACTTTTAGCATACAGATAGTAGAGAATAGAAGTCAAGCACCTTCGGTTAAGTTTGGCGAGCATCTAGGAAGTAGAAGTTTCACCCTAGGCCCTCCTATACGTTTTGCAAGTGTTTGAATACAAGCAGTTCCGACATTATCCCCCTTTATACATTTTGCGAGCATTCGTGTAGTAGTAGTCCTTGCATTAACCCTTTTTTTCATTTGACAAGCATCCGAGTAGTAGTAGTCCCGACCTCATTGCCTAGAAACTAAAGTCTTCTGCCATCAAATGATCTTGGTTAAGATTGGTTCAGTATTTTAGAATTCATGTCAAGCCATGGGAGGGTACCCTAGACGTGGCCGACACTAAAAAACTATTTCTAGTCCCCAAGCGAACCACTTGGCCTCATCATATCCATTCATTCAGTAAATTCTATATAATCAACAAAAGTCTAAAGATAGAAATGGACAATCTAGTCTCAAGATAATATTAATAAAATGACTAGAAAGGAAACTAGCTCAATAAGTGTCAATATCAATACTCAACTCTAGTTTATGAAGCCTCTATCACTATCAAATGGTGCCAATGACAGACCCATGACTACCTCAAAACAAATTAAAGCTAACTCAATTCTAACTCTATAAAGCTAGATGAAAATAAGAAATGATCCTCTAAAGTAAAGGAGGTCACCAACTCAGCTGAGATGCTCATATCCTCAATGATGCGCCTGTTGATGATCTCTAGTACCTGCCTCTGCATCCTAAAATGATGCAGTCCAAATGGGAATTTTGTAGGTGGATTATGAGTATACAAGATAGCTGAATGAAATAGAAATAGGTAGAATAATACAGAAATAACATCAACTCTGAATATACTCAATCAGAATGCAAAATGTCTATCTAAAGTAAGAATAAAGAGTAGACAAGTGAGCTATCAACCAATTAAACCTCATCAATGAACTCAACTCAATTCAACTCAATGGAACTCAAATCGACTCAACTTAATAAACTCAACTTAACTCTACCAACTCAACTTGGCTCAACTCGTAGTACTCAAGGTGGAACTTTCTTGGAGTTTCTTGTATACGACAATAATCACTTATGAGCTAGTGATTGCATAATAATCCCACTAATGTTTCCACAACCATTTCATACTTGCTAGGTAAGGAGTGTATATGATCCATAATGGATCTAACCTCTAAATTCTCCTATTGCTTTTAGGGGCTTTACCATAAGAGGGGACCATGTGATGTAATGGCCTAATCCTTACCTACACTTAGCGACATAGTTAGTGAGTGTTAGTGGAACTCACTCTTACCTATTTTGGTGCTCGATACTCCTCCCAAGACTCAATGCTCATAAGACTTCTCATCTCAATAAGCCTCACAGAGACACTCATCAACTCAATTGGTCTCATGGAGACTTTCATCATCTCATTAACTCAAACTCTAAAGTCCTCTATTGTATTCAGGGAATTTAACTCATCTCAATTAACTTAATTCTCATTTAAGAACTCAAGGACTCAGATTATCATTTAGAAAAAGTTATTTAGGCAGAATTCAAGAACTCAATTATGAAAACTCATAAGGTCATCAAATCTCAACTAACTCAACCTCATACCCGCATCAAGATTACCATCAATATACTCAAGTCAAGGTTCTAGACTCCATCCTTAGGTTTATTCATGCATGCTTTCACAAATCAACATATAGAGTTTATATAATATCTCATGAAAAGTATTCAATTCAAGAAAAATAAGTTTATGATGATCATCAACATATTAAAATACATGTAATAGATATAATTTTCAAGAAAATAATCAATAAAGTATTTCAAGAAACATATATGGGGACTCATGGACTCTCAATTCCTCTATTACCATTAATTAGGCACATGAGAGAACAATCTCGTGCTTTAGTTTAGCCTTACATACCTGGTATTGAGTTTGATAATCAACTTCTCATGAAGTTATCCTAAATCCTCTGAAACCTAGCTCTTTCTCTTCTTTTTCGCTCAAGGTCTCTACTTAGTTTTTGCATAAAAGACTTTAGAATAGGTTTCAACACCCTTATTAAGACAAAAATGGCTTATATTGATCGTCGATTAAGTCTAGGAGGGATGGGAAAAAGTCTATAATGCCCCTTAAAAGATTTAAAATTTTGAACTTCGGTGGAACAGGTCCGGGAACTAGGTCTTTTTTGAGGTTTTTTGCTAAAAATTCTCCAATTGAGTTTTCTAATCCCATAGAAAATTTTTGGACAAAATCTAAGTGTAGGTATGCGAAGGTACGTGTCATGCACTTATTCTATAAATCTTTTTCGAATCAAAAAATTATCTTATGATTCAATTGCTCTAAAAATCAACCATGACCACTTCCCCACATAATTTTTCATACTGATGGCAAATTCGACCTTGGATTTGCCATCGGAGCATGGGAAGATGCATTATGCGTAGATATCTCCTTTAGGAGTATTTTGATAAATTTACTAAGTGTTACAATTGAATATGCTAGTTTTTTTTAAAAAATTTTCGGACCCTTGTATTCTAGTTCTCCATTGTCCTGGTCTAGCTTTTGAAGGCCTAGATGGGTGTAGTTGGCATAGTTATTCGCTTAGCCTTCTCTCGGTCATATTACAGATAGTTCTTTCTATTCTTCAATCTATTTTTTCTCTATTTTTAGGTGCATTCCTCCATTTTATATTGCTTTTACCTTTCCTGCTCGGTCGGCCTATGGTGCTTACTGAGAACTTATTGTCCTGGTATTTACACTACACTTTGCATCTACCATGATGCAGGTCTGAGCACTAGTTATCAACATTAATTTCTCAAGCTATCAATAACCCTTATTGGAGACCAAGGTTAACATTGGCATTTTTGGATCATTCTGCCTCTTTCAGCTAAGCAACGTATCTTTTTTTGTTTATATTTTTAGACTAGCTAGATCTTTATATATATTTTGGTGTACTTATAGGACTTGTACTCTATATTTTTTTGTATAGAAGGTTTGAATTAGTGACTTCTAGGTTCTGGAAGTGGTTCTTTTATATTTGTGTTTATGTATTATCAGTTATTTCCATCTTTATTCCTCTATATTAATGCTACTTGATTAGATCCTATTTGTTTCCTCCCCTACACTCATTACTTATGGTTCTGAGTTATGGGTCGGCTTGTCTATCAGTAGGTTATTGTAGGCGCCATCACAACCTAAGAAATCTGGTTGTGACAAGTTGTTATCAGAGCTCCATTTTTGTTGGTCTCATTAATGTCGAGCTAACATCTAGCAGAATCCTATGAATTAAAGCGGATACGTCCATAGCCTATCCTTGAAGTGACAAGATGTAACTTAGGAACTATTCTCTATATTTTATCCTTTCGTGCAGTGTGTGCCTTATTGGTTCCTTGAATTCTCACTTGTTTCACTATATCGCAAGTTAGGGCTCGTAAAGGTATACCCTAAGGTGGGGATATGTGTTAGATCCTAATCTTGATAGTTCAAGTGGCTCGATCTTAGCTAGTGACTTACCTGATGACAAGGCACCATGACTTCGATCAAGGCAAAGATCAAGTGAAGGAGAACCTTGGCATTGGCGTGGCCATGGCATACAAGACAGGACGTGGCTAAGGCATGAAATGAGATAGACAAGTTAAGGCAAGGCAAGGCTATGACATGGCAAGATCGTGGTAAAAACAAGTTTGAGGTTGTGTGTTGGACAAGGGCAATGATGTAAAAAACTGGACCCAATGGTAAGTTGTGCTGGGCAGGTCCTATGCCATGGCACAGGAACATGTGCAGGGCCTGGGCATGGCACAGGCATGTAGGCTAGCCTCAAATCTGAGTGCAAAGGCAATGCATTAGTCCCAATTTTGAAGGTTACGTGCATGTGCCTTTCACATGCATGGGCAATTGGCAATTGGCAATTGAGGAAGTTTCTAGCTATTTGGACTTGTCGGCAAATGTAGATAGACTTGTAATTTAAATTTAAATTGTTGGCTTATCAGCTGGGGATTCCAACTAACATAGCAGGCGTACGACTAGGTTTTTTGGCCTATTTAAAGGCACAAGCAATTAGTCTAAGGTGATAGTTAGCCTGGATGAATTTTCTAAGCTAACTGTTGTGTGCTTTCTTTGTTGGCACGAGTTTGATATAAAGTTTGCATTTGTTATCGTCTATAGTCCTATTCCTGCATATGTATGTATGCTAGGTTATCAAATATTTTAAATGCTTTCATTCCTAATTTTAATATGGAGTGATCATACATATCTTATCCTTACTCTATCTCTATGATTAATCATATTGTTATTATGATTATGATATTTCTTTGATACATGACATTCCTACATATTAATACATTCCATATATTAACGAATACTTTTTTCCTATATGATCTAACCATTTAGGGATGGGAAATGATGTGACTTCCTTTATATTAGTGGCTAGAGTTGGGCATCAGTTTGGAGATTATTTGAGAGTTTCCGTGCTTCGAGGAAAAGCCTTATTCATGCGATATTTTTTATGTTAGAACTTAAATTTTCACTTTATCTTTTTGGGAGATCTAGTAGCATGTTCTAGACCATGCCAAGATCTTTGATGTAGAGGCAAGTACAAATTGATGTAACTTCCTTTAATGGGACTCTATGTATTCTTATGTTTCTGCTTGTTTACTCTCTTTATTGTTTATTTACCTTATATATGCTTATGATATGAACAAGAAGACTAGATGAACACCTTTTGGTTTCACATTCATTTGTGTCATGACTAGGCTCTAGATTTGGGCCGTGATAGGCCATCACACTTTCTCAGTGCTAAGTCAAATCCCACACAATAGAAAATCATAGTACAATAGTCCATCATAAATCAAATGGCTGATTTCTTGCACTTGGTTTTCACTAATGAAATCGCCAAGAAACTTGATTTCGTGACTAGAAAATTTTACCATTTTTCCATCTTGATATAGAGTTGGTATTCTCTAAGTCTTTGCAACACCTTCCTCAACAAATTTTCTTCTAGAGTTCTACTATATATGACAATGTCATCTAAGTAGACTAATACAAAGTCATCAATATAATCATAATGGACATTGTTCATTAAGTTGCAGAAAGTAACTGAGGCATTAGTCAGCCCAAACTGCATTAAAAGGAATTCATAGCTACCATATCTAGTTACATAAGTGGTCTTTAGGGAATCCCCCTAGGCTATGTGAACCTACTAATAACCAGACCTTAAGTCTAATTTAGGAAATAAACTAGTCATAGATAGACTATCCAAAATGTCTTAAACCAGCGACACTAGATACTTGTTCTTCACAGTCACTTTGTTCAATGCCCTGTAGTCAACACATCCTAAGACTTCCATCTTGTTTTTCCTGAAATCGAACATGAGCACCAAATGGAGACTTAGAAGGATGGATCTTGCTGGCATTAAGTGACTTAGACAATTGCTTCCTCAATTCAGCCAACTCTAATGGAGAGATGCGATAAGGAGGACGTGCCAGTGGCACTAATGCAGGAATTAAGTAAATGATGTGACCAATTTCCCTCCTTGGACGCAAATATTTAGGCCGTTTAGGAGGCATCAAGTCCATGTATTCATTCAACAACTTGGCAACATCATCATGAACTTTGGTTTGTACATCACGCTTTACTTCCACCAAAGCAACAAGATATACAGGTTCACTCTCTTCAACCCCTTCTCGGAACCAATAATAGACAACAAGGTAATGATTTCCTTGTTCTGCTTATCCTTGCCATCTAAAGGGTTAATTCCCTTTAGAAAGCCTAGGTACCTCTCTTATAAACATAAGACCATCCAAATGAGGAATTGGGGCAACCTTGAACTTCCTCATAAAATCAATTCCCAGCAGAACATTAAAATCATCAAGTGGCACCACTATCAAAGTATGCATACTAAACCAGTGCCCAATTTTAAGAGGCACATTGTTATCTATGTTATAGCCTGGTTCAGCACCAAAGTTGGCAGCCTTCATCTTTGTTGGACAATTAGTCACTTTCAGCCCGTACTGCTTGACAAACTTTGAGGCCATAAACATGTGAGTAGCACCAGAATCTACCATGAACACCATATTTTCCCTCTAATTTTCATGTCAACTTACATAAAAGTTCCATAAGCACCTGACAAGTCTATATTCAGCAATATGTACACAGGCAATATCTTTCGTGGTCTTCCCTTAATCTATATCCATCCCACTAATACTCGACAGAGTGTCAGTCAAATGTAGTGGGTTGACATATTCAATAATTTCCTCCCTTTTCACTTGTTTGCTTCTCCTCATCCGCCAGGAGTATATTGATCTTCCTCTTCTTTGGACAGTTTCTTACTTGATGCTTGGTTTCTAGCAAGTCCAGCAAATTTTTTCCCCACTTAGTTTGTTTGATCGACGAAGCAACATCTGTTTTCCCTTTACATTTGTCATTTCCTTCTTGCCTACATTTTCCTTTCTTCTAGTCCTTGCCCTTCTTGTTAGACTTAGAAGTTTGAGTAGTGTTAGTGGCAACATTAGTTCACCGAAAATCAATCAAGGCATCGGCAGCAACAATGGCACTAGGAAGATCTTGCACTTTCTACCTCCACAATTCATTTTGTGCCCTCCTTTGCATTACAGAAATGAAGTTGTGCAACTTATCTTCGTCCAACATATTTTGAATGTCCCGCAACAACAATGAGAATTCTTTCACATAGTCTCATATACATCCCACTTGCTTCAAATGTTTTATCCTGTCCCTAGAAACACAAGATGAGTTACTTCGCAGGAATGTTTCATGAGTTTGATCCGTCAACTGCACCCATGTATTGACCTTGGGATCACAATCATCATTAGTACACTTTATCTGCCACCATGGAATAGCATCCCTACAAAAGTAGTGAACTATTATTGTCAATTTGTCCTTTCAGGGACGTGGGAAGAACCAAAATAATGCAAGTCCCATATAAATTTTTTCTGTTCTTTTACCCCAAGCACACCATCAAATGATTTTGGCCCCAGAATTTTGATCTTGGCATGTTCCTCGCCTCCCTAAGCAGATTGCAAAAGCCAAGCAGAGAATATTCACTTCCATTATCAGATCTTCATTTTCCTTCTTCAAGCCCTCAGTTTGTGTGCCCACAGAGTCATAAAAAGCCCGCAATTTGGCCAACTAGCTACCCACAGTAACATAATAAGCGTGCATAGCAGCACTGATGCCCTGAAGATGTGTCAAGACGCCTGTTATGAGCTCATCATGTAGGAGAGAATTGAATCATTAAGTTAGATGTTTCCCTTTTAATATCCCTTACATGGACTTGGTTGATTGGCTTGGATCCATGATTGGTTGATTCATCCTTTACCCTAGTAGAGTCTTAGAAGATTATGAAAAGATCAATGAGAATGTTGTACGATCAATGGCTCATAAATGATTATTGTCGGACAAGAGAAACTATCATATAGGCCTTAATGGTACTCCTCATGATCAGTTTGATTATGTATAAAAGATCTGACTGAGTTGCATGCTAGAGTTTCTTTTATGGTGTTATTTTATTAAAAAAATGTTACCATCATTTGTTGAGTTGAATTATAGATTATTGAGTCGACTGGTGGATTGTTTTAGCTTATTGGGTTGACTTATGTGGAGCCTTAATTGCTTTTTGAGCCATCTTACATACCAGTACATTTAATGTACTAATATTTATTTGGGACTACACTGTTTCATGATGCATATATAGGTGATAGAGGCCTTCAACAAGCGCGCCATTGAAGATCTACTCCTTATTCCGAACTTGGTGAACCCTCCTTGTTGTTCAAAAAAGCCTTCTTTATTATATCTTAATTAGTACTATTTCTTTGAAGTAGCCCAGGACTTGTCTTGGCACCTTCTAGACTTGGATTAGAGGCTTCATAGACGTTGATTAGTGATAGTTGATTGTTATTTATATTCCCAACTCTTGTTCAGTGAAAGTTAATTTATTGTATAAAGACTTAGTTGTTTGGGTACTAACTAGCCTTACTTAAGTATTTACTTCTGCTAATTGTATATGATGTGATGATAAATACAAGTGGTTCGCTTGGAGAACTAGTAATGATTCTTAAAGTGCCGGCCAGGCCAATGTATTCCTCCTGGGGCGCAAAAACGTTGGTAGCAGAACATAGATATAAGGAGTCCTAGGGAGTCTACAAAGTTGTGTTGAGTAGAGTCTTGTTTGTGGGTGTGTTGTGCACCACACTTTATAAGTAAAAGGATATGGGACATTAGGAATTGTTACACTTCTTTCTTTTTTTCAGTCACGCTATAGAGTGTATCTCTATGAATATCTTTTTTGATTTTTTATGTGTTAGCGTGTTTTAGACTTATGATTATGCCTCTGAGAAGAGTTGTTAGAGGAAGAGGATATCCTACTAGATGGGAAGCTAACCAATTTGAGCCACAAAACCAGGATGAGCCAATAAGTTCATCTGCCTAACCTGAGCAGCCACCTAAGGCTGATTTTAGAAATGCTGAGCTTTTCTTTACTATTCAAACCTTGGCCCAGCTTGTGGTAGACCTTGTTACTAAACAAGGAGTGGGTAGACAAGATGTTGTGGACACTTCTAGAGTTCATGAACTTTTAGGGGTGAATCCACCAGAGTTTACTAGGTTTGTAGTGAATTAGGATTTAGAGCGCTACATTGATAAGTTGGTGAAGGTATTCCAAGTCATGAAGGTAAGTGATGTTAAATAAGGTAAATTGACTTCCTGCCAGCTCAAGAGTGTTGCTAGGTTGTTGTTCAACCAATGGAAGAAATGGAGAGGGGAGTGGGCCATGCTTGAGGAGGAATTAATTCTTGGGAAGTTTCTTCACAAGGGAATTGAGAGAGGCTAAGATTGGGGAATTTCAGAATTTGAAGCAAGATTCTACGACTGTCCAGGAATACAATTTGAAGTTCACTCAACTATCTCACAGTGCTCGGGAGATGGTTGCTAATATGAGAAATAGAATGAGCCTATATGTGTTTGGACTGGGTCACTCAACAAAGAAGGAAGGATAGAGAGTTATGCTAATTGGAGACATGGTTATTGGTATATTGATGCCTTATGTGCAACAGACCGAGGAGGAAAAGTTGAGGGACATAGAAGAGGAAAAAAATAAGAGGGATAAAATCATTAGTTATAAGCGCAATAAAAGTGAAATAAGAATGGAGGTCGCTCATCCTCTCAAACTGGAGTTCCATCGTCTGTGAGTGCGCCTGCACCCAAAATTAATCAGGGTTCTTAGTTTTAGGCTAGCATGGCTCAAGGTTCCAAAACCCTTATGATTCAATTGGTTCTAGAACCCTTATGATTCAATTTGGTTCTCATTATATGATTGTATATGAACTTCATCCATTCCCATGATTTGTGGCTTTATTATCCATTAACCTATGTCTTACCCTAATTCTCATATCAAGTTATGATGTATGAATGAAATTTAAAGTATTCAAATATGCTTATAATCATGATTATAAAGGGTGACCCAAGACCCTACTTTTATGTACAAGTTTATAACATGGGGAGTATACCCACACTTTATGTAAGGAAAGTAGATGAGCTATGTGTAACGACCCCCAATTTAGGATCGTTGAATATAGAAAAGTTGGCGTAAAAATAACCTGGAGTTTGGTTCTCGAGGGTGCCTTACGGCCCATTTATGTACTTACAACCCATAGGGTTGGTCCTTTAATAAGACACTTCAGGAAGGGGGAAGTTTCCAAGTATAAGGTAACCTACGTATTATGTGATAGCTCGTAAAATGCATTATAACCCATAGATAGGATCGTGAGTGAGACTATCAGATATGAAAAAAATTTGGAGTTTGCTTGAAGATGACCTATGTGATACCAGATGATCCGTGAAATAGGATATGGTCCATAGGGTGATTCGTGGGATAAGACCTGGAAGATCAGAAAGAATGAATAAGTGTGGAAGGACTCTACGAGTCCAACCACGACATGTAGGTGCTTACACGACCCATAACAAGGCCTCGTGGTTTTAGGTCTAGCAAAGTGAGCTTTTAGGAATTTTTGATGTGTTAGCAAATGAAAGGGATGTACGACTCGTGGATTGACCTATGGCCCATAATCGGGGTTTCGTAGATTGAATCTGGCAATGTTAATGAGAGACAGTGTTGTCATTTCCATCAATCCTATTCCTAAACTACATGATTTTGGGATAAAAAAGGGACTCTATATCAGCCTTAAAGCCCTAAGTCCCTCATTCAATCCCTCGTTCATTCACTCTAAAATTCTATAAGGCAAAAACTCTCAGGAACACGCTAGGGAAAAGCCTAGGGTTCCAAGATTTCTTCTTCAAAGCTTTAAGTTCTGATTCTCCAATGTTTTCGCCAAGGTATATAAGTTGATTTATGGGTATCCATCTACCCATAAAGTTCCCTTTTAAGTATCTTACCTTTTCATTAAGTTCCTTAGATTATTATGTTTGTTTTTGATAATTTCATGATATTGATATTATTAAATGCTACTCATGATATCATATAACTATTTTACAAAGTATATATGCATGTTTCGAGCAATTGATGATTACCCCATGATGGGTTTCAATAATGATAAAGGATGGGCATTTTCGATTGTCCTTAAAAAGAGAAATTTCCTTATGTCTTATACTATTTACGATTTTTCCATTTAAAAAGCCTATCCCACATAGTTTTCAAGTGAAGATTTATATGATTTATGATTTATGATTAAGGTATTAATCATATTTACCAAATTTAGGTGTGGGGGAGTATGCCCTCAAATTCACCAAGCTATCAAAGTATGCTCCCTTTATGGTTGACGATTCGAGGGTTCAAATGAGGAAGTTTATTTTCAACTTCTTCGAGTTGTCTCTAAGGAATACAAGACAAACATATTGGTCAAGGAGATGGACATTTCCCGCTTGATGATGTATGCAGAGCAGATTGAATAAGAGAAGCTCCAAGAAAGGAGAAGAGAGTCCAAGAGGGCTCGAGTTGATGGTAGGAGTTACTCTCACCAAAGGGGCAGCGGTCACAAGTTTCAAGGTGGCCAAAAGCAAAGTGGGCAAGGATCCACCAACACTCATACTCCCTGGACTAGAAAGAACAAAGGGTTTCTCCTAAGCCTAAAAGTCCTAGATCCTTTAAGTGCGGAAGACGCCATAAAGGAGAATGTCCAGTCATGTCCAGTGCTTTCTTCACTTGTGCGAAGCTCGGCCACCATGCCAAGGATTATAGGAGCAGTGGCACAAGGCCCCAAGGAAAAAAGGGTCAAACCCGAGGCACTTAAAGGACCAACTAGTTCTATGCTCTTTATGGTAACCAAGAGGTTAAAGAAGTTTCGGATGTGGTCACCAGTTTGATAAGAGTTTTTAATTTTGATGTATATGCACTTTTAGATTCAGGAGCAAATTTATCTTTTTTAACCCCATTCATTGCTAATAAGTTTCATGCATGTCCCTAAGTCCTCCATAAGCCTTATAAGTTGAGTAACCCTATAAGAGAGTCCATTATAGCGGTCTCATGTGATAAGGTTGAGCTTTCCATGATAGACTTTGATGTGATTCTTGCGATGGATTCTTTGCATGCTTCCTATACTTCTAGTGATTGTAGAACCCATAGGGTCAAATTCCAATTAACTAATGAGCCAATTCTTAAATGGGATGACAGTAACTCTTCATGTAGGGGTTGGTTCATTTCCTTCCTAAAGTCCTACAAATTATTTCCAAGGTATGCATCTACCATTTAGTAAGATTCAAAGACATTAGTTCCAAAGTTCCTTCTCTTGAGTTGGTCCCCATTGTAAATGAGTTTCTCGATGTCTTTCCGGATGAGTTACAAGATATTCCTTTCTAAAAGGAAATAGAATTTGGCATAGGCCTCTTACTTGAAACTCAACCTTTTCCATATAGAATAGATCCCATAGAGTTGAAGGAGTTAAAAGAGCAATTAAGGAATTTGTTGGAGAAGGGTTTCATTATACCTAGCTAGTCTCCATAGGGTGATCTGATATTATTTGCAAGGAAGAAGGACGGGTCGCTCCATATATACATTGACCACTGGCAACTAAGTTAGGTCGCCATCAAGAATAAGTACCTCCTTTCAGGAATAGGTTATTTGTTTGATCAACTGCAAAGGGATATTCATTTCTCTGAGGTTGATATGAGATTCGGTTATTATCAATTGAGGGTAAGAGAAAGTGACATTTCTAAGATGAAATTTAGAACTAGGTATGGTTACTTTGAGTTTGTGGTGATGTCGCTTGGCTTTAGTAAGGCACCAATGGTATTTCTGAACCTCATGAATTGGGTGTGCAAGACTTACCTCGACATGTTCATCATGGTGTTTGTTTATGAAATCTTTATCTACTTCCGAGATGAGCAAGAATATATGGAACACTTAAGGGTAGTGTTTCATACCTTGAAGGAGCAGAAGCTTTGTGCAAAGTTGACAAATGTGAGTTTTGTCTAGATGAACTTGCCTTCCTTGGACATGTGGTATCTAGTAAAGGCATCAAGGTTAATCCTAAGAAGACTAGAGCAGTGAAACACTAGCTAAGGCCATTGATTCCTACTAACATAAGGAGTTTCTTAGGCCTAGCCAGTTACTATAAAAGATTTGTGCAAGATTTCTCCATTATTCATCTCCACTTACCAAGTTGACTCAAAAGAAAGCTAAGTTTATGCGTACGAAATAATGTGAGAGGAGTTTCTAAACTTTAAAGGATCAATTAACTTCAGCACCAATATTGACATTGCCATAAGGGATTGCTGGGTTTGTCGTGTATTGTGATGCATCAAGAATCGGGTTGGATTATATGTTAATGCAAAATGGTAAAATTATTGCCTATGCTTTAAGGCAGTTAAAAGTGCATGAGAAGGATTACCTAACTCATGACCTTGAACTTGTGGCAGTGGTGTTTTCCTTGAAGATTTGTAGACATGACACGTATGGAGTACATGTGGACATCTTTACCGACCACAGTAGCCTCTAACATGTGTTCACCCAAAAGGATCTCAAGTTGAGACAACAGAGGTGGTTAGAGCTACTCAAAGATTATGACTTCAGCATGAAGTATCACTCCAGGAAGGCCAAAGTGGTAGACAATGCCCTTAGTAGAGTTTCCATGGATAGTGTTTCTTATCTTGAAGATAATGGAAAAAGGGAGTTAGCCAAAGATGTTCATAGGTTGGCTAGACTGGGAGTGAAATTGAGCGAGTCTGCAAGTGGTGGTGCAATGGTTCTTCGTGGGTGCATTTTCTTTAGTTGATGTGGTTTAGGCTAAGCAAGACCGTGATCCCGCCTTGGTTGAGTTGAAAGTCCTACTGAAAGATGGAAAGATATTAGTTTCCTGACAATGGGGAGATGGTGTACTCTGATATAAAGGGAGGTTGTACATGCCCAATAATGCTGAGTTGAAAAAGTTGGTTATGGAAAAAGCCCATAACTCTTTATATTCCATCCATTCTGGCATTACAAAGATATATAAAGAAATGTGGGAGATTTATTGGTGGAATAGAATGAAGAAGGACGTTGCTTATTTCGTGTCCGAGTGGGCTAATTGCCAACAAGTCAAAGTTAAACACCAATAGTCGGGTATCCTAGCACAAGAAATTGACATTCCTACTTAGAAGTGGGAAGGGATTAGCATGGACTTCATAGTTGGTTTGCCGAAGACCAAAAGACATTTTGACTCCATATAGGTGATACTTGACCGCATGACAAATTTGGTTCATTTCTTATCGGTCAAGACTACATTTAGTGCCGAGGACTATGCCCGCTTGTATATCCAAGAGTTAGTGAGGTTGCATGGGAGTCCATTATCCATCATATCGAATTGTAGAGTCCAATCCACTTCTCACTTTTGGAAGTCTTTTCAAAATGGACTTGGTACTAGGGTGAAGTTGGGCACAACTTTTCATCCACAAACTGACGGGTAAGCCGTTATAAGACATGTTAAGAGATTGTGTCTAGCAGTTTAAGAAGAGTTGGGATGAGCATTTGCCACTTATCAAGTTTGTCTACAATAATAGCTTTCATGCAAGTATTGGGATGGAACCATTTACGGCATTTTATGGTAGATAGTGTAGATCACCCATCAGGTGGTTCGAAGTCAGTGAGGTGGCATTAATAGGAGCAAGCCTAGTGATAAATGCTATAGAGAAAGTTAAAAGCATAAGGGAGGAAATTACAAATAGCTCAAAGTTGACAAAAGTGCTATTCTGACTTGAGAAAAAGGGGTCTTGAGTTCCAAGTTGGTGATTAGGTCTACTTGAAGGTGTCTCCTATGAAAGGTATGATCCGGTTCGGGAAGAAAGGAAAGTTGAGCCATAGGAATGTGGGGCCTTGCAAGGTGATGATATGAGTTGAAAAAGTGGCATATGAGTTGGATCTAACTTATGAGATGCGTTTGATTCATCTAGTCTTCCATGTGTTGATGTCGGGGAAATTCATAGGGGATCCAAGTTCAATAGTTCCTTTCCATAATGTAAACATTGAAGAGGATTTGAGTTATGAAAAAGTATTGATTGAAATACTAGACTGGCAAGTGAAAAAGCTAAGGAATAAGGATGTTGCATCTGTCAAAGTGCTTTGGAGAAACCAAGTTGAGAGTGCTATATCTAAAGCAAAAGCAGATATGATGAAGCATTATCCAAATATATTCTACTCTACCAAGCCTAAGGTACTTAGAAATTCTTCCTACAACCTCAAACTGCATGCAATTTTACTTTTTCATGATGTATGCATTTATATTGATGTTTGTGGACTATTTCGAGACATGCTTTAAGTGTTAAATCTGAAATGTTTGAGAAATGATGTTTAACGTGCTTTTTTGCATGCATAATGGGTTGTTAGTTGCTAGTTTACTCTTTAGCCTTTAAGTACATTTGGAGAGGAATGTTTCCAAGGGGAAGAAATTATAACAATCCCTAGTTTAGGAACCTTATGTGCAGAAAAGTTTACCTAAAAATGAACTAGAGTCTGGTTTATGAGGGCGACATAGGACTCGTAGGATTGGTCCTTAAACATGAGATTTCAGGAAGGGGAAAAGTTCCAACTACGGGCTAATTCATGGACCAAGTGATGGCTCGTAGGATTTATTATGGCTCGAAGATAAGATCGTGAGAAATTTGGAGTTTGCTGGAAGGTGACCTATGTGATACCAGACGGCCTGTAAAGTAGGATATGGTCCATAGGGTGGTTCGTGGATTGGGACTTGAAAAATTAAAAAAATGGCTAAGTGTGGAAAGACTTTACGAGTCCAACCACAATCCGTAACAAGGCTTCATGGTTTTGGGTCCAGCAAAATTAGTTTTTAGGAATTTCAGATGTGTTACCAGATGAAGGGGACCTACGGCTCGTGGGTTGACCTATGGCCCATAAGCGGGGTTTCATAGGTTGAATATGATAGTTTCAGTGAGGGACAATTTTATCATTTCTGTCAATCTTATTCTTAAACTACGTCATTTTGGGGTAAAAAAGGCCCTATATCAGCCTAAAATCCCTAAGCCTCTCATTCAATCACTCATTCTTCCACTCTAAAATTCTCTAAGGCAAAGGCTCTCAAGAATAAGTTAGGGCAAAAGGCTATGGTTCTAAGATTTCTTCTTCAAAGCTTTAAGGTCTGACTCTCTAATATTTTCCCAAGGTATATGATTTGATTTATAAGTATCCTTCCATCCATAAAGTTTTCTTATAAGTA
Organism: Solanum clarkiae; assembly: GCA_011800125.2. Classification (NCBI taxonomy): domain Eukaryota; kingdom Viridiplantae; phylum Streptophyta; class Magnoliopsida; order Solanales; family Solanaceae; genus Solanum; species Solanum clarkiae. The sequence continues at coordinate 9,549,087 of JAABOM020000001.1, forward strand.
TTTTATCTTTTCTTTAAGTTCCTTAAGTTATTATGCATGCTTATGATGATTTCATGTTATTAAATGCTACTCATAATATCCTACAACTATTTTACAAAGTATGTATATATATATATATATATATATATATATATATATATATGTGTGTGTGTGTGTGTGTGTGTGTGTGTGTG
>JAABOM020000001.1:9565875-9605544 GCA_011800125.2 Solanum clarkiae
CTTACTTGGGCCAGATCTAGTACAACAAGCCATGGAAAAAGTTAAGGTGATACAACAGCGACTAGAAACAGCCCAAATTTGTCACAAATCATATGCGGATGATAGGAGGAGAGTACTAGAATTCTCATTAGGGGATTGGGTATTTTTAAAGGTGTCTCCAATGAAAGGGGTTATGAGATCTGGTAAAAAAAGAAAACTGAGCCCACATTACAGAGGGCCATATCAAATTATTAAGAGATTCAGGCAAGTTGCATATGAACTAGAGCTACCCCAAGAGCTTTCCATGGTTCATCCAGTTTTTCATGTCTCAATGCTTCGAAAATGCATAGGTGACCCATCCCGTATCACTCTTATTGAGGATATGCAGGTTACCGAAGATCTCACCTATGAAGAGGTACCTATTGCCATTCTAGATCGTCAAGTCAAGAATCTAAGGAACAAAGAAATAGCTTCAGTGAAAGTACTTTGGAGGAACCAGCAAGCAGAAAAAATAACATGGAAGGGCGAGGACGCGACGAAATCAAAATATCCTCACTTATTTGAAGCTAAAGAGGAAGTACAACATACAGAATTAGGACACTAATAGGTATGTGTGAGTGAATACTTAATATGCTATCAAATGTTTGTGTAAGTAAAGGTTTAAACTTGGTTAAATTATCCAATTGTGCTAACATTTGAGGATGAATGTTCCTAAGAGGGGAGGATGTAATACCCTACAACTTACAGTACTAGTAGAATGCAAATGAAACATGATAAGGTTTGATTAAGTTAGCGCCAAATTTGTAAAACTGATTGAATCTCGTCTTAATGGGCTATATGTATGTCTAACGCTTAAGAGGATCGAGTGCATATTTGTTTTGTGTCAAATTGAGGAGATCATAGCCTTAAATAAAGTAAGAGAATTGAGGTGCTTGTAGGACTTAAGAATCTAGCAGGTGAGTCACCTACTTGCTTAGCTTAAATTTTCTAGCTAAATAGAGACGAGACTCGACGTCGAATTGTCCAAGTCCGATTATGAATAAAGTCTGTGTTAAGGGTGTACATTTGGCCCATGTTTTAGCATCACACATGTACTATATTTTCAGCCCAATAAAGATATTAAAAATGTCCCAAAGACATCACAACACACTTAACCATTTGGGCCCAAACTAAGTGAAGGGAAAGATGGAAAATGGGCAGCCCAAGCCCATCAACTTGGAGACCCATTTAGGCCCAAGTATAATGGCCAAGCTGTTGGATAACCAGCTTGATAATGTGTGGTATTAAGTTGTCAAAATTTCAAAAGAAAGGAAGCTAAATTATTCCTATGAAAAGGGGTTATAAGCAACAACAGTTATTCACTCTTAGACTTGGAAAAAATTCAGCTTTCTCAAAACTTTGATGTTTTTCTTTCTTGACCTAGAAAGCAGCTACAAGGGGACTTCTAAGGTTCTTGAATAAGACCTACACCTTGAAGTTAGTGGTAAGTAAGTTTACACATATTTTTAGTATGATTTTTCTTAAGAAAAACAATTATATGCTAGTATGTGTGCTGGAAATTTGAGACGGCATGTATTTAGAAAGTTGTTGCATACTTGCCTTTTTTTGTGACTTCTCTATGGTTTGTAGGCTGAATTATGAAGAGAAATTGATGTTCTTAATATAGTTTGAGTTATAAATATTACCCTAAGGTTGCTGGCTTGATTTTGCTTTCATTTAACAAACGCGTTTTATTGTGCTATCTTAAGTGTAATGTTGATTGGAACTTATGGAGTGTTTGATGGAAGGTTATTGGCTCACGTCCTTCATGACTTATTGAGTGTTGTTATAAGACTGTTTAAGGTCTGTTTGCATGTGTAAATGTTATAGAAACAGTTTGGTTAGAGTTGGAATAGGTTTGGAATTGTCAATGTCAAAATGTAGCGAAGGAAGAAAACGTTATGCTGTCCATTTTTAGGTTGTGTAGAATTGTTATGTGTTATGCTTTGTGGGCTATTGTAAGGTTGTTCTGGAACTAAAACAGGTTGTACATGGTGTGTACATGAAAATATGTATTAGAAAAATACGATTAGGGGCGGAAAGGTTGAAGGAATATGCTCGGGTTTATAAATACCCGCTTGCTGCCCGTGTGTTGTTTTCTTATGTGATTAGGCTACCAAGGTGTATCTATTGGCTGCCAATGCAAGTTTTATCACTTACTATGTTATAGATAAGTGTTTTGAGAAAGGGAAGGTTATCTTGAGGTAGTAACAAGGTCATACAACGAGGTATGTAAGGCTACTTAATTTTGTATTATTTCGCATGAAATCTAGATTCTTCATTGTCACATAAAGACACTTGTCAACATCGACACAACTATTAACCGTGTCTCCACTCTTCGAAATGTTCATATGATCCCATACATAACACCTTCAAATTTGTATACATGCTTGGATACCAAGTTACATGGGTTTTTTGTTACTAAATAAAGTTCACGAGTTGTTCCATTTCATATGCATTTCATTATTTGTGTAACCTACTCGTTTCATTGTCATATTGTCTTGTATGATTACCTACATGTAACGTGCTACACATGCAGTCCTACAGCTCCAATATTATGACCACCAAAAGAATCATCTCAAAGGTAATGGAAGATAAAGTATATTGTTTATTGATGGGTGGTAGCCCGAGGGGTTAAGGAAGAACCTAGCCAGGGACGATCTCAATACATTTTACCACTGATCAGTTGATCATTTGTATTAAAGTTGTCCACAGATTATACAATAAAGGTAAAGTAATATAAAGAACATGAAGTACATGATTTCAAAGTATAACCAAATGTGGTCTCTAATCTTGTACCAGTGCATGGTCTCATTTGATTTATTACTTCACATATAGTATATCCTGCCTTACATATTCAGTACATCATCTCATACTAACGTTCCTTACGGGGGACCTGTATTTCATGTTGCAGATACAGGTGCTAGTAGATCTCTCCAGTAGGAGTATATGATATCCAGCTACTGATACCAAACTCCAGATTGCTCCGGGGCTTTGTCTGTGTCTAGAGCTTATATGTTTATATTATACAGTTAGTCTAAGCGAGGCCTGTCCCGACCCTTGTCAGATGCTTTTTCTTATCTAGAGGCTTTGTAGACTATGTAAATTAAAGTGTGGTCATGTCTCATACTTTAGACACCGTGGCCCTAATGGCTTAGCCATATGCATTTCCTTTTTGGCTTGTTATCACTATTTATTTTGTTAAAGACATGTCAAATGTAGAAATCCCTTATAATATGTATAAAAAGCGCATAGATAAAGGTTGATTCTCCCGGGTCCTATCAGCAACGGATGCCAGTCCGCCCTAACGGGACTTGGAGCGTGACATGTACGTGATAGGCTACAGTGTCAAAGGCTATCCTTGCCATGTCTTCTAAGATTCCTCCATAGAAACCACATCATGATGAAAAGGACAACCTTTAGAATAGGTTGAATTCTTCTTGGGCTTTTCATGGTCTACTGTCTAGTGATTTGGTATTGAAGGTAGGCTTCCTCCATGGCAATACCTGGACAAGAAGCAAACTGCCTCCATAGCTTTAAGGCTATGGGAGCTAAGTGGGACATGATCTCCTCTCCACATCTATCATAGTAGTAGCACTTAAAGGCTAAACACACCCTCATCCTTTCGAGGTTGTCTTCAGTAGCTACTCTTTTCTTCCATGCACTCTACTAGAAGAAACAAATTTTGAAAGGAACACCCTTAATCCAAATGTCGCTCATCTACCAACTTTTATCTTTTTTCCTCCTCAAAGACTGCAAGGCAAATTTGGTGGTGAAATGACCATTGGGCTAGGACATTCACCAAGCAACATCTGCTCCTTCAAGCAGGATGGGGCTAATGTTAATCAATGATGTGGTCAACAATAGAATCATCAATGACCTCACATAACTTAGGTCTGTCCCAAATATTATTCTTGATAAAATCTCTTACTTCAATTTAATCCTCCTTCCCTTGTTCAACCAAGTAGTAAAGAGCCCCAAGTTTAATTTGGTCCAATTGCCTGACCAAAAATTTATAGAGCCACTCTTAATTTGTCACCAAATATCTTCATCTAGTTCATCTCTAATCTCAATTAATCTTTTTCAAACTGTAGAGCCATTTTTATTCCCAGCAATAGTAGGATACACCTTCTTACAATATTTGTTCCACATGAAAGTGCTTCAAAGGGAGCTCACATTGGTCCTGGGTACGTTGTTGTTGCTACAAAATTTTTAAAAGAAAACAAGGTTCAAATTTGTATTCTAAAATAAACCTCACATGTTTGTGTTAATCATAAACCATTTTATTAAGAGTAAATTAGAAATTTTAAAGTTAAACTATTGTAAATATAAAAAGTTGTCTTTCGTAGAAAGAATTAATAAGAAAAATGTGTTATATAAATTGAGACAAAAAAAGCATGTAAATAGTGGGTCGCTGCTCACACGTCCGTAAGTTAAGCTACGCTATAAGAGAAATGATTTCCTTAAATAGAAAAAGAAATCGTGAAAATGGCTTCCGTCATCCACACATATTATTCATTTTCAACCATAAACCAGCCACATACATTGGCTCTGCCAGAGAGCGACTACAAACTGAAATTTCAAGTGCCTATTAAGAAAATAGGTATACTGCAATACAGAGACTGCAGACTGAATAAGGCGTTACAATATACATTGCTTACAACATGGACATGACAATATTAACCATACATTTGACAATTGGCAATGCTAACATCTTGATATACAGTTTCTTCCATATATTAGATGGGAGCAGAAATTTGTCCTGGAAGCTGGATCTCAGGGCACTGCTGATCTCTTCTCAGGGCACTGCAAGGAATGGCCAGAAAGAGTGACACATGCAGGTTGAAGTATAACTCTGAGTATTCATCAAATTCTTGATCTTGGATGCTTCAAGTAAATACTGACTGGTTAAGTCGGGCATCCTTTGCTATTTCCAGATCCTTTACAAATGTCCTGAGGCAGCCATTGACAATGCGGGGTGCTGCCCCATCACAGAATCGTTTCGCAAGGTCAACAGCCTTCAAGAATGGGAGAACAAATTTCTTTTAGTTTAACAGCTCAGTGAGTGCTTAATAAACAAAAGTGTCAAGTGATGAGCAGGATCAAAAGATTTTACAAGAGAAGGTGGATACAGGGTGCATAATGCAGGTTCACCTGAACCGACTACTTTCGGTTCGAACTATGTATATTATATGCACAAAAATAATCCATATAATAAGGTCATATTACTATTCTCACCTCACTCTAAAATCATGGATTCACCTCAGTGATGAAAAGACTTTCTTTAAATAACCGAGAAATCTCCGAGGGCTAATGTTGCACAATTCCAAACTAGGTGGATGATAGGCCAAAGCCACCACCCTTCCCCACTTAAATATCATGCTTTTATCAGAGGTGGGGTTCGAGAAGCAGTGGTGTGCACCTAACCTACAAGTTTCATGCAAGTTTCAAGCAATATATAGAGAACTAACAAAAAGAGAATTCTAAATCATCTCAAATCCATAAGTGGAATACTTATGAAACCAGTGATCTCATTTATAATAGATTATACTTGCAAGCAAGTTCATGCAATATACAGGGAACTCAATAGAAAGAGAGAATTTTAAGACGTCTCAAATCAATACGAGGAATCATTATGAAACCATTCACATCTTTGACGTCACCTCCATTCATGTCTTTTGAATTACTTCATTTTTTCTACTTCCACACTAATATCAACCTCAATGGGAAAGCACTTCTAAAGTTTATTAACAGAAAGTAAAGAATGGAAGCAAGAAGAAACACTTTTGCCTCTCAGCTTTTCATGCATGGGGAATAGGGAGGTCAAGTACTCCAGTTATTCAAGAGTGGTCCGAAATGTTAAGAGAGAGGAAAATACCTCATTGATGACTATCTGGTGTCGTGTTCCTAATACTGATATTTCAGACATTGCTAAATGCATAATTGAAAGCTCCAGGATCCTGCCTGCTGGCTCATTCTGGAAGATAAATTCATGGAAATAGTGACAGGCATATTAAATAATTCTGTCTTCTAAAGATACAAACAAAAGGTGCAACCCTGAAAGAGGATGGTTCTATCTGACTGATAGATTGTTCACTAAATAAAAGTGCAAAGAACTCCTGGACAATAATATTTAAGAGTTGGAGGGAACAAAAAGGATTGTTAGACCTGCTATTAGTTATTTATTACTAGGGCCTATAACCGCAGAAAGAAGGGTGAAATAAGGCTTAAATGTAACTGTTTTATTTGTTAATATGTGTATGTATTTTTAGCAATTTAGGCAGTTACTTTGTGATATATTGTACTAGGAAGAAAGTTTTTCTGTTTTTTGTAGGATTTTCTCTGGCAGATTTGGAGGTTAAGGTTCCTTGATGGTTGTTAGAACTGATCTCTATTTGTTATTTGTAAAAACTTATTCTATTTGATGGTGTAAGTAAATAACAGTTTTAGATGTAGTTCCTGTTTCTGTATTGAGTTTGGAAGTTTACAGATTTATTATTAGAAGAGTTTCTAGTTCCTAACAAGGATATTGCTAGATTCTTTTTTTTTGCAACTTCATCATTTGCAGGGGCGTGTCCTCATTGGACACAGATCACAAGTCAACTGAAAGATTAAACATCCCTAGCTTTTACACATCGATGAAGTGAAGATCAATTGACCTATCTACTCATTAAAAGCCCATCTACTCATTAAAAGCATATATAAATCACAAATTGCTCCATTTCACTTGAATTTAAACAAAATCCTATGGTTGCTAAAATTCATACATTTCCTCCTGAGCCCCACCCCAACAATCACACAACAGCATAAATCATATCAAGTCTCAAGACATAGAACACAACTGATAGAATAAGAGCTGTAACTTATCCAAGAAACACTAAATGACGAAGAGGTGGATTAGATTTCTATCATCATCAATCTGTACAGTCAGACAGTAGTTTTGGATCTTGAACTATACTTAATCTACAGCTCATTTAACATTGAATTCATGCAATACAAAGTCAGTTCTATCCACTAAGTTGACCGAATTGACAGAAATTTAACAGTCTCTTTGGTTTTTCATTGTTTTTCTTTCATTGCCTAAATCTGACAGTGTGTGTAGATGGTTTGAAAGTGCTTAGCAAGATGATAGAGAAAGGAGAGCAAGACAATAACTTACTAGACTGACAAGGAACTCTTATGAGTTTACTGTGTATGTAATACTTCCCGTCAACACCTGATCTGTAGGTTTGAGTCTTTTGGTTGGATATGAAATAAAAGTCACCCTTTACTAAAAATAAAATAAAAAAGACAATGCGAGTGGAATTGCACAGTTCCACTTAATTTGGTAGGCTTAACTTGGCAGGGGGACCAGACAGGTGAGTTGCAGGAAAATAAGTGAATTCTTACTTATTTTCCTGTCTTCAGTATGCAAGAATAAACACTATCCTAAAAGCATTTATATATGTCTAAGACAGGATTATGAGGATGAAGGTAGCGAGGAGGTCCTTATTTTCAAGGAGCTTATTTTCCTAAAAAAAAATATTTTTCAAAATTTTTGACCAACCGAACAAGAGGAAATAGGAAAATAGAAAAACATTTTTCTCCATACAAAACACATCATAGATTGACAAAAAAGAGATTCTATTGATAACTGAAAAATTCCCGATGGTCAGTGGCACATGGTTTAAAACTTGGTGGATGGTGAGCCCACCCCTCTGCCCTTCTCCACTTAAATAGCAAGCTTTTGTTTGCTACAGGGTTTGAATCCCCACCCACATACCATAGGTTACAAGAGCCAATCTATTTTCCTAGCCATTTTTAATCGTAGTTGCCTTGCAAAGATAAAATCTCCCAAACTCGAACATTTTCTTAAACCCAAGCTTGTCTACATCTGTACTCTCAGGATGGCAGACCACAAATGGGTTTATCAATCAAGAAGAGTATATTTCAATTTTTTCATTCAATTGAAGGCAAGATAAAGCATTGTTTCATTTACAGTATGAAAGAGTTTCCTCAAAGTGATACTGAGGCTCCCATGGGAACACACAGGGCAAGCTTCTGACTGAGCTGCATGTTTTGTCATATTTCATGTGAAAGTAGAGAAATGGGAGCCTTTTTTTATCATCTCCAATCACTTCAATCTGAACATCATTCTAAAGAATTGGAATTGGTGGTAGAACGTGGCTCTGGATTTAAGGAAGAAAGAATCCCAAATTTTAAGGTGCTATCACTTCTGTGCATATTGTTTAAGAGCAAGAATGTAAAGGCATAAGTAACACATCCTACCTTCCAATTATCGGGTGCAACTTTATTTATTACAAGTACGTGACTATCCCACTTTTCTTCAACTGCTATCAAAAGTTTCCGTGTGAAACTGCAAAGATGCACTAAATTATTAGGCTATACCTGCATGGTCATACTCTGAAGAAAGTAGAAACTGTAAGCAACATAAAGAGTCATATACGTTCAATGAGCTTACCGCAAAATAAGTTTGCTGTACACCAACTTTGGTGGAGCAGACAGAACTTCAGCTTCTGAGAGAGAATAAATTAATGGATTATTGGATTGAACAGACAAATCAGCTAATAGAAAAATGATAGAGATGGAAACGTTTCACATCTTTTAATATGAGACAAAATTTTGCATTCAAATGTTTTTACTAAAACCATTAACCACAAGCATTGCATAGTGATAATATCAGTAAAATGCAACAACAAATTTATGAGGGGATAGACTCCGGAGTTTGAGGGCTCACCCAATCTCTCAAGAGATTGAGCAAGAAAAGAAAATCAGAAAATTATTCCATCTCAAGGAGGAACTAGACCCTAATAGCATCTCTGCAGATGAATTTTGTCAAATAAAGTTTTCTTTTATCCTTCATGTACATGAAACTGGATTTGGGCTTTAGTTGGGAGCTTGGTCCTATTTATCATGTTCATTGTACTCATATATGTAATTATTTATGTGAATAAATATTGTCCGTATCAAAATACTGTTAATACAAAATATTCCATTGTCTTAAGATGGTCATTCCTGACGAGCTTTTCATTGCAATTATTCCTTTTGGACTAGATGTTTATTTTTATTTTTAGAAAATCATATAAATATGTCTGATTAACATTTAATAAAGATGTCATTTTGGAGAAGAACAGTCTTATGTGGCTTCTTGCAAAAAAGTTCCTAGAAAAGTACCTTGAGAAGCCATCAATAAGCACTCAGCCACACTAGGAATTATGTGGGGGACCAAAAGTTTTTAATAACTGAAAAAGACTCTCAAAAGCTTCCCTAAGTAATAACTAATGCTTTATTAATCGGAAAGAGGTGCATAAGATTTCTCTAAAACTTTAGGAATCAAAAGTAAACAAATAAAACAGCTCCAAGAAGTAAGAAGCAACAGTAAACAAATAAGACAGCTCCAAGAAGTAAGAAGCGACAAAGCCTGAACAACAAACATCACAACCAAATCAAATACTTCTGCACCAACTATTGAGTTAACTAATAGCTCATGAGCATCCTTGGCACAAAGAGAACTGCTAGTTCTTTCCTCGGTAAGAGCATTTTTTGGAGGAAAAAGCTGATACCTCAGTTTTCAGATAGGAAAGGACAGCAAAATCAGAGATACTATGCCCTATTACTATTATTGATATGATATTCTATTAAAATAAACTCATAAACATTGCTTCAACTATGGGTTAGGTAGTATACCTAATCATCCTATGACTAGAAGTCATTTAACTCCACTAGTTGAGAAGATATATAGTTGCATCATAGAACCAACTCCACACATGAAATCAACTACATTCAAGATGTCTTAACAGTTTCAAGAAGCACCAGATTGTCCGAAATACAACAGAATTGATCAGCATTATAACTCAAAAAAGGAAGCATAAATGATATTTCAGGTCTAATGGGGAACTCCCCACGTTATTGCTGTAAAATAGAGAAATAGATGAATTAGAACTAGTAGATTTGTTAGGATCTCTGGAAATAGTTTCCTCAGATTTGTTAGGATCCCTGGAAGTAATTTCATCCTACTCTCTTTTTGCTTCTTTTTGAAGGTCTCTAGCATATCCTTGATGTTGAGGAATACAATTTTACCAATTTTCTTTTTTTTTTTTTAAAAAAAAAAAAGAGAACTCCCCACAGAAAGATAGAATATTCATCCATGCAATTCAAGCACAGGACAAACTTCTTGAGCAACCTTTTGAGAAGGTACCCATCAACCTCAACTGGAAAGAAGTACCTTTATGGGTGGAAAGACTGAAGTGATGACTGAAATGAACGCATGCGTAAAGGCCATATAACTGATTTGCTCCTTAACAAGGGCAGGAATATCAATAACTAATAGAGAGCACAAGAATGGAGTTTGCTAATAATGCCAAAACACACCGTGGCTCCAAAAGAGATCAAAAGATGCTACTGAAAAAGAGATCAAAGATGCAATAGAGTAAAGGTATTTAGCTCAAGTTAACAATCTCTAGTGAAAGCTATTGTAAGCAACATGGACCTAACTTTATGCTTGCCTTTGTGTGTGGTAGAAAGTCTATCCAAACCATAAGGTCATGAAGAAAGCAAGACAAAGTAGCTAAGATATAAAGAAGTAAGCTCAAACTACACATGTGAATACCTATTTCAGAATCATTTTTGTCAATCTTCAGAAGTTCATCAGCTTCTTCAACCGTCTCAGTTTTCACAGGGGGGCCTCCAAAGCTCATGTGGTTGTACTTCATTAACCACTCTTTATCAAATTCATATCCCGGTTCTACGTTCCAAAAATCATATAATTGTTAGCTAAAGAATGAAAAAGAACCATAATCTTAGCTGCAATGTCTTTAAAATTTGAAAAAGGAGCCAATAGAACCAGCCTTTACCTCTTCTAATGTTCAACCGTTTCTCAAAAAGTCGAACAGGGTCTGATCCTTCCAAACATGCTGCATATATTGTCATCCTAAGATAAGAATATGCAACAAAATTATAACAGGCATTTGGTACATTTAACTGTTAAATAAATTTGTGTTTTTAGTTGTGGCTATCCCCCACCTGTTCGTATCGTGGTATTTCATGAAATTCATAAAAGTAAAGAATCACCCTGAAGCATTACATTCTAGTCTTATCACCATCACAAGTAAAAAATATTTCCACGTACGTAGTTAAGAAAAACAAAACAAAGGTTCACCCTGAAGGTGTGTTACAACCCTCATCAGGGGTGAGTTTATGTATGGATTTTGGGTCACCGGACCGTGGTCATAAAATTTAGTATATTACTTATATAATTCTTAAAGAATATATTAAATATTAGTTAAAGAACTCATTTTCAAAATGATAAATTGGTTTATTAGTCTAAACACTCTTTTCTAGCACAAAGGTTAGGGGTTTGATTCTAGCCAAGAGCACCATTTTGTTTCTTTTTCAAATGGTGCACCCATATTCTTGAATTCTTAGATTCGCCTCTGACCTAATTACGAAAAAGTTCACATATTTACAACAGTTCAAATTTATTGAGGTAATGATTGAGCCTCAGCACAAAAGAAAAATATCTTCATGAACTTAGTTTTGAAAAAGAAGGTGCTGCAATAAAATGGACAACATTAAGCAAGAGTTTTTAGAAAAGGGGAAAAATACATACAGAGCGAGCTCTCGAGCGGCTCTAGGACTACAGAATCTGCCACTCTTGTCAATTTTGGGCTGCACTGAAAAAGTATCTGTGGATTGTTCAACATTTTCTTCGACAGTAAGAGCTGAAGGGCGAAACTGAGAGAATCTTTCAACGGTCGGGTTGGAAGAAAAGGGCAAAGGAGAACCAGAAGGGCATTTTGATAAAGAATTGAAGATAAACCTTACATGGGGTTTTGAGGTATATTTATAGGAAGATAAGAGCATATGTGAGAGCGAAAAGGAGGAAGTAGAAGAGGAACTGAGAACCAAAGCTGCCTCCATTTCTGGTAAGTTCGATTGGGAGTTTATCGGTTTAGTTGAATTACTCACTGTGCTGTTCAATTGGTTATGGATAATGGTGCAGCCATGTATATACTGCACTGTCATCAACTATGATATGAAGCAGTTGTATGGTGTTTTTCCTTTTAGGCCCTTTCCCACTCCTTCTATTTCGCCTCATTTTTCAACAAAATATAAACGAAAAGGTGGGACTACAAGAAATAGTACAAAAATTTTATTTATCGAGTTTAAAGTAACTCAGTCGTTCATCTTTATTTCTAAAAATATTTTTTGTTAGCTTTCACTCACTTACCTTCTTGAAACTAACTACTTTTTCTTTTTCCTTAAATATTATTATAATTTATTTTCTTATGAAATAAAATAAATTTCCACCTTTATTAGAGCTTTTTTCATAATTTATCCAAATCAAAATTATATATCTTTTAAAGGATCAAAGTGATTTATTAAAATAATTAACCGATTTAGCTTTCTAAAAAATAATTTTTTTAAAAAAATATAAAGTTAATGAAAAAGTAAGTTCTTAATTTATCCAAAGTGTAAGCTTTTGTTTTTTTTAATGTTATATTAAAAATAATAAAAACATACTCAAATTTAATTAATAAAAAGTTGAAGAAAGCTAAACCAGTTTTAATAATTTGCTTTGATCCTTATAATTTTAATTAATTTTTCTACATAAAATGCAAGCATGTGTAGATTTTTTTTTAAAAAAAAATCAAAGTATGTATTGTTGTAACTTTAGATTTTTTTCAGAGAGTTTTTTTAAAGATTTTTTTTCCATAATTTATTAAATTCAAAAAATATACTTTATTCATGATCATAAAACAATTTTTAAGAAAAAATACAATAAAATTACTAGTTTATTTTTTTAAGTCATATTTTTCAGATATTTGGTCCAAATCAAAAAATATCTTTTTTTATAATCCCAAAAAACATCAAAAATTATTGTAGTGCCTTCTGCCAGTATCTTTTTCTCTCACTAGCCAAGAGAAAAGGAGGGCAACAACCTTTCCTATGTAACTAGAGGGCTTCTGCTTTCTTATTTGACACACCAAAAATACAGAGAACAAAAAAAAATACGTTGAGTATTTTTTTATGAAATATATCATAAACTATACAAGAAAAATAGATTGCGAAGAAAAATAGAGTGTAAACGATATTATTTTTAGTAAGATAGAAAATCAAAAAAGGATATTTTTTTTGTGTGTGTAGAAGGTTTTTGACTATTATACTCGTGCCTCTGTACAGTGTAAAATTCCTTACTATAGTCCTAGGTTTTCCCTTATTTAAAAGAGTTTCCACCTAAAATTTTTGTGTCATTATTTTATGATATTTTCCTATTATTTTTTATGATATACTTCTGTGCTTGTCGATTTTCCCCAACAGATGTTGCCTCCTTTGCTAAACTCGTCAGTGATTAGCTCTTCAAGGTATATACACATATATGCACCAATTACTTTTTGGAGTTAACAGGTGCATTTCACACCCAACCCATCACGTTGGCCTGCATCGGTTACAAGCAGAGTTAAGAGTTCAAAATTAATGGACTAGTTTTAATAGATAATATTTCCACCAACCAAATATGAAAAAATTGGAAAAGAAAGTGTTTTCCTCCGTAACAAAAGAAGAATGTAAGAAAGTAAAAATGCGTTACTGTTCACATGAAAATCCAGATGATAAGCATGCTCTTTAGTTATCCTCAAAGTCAACTATCGATAATTGACGTATGATTACTTAATGTGAATTCATCTGGTGTTCACAAGTGTAGGGACAGATAAACAATTTAATTACATAAAAGAATAAAAAAATCATTTGAGTTTTGTTTGACTTGTTGGTACAATGTAATAAGTTGAAAGCACTGTTAATTCCCTCACACAACCATTCAGAAACCAAAGAGTAGAAAAAAAATTGAATCCGTTCAGCTAAATTTCCTCCTTATTCAATTTGTAGCTGTTACACACACTTGTAAAAAAGAGTAAATGTCTTCTTCATATGGGTATTTGTCTACAGGGAAATCTTATGATCTTTCTCATTTGGAAAAGCTTCATCATGAATGGGATTTAGACACCTATTGAATGGATATAAAGTTTCAAATTTTGAGGTCCTTTATACCAATCTTAGATTCCTAGATATGTTTCTCAGCTTGCAGAGCTTCACAAATGAATCCAACAGCATGCCAGATGTTATACAAGAAATCAAAGCTCTTTTTCCTGATGCTGAAGCTGAATTCAAAAGAATCGACTATCCTGGGGAAGTTGAATACATGTTCCGTAAGTTGGACGAATAGATTTGGGAGGCTATGTTGAAAATCATAGCTAACTACTCCTTTCCCAAAGCATCACTACCACTTTCTTCCAAAGTTGCTACCCTGAATTCGTAAAGAGATTCGTTGATACTGTTGTAAGGAATCTCAGTGATTTACCAAAGACATATGATCCTTATTCTTGGTCGCCTTTAGTTCCTTGCTCCATCCGGCAAAAAATGGAAGAGGTTGTAAAGGAGTTGAAGTTATTGAGAAATTTTGTCTACTTTATTTCAGATAGATGCACGGATCCTCAAAGCCAACATACTTTCTTCACTCATGTTTTAGTTGTGGCTGGTCATGCAGTAATGATTTCCTGGTTAAATTTGCCAAGATATTGCAACCAAAACATATTGTCTTCAGCTAAAATGAATGCTGCATTTTCTGACCTTCAAATGAGGACTCAGCCCAGTTAACCATATATCCACAAGATCTATACTGATGTCCTACATCCGAATATCCAAGTTGTGCATGTTGCTGATTATAAAGCTGGATTTATGGAGACTCTTATACACCATATGGAAGATCTACCCATTACCGATAAGTACAAAAAGATTTTTTTTTTTAAGGATCGAATTGCAATGCTCAACTTCTTGAGAGACAATCTCATCAATCTACCAAGAGAGGCCCTTGAAGATTTTGATATTGCGATTGTTAATGTAGGCTTCTGGTTTACTCAATGTATGACAATGTGGCTGCATTTGGGGAATTAAACCAAGTAACAGCTGTTGATGTCTCAGTCGATATTCACAGCATACAAACACTGACTACTTCCTCATTCGAAATTCATTTCACTCCAATTTACCTAAGATTCATGGACTGGGATCTATTGATATCATTTTAGATCACCTGAAGGAGTTGCTAAGCCGCTACTCAGACTCACTTTCTTTTATAAGGAGCTAACTTCAGACAATCCAGCAGCAACTGGAGCACTTTCAGAAGCAGCATAATGGATTCAAATCTTTTGCGTTGCAGGTGATTGCTAAAGCATATTAGGTGGATTATATTGTCGTTGCTTTTATAGACAAAGACATTCCTGAGTGGTGTCTCATTCTCTGGACTAGGGACATCATAGAGAAGATCACAAAAATCATGAGGGAGGTAGCGGAGATTCATGAAAAAAAAGTCTCTGATTTGGTATTGCATGATCCACATATGTTGCCAGAACTCACACTTCAGAATTTGCTAGGATTTTTAAGCATGATAGAAGATATGGTGGGATTTCAGGAGGTGACGGACACATTAAGACGGCAGCTTATCAGAGGATCATCATACTTGGATGTCATCTCAATTGTAGGTATGGCTGGATTGGGTAAGACAACTCTAGCTAACAAACTATTTCTTCATCAGTTAGTTGTCTCTCATTTTGATGTGCGTGCACAATGTTGTGTATCTCAAGTATATACACACATGGAATTGTTACTAACCACTCTTCGTGGTGTTAAGAAGGATACAATTATAAGTGATAAAATACCAAAGAATGAATTAGCAGATATGTTGCACAGTCTTCTAATTGTTCAGAGGTACTTTATCCTCATTGATGATGTCGGGAAAACTGCTGCATGGGATGATCTATACCCTTGCTTCTGTGATGTCAATAATGGAAGTAGAATTATATTGACAATACATCTTGGTGATGTGGGCCTTGCATGCTAAACTCATCAGCGATCCTCATTTTCTTCGAATGTTTACTACAGAAGAAAGTTGGATGTTATTGAAGGATAAGGTGTTTAACCAAAAAAGTTGCTCCGTTGTGTTAGAAGATGTTGGCCAAAAGATAGCACAAAAGTGTGGAGGGCTACCTCTTTTAGTTGTCTTGGTAGCAGGTATTCTCGAAACAATGGAGAAGGAAAAACATTGCTGGGAACAAGTTGCAATAAATTTAGGTCCACAAATACAGGCTAAGTCGGAGGATATAATCAATCTTAGTTACCAAGAATTACTGTTTCATTTTAAACCTTGCTTTTTGTATTTTGGAGTATTTTTGGAGGATGAAGAGCAGGTATCAAAGTTAACATGGATGTGGATAGCAGAAGGTTTCGTAAAAACTCATAAAGAGAAACTTTCTGAAGATATAGCAGAAGATTACTTAAAGAACCTTACTGGAAGAAACCTCGTGATGGTTTCCAAGAAAAGTTCCGATGGTAAGGCCAAGACATGTCGCGTTCATGACTTGTTGCTTGAATTTTGTAAAAAGAAAGCCAAGGAGGAGAACTTTCGACAATGCATACAAGGGTAATACGATCTAATATTCCTCTATGTAGAATCAATTTTATCTTTTAAACATATTCCGATCATACTAATTTCTATATCAACAGGGACAATGATGATATGAATCCTTCTTCTATTTCCTATATGAAGCATAACATTCCACGATGCTTATGTCTTTACTTTCAAGGTGATAGTCTTGCAGAATGAAGTTCAATTTGTTCAGATGTACAATCCTTCCACCTGATGAAGGGAAGACAAATTGGATTATCTTCAATAGGCCATGTATGACACACTTTTAACAACTTCAAGTTTCTGTGGGTGCCAGATTTAGAATTCATTGTAATTGATTCTTTCCCAAAAGCATTGACTTTCTTGAGATATGTTTCTGTTAAGGTTGCTGAAGATTCTTCATTATCACTCTCGGACAATCTTCAGAACCTTGAAACTCTAATAGTTAAAGGACATGGAGGACGAGTAAGTTTACCAGACACCCTCTGGAAGATAGTCAAGTTGTGCCATTTACACATATACAACCGCATTGTTTTCAATATAAACAATGCTCTCCGAAAAATAGATGGCTTGAGAACTCTTTCTTCAGCATTGTTTTCTTGTGTGGAAGACATGAACAGGTTTTTTGCAACGATGCCAAATCTTCAAAAATTGAGATGTGAAGTTATGACATGTGATGCCTTTTTCCCTGCATTTAATAATCTTGCTAAGCTTGAAATGCTCAAGTTTTCTTGGGGTCATGCGGGGACCTGGGCCACCAAGTTGAACTTACCATCAAGTCTCAAGAAATTAACCCTATCGAATGGTCGTGTATCTAGTCTTGATCAAGTCGCAACCCTCTCCAGACTTGTGGTACTCAAACTGCTACATGTTAGCATTGATTCCAATGTATGGAAAGTGACCGATAAGCAGTTTCCTGAGCTCAAATTCTTGAAACTGCAAGATCCATCTTTTTCGGGATGGTATGTTTCAGATGATTCCTTTCCATGCCTTGAGCACTTGGTGTTGAGAAGATTGCGATATCTTGAGGAGATCCCTTCTCGCTTTGCAGACATGCCCACTCTAAAATCAATTCAGGTGATGGCATGCACAAAATCACTTGTTCAATCAGCCGAGGATATCCGGGAAACACAAGTTGAAGATATGCAAAATTCTTGTTTCAAGCTCTTTATCCAGAAGTAGAACAATAATGTTTTGATCATCAAATGCCAGCTCGATTTGTTTATCAGGTATGTACCCTGTTGATCACTGCAACTGATATAAAGGATTGTGCATCATTTCATCTATTGTTATTGTTAGTTGAGTTTGTGGCTAGAGTTAGCCGAGTTGTATTTGTTGAAATCTGTATTAACTAGAGTTAGTTGATATAGTAGACTATAGAGTTATTGTTCTGTGTCTTGTAATAGAAGAGTTACAAAGTGTGTAGGATTAAGCGTTCAATCTGTTGTAATTATAGTACTTGAGTTTGTATTTATGAGTTGCCTGAAGCTAATGGAGTTTTGAGAAATCTTGTATGTCACAGGTAGTGTGTTTTTCCTCCTCCCTTGAGCAAGGAGGTTTCCATGTAAACATATGTATTCTTTATTTTAAACATTTACTTAAGTAATTCTGTTACTAATTGTGTCAAGCGACCTAGTCTCCTGAGTCATGGTGGACTCATACAAGCCAACAGAGTAACATCACCAAATGGCAAGACAACGTCATCTGCTATAATAACAGGAATGCATCCGAATATAATAGCTTCAACCAATCTTGAACTCTTGGAGCCCATTCGAGAGGGCACAAGCAAAAGCTTGCTCGCTGCATGACTTTGCACTATGTAGTTGGATGATCCATCAAAATCTCAAAGAGAGGATTGTCCTTAAAGTTCTCCCACACTGCTGCTCAAGCGCATCTTACATAGTACCTGCCTTTAGGATCATTTCTATCACCATAAAAAAAGTTCTCCCAGTTTATAAAAGCTTCGAACAGGGCTGGAGCAGCAAATATGTGATTAAGGCATCGCAAATCCCTCTGCGTCGTTTTCTTGTTATATTTGCTTGGGTGCTCATATACAAAAACTTTTAACCTGCCTATAGGTTCATCCTCCAACACATCACCAGCACTTCCAAAGATTCTTTCAGTACGTTGATCAGTCCTATGAAATTTTAAGGACTCAAGTCTGAAAACTAAATCAGGACACAAATTTAAAACGACATAACACTCAAAAGCTATTTTACATAGACCTATAAATGCTTTCTTACTAGTAGTTGATAACTAATTCAATTCCAAAATATAGTCGACATAGAGCATTTAGAATATGTTACACACTGAAGAACAATTAAAGTATGGAGAAAATCATATATTCTACATACTGTACTATAAAATATTGTGCATGTCTACTGGACTTTTGAAGAGTTAGATGTTCTGGTGTGTTTTGACCATTACATCCAATTGAAATACTATAACAAAAACTCTTTCAACATCAATATATTATACCAATATATTATAGAACAAGAATACGTCAAGTACTATGGCCTAACTATTTTTTTGGTTTCTCGTCTACTATCCACATTGAAGTCTGACTAAATTTGATTCGAGTTGAAAAATTCCACATTGGACGAAAGCACTCCCTAATAAAGACGATTTTATATCCAATGAGACTTGAACTCGAGATCTTTTATTAAGGATGAGCCTAACTGTTGTTACATCAACTTGTCTACGCACATGTTGCACAATTTACTCCCCCAGAACTATTCTCATGCAAGACTTTTACCAACCCACATGCACAATTTTCTTCACTCCAAGTACATCAGAAGTCACAAAACAGTGCATTAAGTATCCCAACCACCAGAATTAAAACCTCAATACCTACCAAGAAATTACAAACATTTTCCTAGTGCAGCAAGCAATGAATACGAGTTGTTACTTGTTAATTTTTGTTTCTAGAAAAATTACTTAGAACTCATTTAGCGATGGATATTTTGAACTTTTTTTGGGGAAATTATTTGGATGTAGAATTGTTACAATTTTCAAGTTGAATTCTAGAATTTTCCATAATTTAAAAAATTCTAAAGAATTATTTCCACTCAAAAATTCTTACAAGAATTCAAACGTAACTCCAATTTCTAAATACACAAAAAAGGATGAATGAATGATTTGATAGAAGATGAATATGCTCTTTAGTTATCCTCAAAGTCAAATGTCATTAATCATGTACGATTAATTAATGTGACATATCTCGTGATTAGTCATCTGTATAAAAAAGAATGACATGTTTTCTTTTTTTAGTATTAAAGAATGACCTATTATCTTTTTAAACAACACTTTGATTTTAACTTTTCACATGACATATTTAAGGCCATAAGATTAGAGGGTATTTTGGTACATTTGACATAATCTTAATTTCGAACTATAAAATTGAAAAGACTTCTTTATTTTTTTAAACTCTGTGCCAACTCAAATTAGACCATTCTTTTTTTAAAATGAAGAGAGTATTATGTTTGGTTGAAGGTATAAATTTATCCTTACCAATCAAATAAAGTATAAATCTTATCCCAAACTTAATCTGAAAATACCTTTGAATTACTTTGTCTCACCTCACAAGTAGGATAAATTAGTCCAAGAATTATAATCCCTGGATAATTTAGTCCACAAATCAAACGATGTAAGTCGAAAGAACTAAAAATGAATTGGCTTGCTGGCACAATGATTATTTCCTTAACACAAGCAACCATTTAGGAAAACCAAAGAGCAGAAAGCATCCTAAAACTTGAATTGTTAAAAAAGGGATGTCTTCTTATGAGTATTTGTCTCCACAAAACAATTACTATAACCTTTCTCGTTTGGAAAAGCATGGGCATGAATGGGATTTAGGCATCCCCAGAAGGAATATAAAGAATCTAATTGATGTCCTGTATATCAATCTTAAACTCCTTGATATATTTCTCGGCTTGCAGGCCTTCACAAGTACTATATGCTGCGATGTTATGCGGAAAGTCCAAAATCCTTTTCCTTATGCTGCAGCAGAATTCAAAAGAATCATCTCACTTGACAATGTCGTATCAGTGTTTTATAATTTGGAAGAACAGATTTTGGGGGCTAAGTTGGAAATCAAAGCTTAATACTTCTTTCATGAAGCAGCACTACCACTTTCCTTTAACATTGCTACCCCCGAATTTTTAAAGAGATTCATCGATATTGTAATGAATATCAGTAATTTACCAAAGATTTGTAATCCTTGTTCTTGAGATCCTTTAGTTCCTTTCTCTAGCAGGCAACAAGTGGGAGAAGTTGTAAAGGAGTTGCAGTTATTGAGAAGTTATGTTTACTTTGTCTCAGGAAGATGCAAAGATACTTTTTTCAATTGTATTTTAGTTGTGGCTGGACATGCAACAATGATTTCCTGGTTGAGTGCATCATTTTCTGACCATCAAATGGACATTCAACCCATTCAATCATGTATCTGCAAGATCTATATTAATATCCTGCAAGCTCTAAAATTAGGATGACATCTGAATATCCAAACTCATGAGTATGTTGCTGATTATGAAGCTGGCTTTGTGGAAACTCTCGTACACTGTTTAGACCACCTGAATGAGTTTCTGAGCCACTATTCACACTCACTTTCTTCTATGAAAAACCAACTTCGGACAATTCAGCAGCAACTGGAGCACTTTCAGAAAAAACATGATGGATTTGGATCTTTTGCAATGCAGGTGATTGCTAAAGCATATGAGGTGGAACATATAGTTGATTGTTGTATAAACAAAGACATTATAGTGTCTTGTTTGCTGGACGGGAGACATCATAGAGGAGATTACACTACTCATGAGGGAGGTAGCGGAGATTCATGAAAAGAAAGTCTCTGACTTGGTATGGCATAATACCACCGATGTAGCAAGTGCTTATACTTCAGACTTTGCTAGGACTACAAGCATGAGAGAAGAGATGGTAGGATCTCAGGAGGAAATAGACACACTAATACAACAGTTAATCAGAGATCACACTTGGATGTCATCTCAATTGTGGACATGCCTGGATTGGGTAAGACAACTCTAGCTAATTGTTGTTTTTTTTAAAAAAAAGATGAATGGGCAGCAAAAAGAATTAAAAAAGCCTCTCAATGGATCGAAATGCTTTCAATGACTTTCAATGATTTTACTAAACATTGAGGGGCTTTAAATAGCAAACCTAAAAGAAAAAATCTGCATAATTTAAAGTTCAAAATGACCTAAATATCTCAACTACTTAACTAAAATTCAAAATTCAAAATTCAAAATTCAAATTTATTTTAAACTAAATAACTTATTTTACTAAAAACTACTGCAATAACTATAAGTAAATTTCAACAACTTCTCCTTTACTTTAGTTATTGTAATTTAAAAAAGTTGCTTCTCCTCGATTTTCGCTTTTGCTGCTCTTGCTTGAAGATTATTTTTATGCTTGCATACTTTCGTAACATGAACTTCTTTCTTGCAATTTCCACATATTACATCAGGGCTCCACCAACAAATTTTTTCCAAGTATGTTTTTCTTTTGCAGTGTTTGCAAAGAGGATAATTGCCTTTTTCTTTTCTGCTTTGTGCATAAAGAGCACCCTCAATAACATTATTTTGTCTGAAAGCTCTTCTTCGCTCTTGTCCTTGAAGTGCACTTATTAATTCTTCAACCTCTTCTAAAGATGAAATTTTAGACTCAAATCTCTCTTGAATTGTTACAAGAATTTTTTCTACTATTCTATCATTTTTGAAATCCTCACCAAGCAACCTTAACAATCAAAGATATCTTGTCAAAATAATTAACAATAGTTTCATTTTCTTGCATCCTAAAAGATTCAAAATCACTTTTCAAATTCAAAATTTGCATTTGTCTAACTCGATCACACCCTTGGTATTCTTTTTTTTTTAGTTTTTTCCAAGCTTCTTTTGTTGTCTCACAAGCAATGATTTTAGAAAAAATTGAATCCGCAATTGAATTTTGAATTACAGTTTTGGCTTTAAACATTTTGATTTTTTCATCTGAATGAGCTATAATATGAGCAAGAGTAGGATTTGCAGGAAGAGGTTGTAAGGGTATATCTTCCATCACAACTTCCCACAAATCATAGGCTTCAAGATATGATTTCATTTTTCACTGACCAAATTTGATAGTTTTCGCCAGTAAAAACTTTTGGGGCATTCAAGTAGAGACTGCTACGTGCCATTTTTTGGTTCAAAAAAGCCTGTGCGTTAAAATGCACAGGTTGAAAATAGCCTTGACGGGTTAAAATGGGTTAGAAAAGTAGCCTTCATAGGTTAAAAGGTAGCCCAGGCCGGTTGAAAAGGTAGCCCTTAAAGGTAAAAATAATATGATAGTTCTTTGGAAGAACTCACAGATCTTGTAAGATCAATGAGGCTATGATACCACTATTGATTTTTTTAAAAGATGAATGGGGCAGCAAAAAGAATTGAAAAAGTCTCTCAACGAATTGAAATGCTTTCAATGACTTTTAATGATTTTATTAAACATTGAGGAGTTTTAAATAGCTAACCTAAAATAAAAAATCTGCATAATTTAAAATTCAAAATAACCTAAATATCTCAACTACTTAACTAAAATTCAAAATTCAAATTTATTTTAAACTAAATAACTTATTTTACTAAAAACTACTGCAACAACTATAAGCAAATTTCAACACTAACAAACTATTTTTTGATCAGTCAGTCGTTTCTCATTTTGATGTCCGTGCAAAATGCTAGGTATCTCAAGTTTATGCGCGCAAGGACTTGTTACTAACCATTTTTCATGGTGTTAAGAAGGACACAATTATAACTGATAAATTACAAGAGAATGAATTAGCAGATGAGTTGCAGAAACTTCTAAAGGTTAACAGGTACCTTATCTTCATTGATGATGTATAGGAAACTGGCATGGAATGATCTGTACTCTTGCTTTTATGATGCCAATAATAGAATAAAATTATCCTGACCACTCGCTATGGTGATGTTGCATCCCATGCTAAACTCATCAATGATCCTCATTTCCTTCTAATGTTTACCCCACAAGAAAGTTGGATGTTATTGAAGAATAAGGAGTTCAATACAAAAGGTTGCCCCTATCTTAGAAGATATTGGCTATGAGATAGCAAAAATTTATGGGGGCTATCTCTTTCTGTTGTCTTGTTTGCAGGTATTCTACAAACAATGGAGAAGGAAAAATCTTATTGGGAACAAGTTGCAACAAATTTAGGTTCACACATCTTGGCTAAGATAGAAAATATAGTAAATTGTGGTTTCTAGCATTTACCATTTCAGTTGAAACCTTATTTTTCGAATTCTGGAGACACAAAAATTCAAGTCTATAACTTGGTATTGCATAATACCACCGATACTGCCAGTGCTCATACTTCAGAATTTTCTGGGACTATAAGCATAAGAGAAGAGATGGTGGGATTTTAGGAGGTGATATACATGCTAAGATGGTAGCTAATAAGAAGATCATCACACTTAGATGTCATCTCAATTGTGGGCATGTCTGGATTGGGTAAAACAACTCTAGCTAACAAATTTTTATCAGACAGTAATTTCTCATTTTGATGTTTGTGCATAATGTTGTGTATCTCAAGTTTATGCACGCAAGGACTTGTTACTAGCCATTCTCCATGGTGTTAAGAAGGACACAATTATAAGTGATAAAATACCAGAAAATGAATTAACAAATAAGTTGTACAAACTTCTAATGGTTCAGAGATACCTTATCCTCATTGATGATGTCTAGAAACTACTGCATGGGATGATCTATACCCTTGTTTCTGGGATGTCGATAATGGAAGTAGAATTATCCTGACAACTCATCTTGGTTGTTAGACGGTGAATGATTGTATACATTAATGTTATAAATAAGTGTAATCATGGAGATTTGTTGTAGTAATCATTTAGATAGCATAGCAGATTTGGTGGACTAGCATAACATATTTAGAGGGATATTAGTGCAAGATTTACAGGGATTGAGTAGTTGATCTTTAGGGATAGGAAAATGGATCCTTAGGGATATGTATTGTGTACATTCTCTATATAATAGAAAGACTCTCACTTTGAGAGGCATTCAACAAAATTCTTGACATGGTATCAGAGCCTTCTCTTGGCTATCTTGTTTAGTAGAGTTCGTTTGTGGTTTCTTTTAAATTTTTTGAAATCTTCATTTTTTGTTACTGATCGTCGACAATCAGTCCTAACATCTAGGACTTTTGTTCTTGGTTACTCTAGTTATTTTCCGAGTCTTTCTTATTTTGATAACATTCAAAAGTATGAATTCATATCACTTTGAATCCTTCGGTGTTCGTTTTGCTGAAAATTTATTCTTCTTAGGAATTTCAAGTTCAGTTATTTGTCACTGGAAAAGAATTATGGGGCCATATAGATGGAAATGATCATGCTCTTACTGATCTTACAAAGTTAAGTGAATGGAAGATTAAAGATGCTCGGGTGATGACATGGATTTTAGGATCAATTGACCCTCTTATTGTTCTTAATCTCAGGCCATACAAGACATCTAAGGGCATGTGAAGTTATCTACTAAAGGTTTACAACCAAGATAATAGCGCAAGATGCTTTCAATTAGAGTATGATATTGCTAGTTACACTTAAGGAGATCTTTGTGTCCAGGATTATTCTTTTGGATTTCAGAACTTATGGGCTGATTTTATAGATATTGCCTATGCCAAAATACATTCGAATCTCTCTCGTGATTCAGGCATTTCATGAGCAAAGCAAACGAGATCAATTTTTGATGAAACTACGCTCCGCCTTTGAGAGTATTCGCTCTAGCTTGATAAACTGTGAACCATATCCTTCTTTGGATGCTTGTTTCGGGGAATTGCTTCGTGAAGAGCAATATCTAGTCACCCAATATGCCTGCAAGAAATAAAATGATGATGTCACTATTACATTTGCTGCTCAAGGTAAAGGAAAGAGAAGGGATATGACTAGAACTTAGTGTTAAAGTTGCAAAAATACAATCATACTGCAAGTAGTTGTGGCAAGAAGTTCTACAATTATTGTAAAAACAAGGACACATTATCTCTCACGACCCAAACCTAAGGCCTAGATGTGACACGGCGCATGGGGAACTCGAAGGGAACCCAAGCAAGCCTCTTAACATATCATTGCACACCTTGGTCGCGGAAGTAAAGGAATAGTAAATAGGGATAAACGGGGATATAGGACATCTTTCATATCATAAAACTTTAAGAGAGTCAAACTCATAGCATCATTACATAACTTATCCAACAACACCTCTAAACATAGATTTAGCAGGGGCCAAGATAAGCAACTGGGTTCATCCTCATAGTCATAAGTAGCCAACATAAAAAGGAGTCAATACATAGCATAATCAAGAGAAGTATGTCCTCGGAGTTGAGGACTCACCAACTTGCTTTGAGAGAAATTGTACTAGCCACGTGGAGGAGGATGATCAAGTGGACCTCTGATCTCTACATGGTAACATCATGTAGGCATATAGTATGCATTAGTACGTTTGAATGTACTAAGTATGTAGGGTGCAATGCAACAAGAGATAGATAACATAATCGAAATGCATATTTAGGCAATAAATGAGCATATAACAATATGGATGCATGAATTATGCTTGTAGTAAAACATGCTTACATAGAATATTTTACGTGTATGAAGATACCATCATTAGTAACCAAAGCCTACCACCTCCGTGGCGAGGCGATTGAGATACAAACCCCTCAGTATGGTTGTACGGGCCTACCTCCCGAGCGAGGCAATTGAGGTACAAATCATCAAACGTGGTTGCATGATCCTACTACCTCTTGAGCGAGGCAATTGAGGTACAAACCCCTAACATGGTTGCATGGACCTACTACCTCCCGAGTGGGGAAATTGAGGTACATACCCCCCAATATGGTAGTTCGGGCCTACTAACCCCCGAACGAGGCAATTGATCAGCTTTCAACACTATAGATACTATTCATGAAATCAACACATATACGCATCCCTTTTATCATCATAAGGTCATTTAACTCATATACCATGCATTGGGCCTTCACTACTCAAGAAGCATTAATTGTACGTTTATCAAACACTTGGTGGGTGAGTAATGCTAGTATAAAATCATGCAATTCAAGAGTAAAATCATGCAAGTAAATTTGATGTAACACCACCCGCCAATATTTGGTAGTAGCGCCAAGCAATATATATCAAAACCAGCACAAAACATGCTTAAACAATCATACTTTTATGAAATCCTAATATAGTTCATAGTCAAATTCATACTAAGTAAGACCCATAAGTAAATCAACTTAGAAACATGAGTTTTATGTAAAAAAAAAAAAGAAGCTTGGACACCATGGGTGAAAGGACCCAATGGTTGAAACCCACATACCTTGACTTTGGTGAATTCCTTGATGAAGATTGAGATGAGAACTTGAAGCTTGATTGAAATCCTTAAGACCCGAAATGAGTTTTGGCACTTGAATTTTGAGTAAAATATTTGTCTATGTATTTGGGAGAGTGTTGGGGAATGCCTTGTATGATATGAAGGTGAAATATGGATAAGTATAGGTATTTTCATGTATGAAAAGACTTAGGCCCAAGACTCAAAAGCCTTGGATCGAGTAACAAAACCTGAGCAAAAATTACACTAGGGTGCTACCAAGGCGCACCGCGCCAGGGGCGCGAATCCTATCTGGAAATTGCAATTTTGGAAAATTGAAATTGTGATTCAGTCACTCTGAAATCGGGGTTAGATCCATTCCTCACTCAATTTTCCCCCTGATCAAGACTATAAAGTCGATTTTTCAATTTTGCACACGAATTTTGAGATATGTGGAAATTTCGATTCCGAGCACTTCCGAGGCACATATTCGGGCACTTTTTGGGGTCATTTCAATATCTCCCCTTGGGAACATTCTTCCCCGAATGTCAAAGAAGCATACATAAGAAGAGTAATCATGAAGAAATCAGCCCCAACAAGAATGCAATAATGCACTTAAACACCATCTTCAAAAATCTCAACATAAGTGTCAAAATCATCTTGAACTTGTCAACATAAACATGAATGCATACAAATGACATAGGGGCTGAAATATAAGACTTGAAATCACATAGGAGAATTAGAATTAGAATTAGTACCTTAGGCTTGAGTGCAATGGAAGAAATAGGGATATCGCTTTTGCATGTCCACCTCGGCCTTCAATGTTGTACTGTCGACTTGTTGATTCCTCCAAAGGACTTTAACGGAGGTCATGTCCTTGTTACTCAACCTCTTCACTTGTTTATCCAAGATATCTACTGGAACTTCTTCATAAGTCAAGTTGTCTTCAACAATACCCACAATATCCAATGGGACAATAGCATTCGGGTCACCCACACATTTCCTCAACATAGATACATGAAAGATCGGATAAATCAAATCCATTTCACTAGGCAAATCCAACTAATAGCCACCTTACCAATCCTCCTCATCACCCTATAAGGATCTATAAATCTTGGGCTCAATTTACCCTTCTTACAAAAACGAACCACACTCTTCATTGGTGAAAACTTCAAATAGACCCAATCACCAACTTTAAATTCAAGGCCTCTTCTTCTCACATCGGCATTGGATTTTTCATGACTTTGGACTGTTTTCAACCTCTCCCTAATCAACCTTACCTTCTCCATAGCCTCCATGAACAGATCTGTACCCAACAATACCATCTCTCCTACTTCGAACCACCCAACCGATGATCTTTAATGCCTACCATAGAGGGCCTTAAAAGGAGCCACACTAAGCTAGAATGATAGCTATTATTATAAGAAAACTCAATCAATGAAAGATGATCATCCCAACCACCCTTAAACTCTAAAATATAAGCTCTAAGCATATCCTCAAGAGTTTGGATAGTTCTTTCGATTTGGCCATCCGTTTGAGGGCGAAAGGCCGTACTAAGCTTAACATTGGTACAAAGACCTCTTTGGAAGGACCTCCAAAAGTATGAAGTGAATTGAGCACCACGATCTAAGATGATAGACAGGGAACTCCGTGCAATCTAACCAACTCATGAATGTACAATTTAGCATAGTCTTCGACCCCAGTAGTCTTAACTGGTAGAAAATGAGCTGATTTTGTCACTCTATCAACCACAATCTAAATGAAATCAAAACCCTTTCTAGTCTTAGAGAACCCAATCACAAAGTCCATGTTGATTTCCTCCCACTTCCAAGTAGAAATATATATATATATATATATATATATTGGGTTAGGCCACCCGACCTTTGGTGTTCGGCTTTCACTTGTTGGCAAATATGACAGCCAGATACAAATTTGGCAATGTCTTTCTTCATGCGTCCCCACCAAAACACATCCCTCAAATCTCTATACATCTTTGTAGAACTGGGATAAATAGAATAAGAAGAATTATGAGCCTCATCTAGAATTTTCTCTTTCAAGTCATCTACACAAGACACACACAACCTACCTTGGTACCTAAGGGCACCATCTCCCCCTTGGGAGAAAACCTTTACTTTGCCCTCTCTCACCAAGGCCTTCAATTCTAACATGGAGGGGTCAAGATCTTGCTTTGCTTTTACCTCATCAACCTATTGAACCATCTTCAACCACAACACCACCACTATCAACCTCTTCTAACCTAACACCTAATCTAGCCAACCGATGGACCTCTCTAGCCACCTCTTTACCACTACTGCACATGAGCTAGGCTACCCATAGACACCCTAGTCAAAGCATCGACCACAACATTAGCCTTACCGAGATGATAATACACACTTATATCATAATCCTTAAGAAGTTCTAACCATCTTCTTTGTCTCAAGTTGAGATCGTTTTGAGTGAACACATATTGGATACTCTATGATCACTAAACACATCAACATGCACTCCATATAAATAATGACGCAAAATTTTCAAAGCAAAAACCATGACGACAAATTCAAGATCATGAGTAGGATAATTCTTTTCATTCACTTTGAGTTTCCTAGAAGCATAGGCTATCACTTTTATCATTTTGCATCAAAACACAACCCAAACCAATTCGAGAGGCATCACAATATACAACAAATCCTTCCAACCCTTCCGATAAAGACAAATAGGAGAGAACACAAACTTATCTTTCAATATTTGGAAACTCTTTTCACACTGATCGGACCACACAAATTTAGCCTTCTTGTGAGTCAACTTAATCATGAGAGAAGCAATAGAAGAGAACCCATTCACAAAGCTCCTATAATAACCTGCTAAGCCCAAGAAGCTTTAATGTCCCATGGAGTCAATGGTCTAGGACAATTTCTAATCACATCTGTCTTCTTAGGATCCACCTTAATACCATCCCCCGACACCACATGACCTAAAAAGACAACCTCTTTCAACCAAAATTAACACTTCTCATACTTAGCATACAACTTCTCTTCCCTCAAGCTTTGTAGCATTACCCTCAAATGAGCCACATGCTCTTTCTCACTATGAGAATAGATCAAAATATCATCAATGAAGACCACCACAAACAAATCAAGGTATGGTTTAAAGATCCTATTCATAAGATTCATGAAGATAGCCGGTGCATTGATCAACCCAAAAAACATAACCACAAACTCATAATGCCCATACCTAGTTCGGAAGTCCATTTTGGGAATATCAAACTGCCTCACCTTCACTTGATAATACCCGGACCAAAAATCAATCTTAGAAAGTGTACTATCCCTTGAAGTTGGTCAAACAAATCATCAGTTCTTGGGAGAGGGTATTTATTCTTATTGGCAACTCTATGAAGTTGCCGGTAGCCAATACACATTCTAAGGAACTCATCCTTCTTCTTCACAAACAACACTAGTACACCCCAAGGTGATTGGCTAGGCCTAATAAAACCCTTCTCTAACAAATACCTCAATTGGTCCTTCAACTCTGCCGGGGCCATATGGCAAGAGGGAATATAAATGGGTTGAGTATCGGGGAGGAGGTATATGCCAAAATGTATTTTCCTTTTGGGAGGAACACCGGTAAGGTCATAAGGAAAGACATCAAGAAACTCATTTATCACCGGAACCGACTCTATAGGAAGGATTTGGACTTAACATCCCTAACCCTCACAAGATGATAGAGATACCCCTTAAAGATTAACTTTTGGGCTTTAATGCAAGAGATAAACCTACCCTTGACCATCACATTATGACTCTCCCACTCAAGGATGTGTTCATTTGGGAATTGGAACTTGACCCTACAGGTTCCACAATCAATAGAGGCTTAAGATACATGCAACCAATCCATCTCAAGAATAACATCAAAATAAACCATATCCAACTCAACAAGATCCCTAGGCAATATTTTATACAAGATGTAAACGAGACAATTTATATAGATCTTTCTAGCAACAATAGATGCACCAATGGGAGTAGACAACTCATAAGACTCACACAATAATTCAGGCTCAACATGAAATTTTTTGGCAACAAAAAAAGTGACAAAAGAAAGAGTGGCAGCTAGGTCTATCAATGCATACACATCAAAATCAAAGACTTTTAATATACAAATGATAACATTGGGCACCTCATCAACCCCTTGTCTCCCTCGGAGTGCATAGAACTGATTGTGTCTTGTGGCACCACCTTATTGACATTCTTTCCCCAAAGGAACCGCATTGGCACTCCAGCCTTGTGGATGAACATCCTTAACCTTGTTCCGGTTACAAGGGCAATCCATCATCTTGTGGCCTACTTCCCCACAACTATAAAGAGCATTAGTAGATCTCAAGAATAGGCCACCATGACCCTTACCATATTTTGGGCAAAAAACATTAGGCCCAATACCACCATCACCTTGGATCATTGGGTAGTCATTAGAAAACCTTCTATTAGGAGCAAGAGAAGACCCCTGACCTTGAAGAAACCGACAACCTTTGAGACTTTGGAACTTACCATCAAAATGGGCCATCTTAGCCTCATTACCCCTTCTCTTTCTCAGCTTCTCCCTCTCTAATTGTTCGACATAAGTCATAAGGCGGGACAAGTCCATGTCAGTTATCAACATGGCGGTACAATATTCTTCGCTCAAAGTCGGATACACCCATCACAAATTTATTCATTCTAGACCTTGGGTCAACAACCAAGTGGGGAGCATATTTTGAGAGTTGGTTGAACTTGAGGGCATACTGCCTCACACTCATAGATCCTTGCTTCAAATTCATGAACTACATATTTTGGCCTCCCTAAGCACAA
The DNA here is from genome assembly GCA_011800125.2 of Solanum clarkiae. Lineage (NCBI taxonomy): Eukaryota > Viridiplantae > Streptophyta > Magnoliopsida > Solanales > Solanaceae > Solanum > Solanum clarkiae. The sequence continues at coordinate 9,597,544 of JAABOM020000001.1, forward strand.
GAGGGAAGAACCGATTGAGGAAAGGTGCCTTAAACTCCTTCCATAGAACCACATTATTGTTTCCCTTCTCCTCCTTCCATTGAGTGTACCATATTTGAGCCACCCCCTTAAGTTAGTAAGCCACCAACTCTGCCTTCTCTTTCGACCTCACACCTATGATAGCTAACACTTTATAAACCTCATCAATAAACTCTTGAGGGTCCTCATTCAGTTTAGACTCATTGAACTTCGGTGGGTTCATCCTCATAAAGTTCCTTACCCGAGATGCCAGAGTAGGAGCATGAGGGGTTGGGCCCCTTGGTTGGCTTGGTTAGCCATAACTTGAGCTAGCAAGGTGAGAGCATCCCAGAGCTCTCTATGAGCTGGTTGTTCCTCGAGTGTGAGGGCTCTCCTTCCTCTTGTGTTAGGCATGATCTAGCATAGCAAAGAATAATTGTTAGGGGGAACACCTAACTAGCATAACAAAGAATAATCATTAGGGGGAACACCTAACCTTAACTCCTATAGCATGACATGGAGTAAGAAGAAGGGAAACATTTTCTAAAATATCTCATAGCCTCTTACTCATAGTTGTAGTGCATAACACAACCATGAATAAGACTCTAATCAACGCGGTGTGTTGGATGCCGAGGACCATTAACAAGCTAGTATTCTGATACCAAGTTTTTCATGACCCAAGGCTAGGGACTAGACGTGACACGACGCATGAGGAACCCGAAGGGACCCCAAGTAAACCTCTTAACATATCAATACACATCCTTGGTTGCAGAAGCAATAAAATAACAATAAGGAATAGTAAATAGGGATAAACGGGGCTATGTGACATCTTTCATATCATAAAACTTCAAGAGAGTCAAAGAGAATCAAACTCATAGCATCATTACATAACTTGTCCAACAACATCTCTGAACATAGAACTTAGCGGGGGCCAACCAAGCAACCAGGCTCACCCTCATAGTCATAAGTCGCCAATATAAAAAGGAGTCAATACATAGCATAATCAAGAGATGTATGTCCTCGGAGTTAAGGACTCACCAACTTGCTTTGAGAGAAATCGTACTAGCCACATGGAGGAGGAGGATGATCAAGTGGAGCTCCGGTCCCTACATGGTAACATCATGTAGGCATAGAGTATGCGTTAGTATATTTGATGTACTAAGTATGTTGGGTCCAATGCAACAAGAGATAGGCAACATAATCGAAAAGCATATTTAGGCAATTAATGGGCATATAACAATATGGCATGCATGAATTATGCTTGTAGTAAAACATGCTTATATAGAACATTTTACGTGTGTACGAAGAGACCATCATTAGTAACCAAGGCCTTCCACCTCCTTGGCGAGGCGATTGAGGTACAAACCCCTCAACATGGTTGCACGGGCCTGCTAGCTCTCGAGCAAGGCAATTGAGGTACAAACCCCTCAACATGGTTGCACGGGCCTACTACCTCCCGAGTGAGGCATTTGAGGTACAAATCACCAAAAATAGTTGTACGAGCCTATTACCTCTCGAGCGAGGCAATGGAGGTACAAACCCCCAACATGGTTGCATAGGACTACTACCTCCCGAGCGAGGCAATTGAGGTATATACCCCCCCAACATGGTAGTTCGGGCTTACTACCTCCCCAAGGAGGCAATTGATCAACTTTTAACACTATAGATACCATTCATGAAATCAGCAAATATACACATCACTTTTATCATCATAAAGTCATATAACTCATATACCATGCGTTAGGCCTTCAATTACTCAAGAAGCATTAATTGAATATTTTATCAAACACTTGGTGGGTGCGCAATGCTAGTATAAAACCATGCAATTTAAGAGCGAAATCATACAAGTAAAGTCGATGTAAAACCACCCACTAACACTTGGTAGTACCCTCAAGCAATATACATCAAAACCCTTCATCAAGTCTCAAGATAAATCAAAGATTTATAGCTCAAAATATAGTTAAATGGTCACACTTTTATGAAACCCCAACATAGTTCATAGTCAAATTCATAGTAAGTAAGACCCATAAGTAAAACAACTTAGAAACATGAGTTTTATGTAAAAAAGAAGCTTGGGAACCATCAGTGAAAGGACCCAATGGTTGAAACCCATATACCTTGACTTTGGTGAATTCCTTGATGAAGATTGAGATGAGAAATTGAATCTTGATTGAAATCCTTAAGACCCGGAATGATTTTTGGCACTTGAATTTTGAATGAACTATTTGTCTAAGTGTTTGAGAGAGTGATGGGGAATGTCTTGTATGATATGAAGGTGAAATATGGCTAAGTATAGGTATTTTCATGTATGGAAAGACTTAGGTCCAAGACCCAAAAGCCTTGGACCGAGTAACAAAAACTGGTCAAATATAACACTGGGGCGCCCAAGGCACGTCATGCTAGGGACGTGAACCCTCTCTAGAAATTGCAATTTTGAAAAATTAAAAAATTGTGATTCGGTCACTCTAAAATCGAGCTTAGATCCATCCTCGACTCAATTTTTCTCCCTGATCAAGAATATGAAGGATTTTCAATATCTCCCATGAATTTTGAGATATATGAATATTACGATTCTGGGCACTTCCAAGGCACATTTTTGAGCACTTTTTGGAGTCGTTTCATTATCAAAGAGTGTCCCATGCGCCCTCAAAATTGTTAGGTCAATGTCTTTCAAGAAAGGAAAAATAGTTCTACAATTGATAACTCATCTTCAGGACAAGTTCTTCCTCCAAAAATGGTATAGGAAATGATTATGTCAGCGCTTTTAGCATTGGCACTACAAGGTAATGATGTTACATATAGTTTTTGGTTTGTTGATTCTTGTGCTTCCAATCATATGACCAACTTAACGAGCATACTAAAAAATATTCATAAGTATCAAGGTCCATTACAAATGCAAGTTGCCAATGGTAGTAATTTACGCATTACCAAGGTTGGGAACGTTACTCTAACTTTCAAGGATGTTTTTGTTTCACAACTCACAACTAGTCTTACTTTAGTTGGAAAATTGGTTGATTAACAATTGTGATGTAAATTTTCTCATAGTGGTTGCCTTGTGCAGGATCAGGTGTCAGGGACGATAATCGCGAAGGGAACTAAAGTTGGAAGACTGTTACCTATACACTTTTCCATTCCTCTTGTTCTATCTTTTTATTGTACTTCTATCTCTAGTAAGACTAAGATTTGGCATAAGCGTCTAGGACATCCAAATTCGATTATCTTTTCTTATTTATCAAATTCTGGTTTGTTCGGCAATAAAAATCAACTTTCAACTGCTTCCATTGACTGTTCTACTTGTAAATTAGGCAAAAGTAATACTCTTCCTTTTCCTAATTTTGGTAGTCGTGCTACAAAGTATTTTGATATCATTCATTGTGATGTTTGGGATATTTCACCAATTATTTCTTATGAAATTCAAACACTCTTTGACATTTATAGATGATTATAGTCGGTTTACATAAGTATTTTTTTAAATCCAAATCTGAGGTATTTTCCGTCTCCAAGACTTTTTTGGCTTACATTGAGACTCAATTTTCTATATGTATCAAATTATTAAGATCTTCTTCTGGTAGAGAATATATGTCTTATAATGAATTTTCAAAAATTTTTTGCTTGAGAAAGGAATTATCTCACAACACTCTTGCCCATATATGCCACAATAAAATGGAGTTGCTGAGCATAAAAATCGCCATCTTCTTGATGTCACTTGTACTTTGTTGATTGAGTCCTCTATCCCATCTAAATATTGGATGGAAGCTTTGCGAACTATTTTCTATTTAATTAATAGATTTCCATCAAAATTGCTAAATTATCAGTCTCCATATTTTCGTCTTTATCACCAAAATCCTAACTATAATAATTTTGATACATTTGGTTGTGTTTGTTTTGTGCATCTGCTTTCTTTTCAGCGCAATAAACTTTCTATGTGGTCTACTAAATATGCTTTTATGGGTTATGGTACTTCACATAAAGATTTTATTTGCTATGATCCATTTTATGACAAATACCATGTTTCTAGAAATGTTGTCTTCTTTGAGAATCAATATTTCTTTCCTACTCATGTTGAATCATTATCTGTTTCTCCTCTTCTTCCTACTTTAGAAGATTTATCATCTTCTTTTAAGCAGTTTAAACCTAGATTTGTGTATGAATGACATTGACCAACTTTGCCCTATCCAAAATTGAATCCACCATCTAAAATTGCAGTACAACTAGAATCTGAGAATTCTTTGAGATCTGATCCTATTGAGCCTACTCAACAATCTACTCGAGTATCTTTTACTCCTAATTGGTATGGCTTTTCCTCTACTATATCCAACATTTCTGTTCCAAGTTATTACTCACAAGCTTCCAAGCATGAATGTTGGCAGAAAGCAATGAATGAAGAAATTTTGGCTCTTAAAGAATATAACACATGGGACATTGTTTCATGTCCTTCAAATGTCCACCCAATTCGATGTAAGTAGGTCTATTCAATTAAACTTCATTCTGATAGAACTCTTATAGGTAAAAAGCTTGATTGGTTGTTCTTGGTAACAAACAGAAGTATGGTGTGGTCTATGAGGAGACTTTGTACCAGTAGAAAAAATGAATATGGTGCAAACTATTATTGCCATCAAAATTAGCCTCTTTATCAAATGGATGTCAAATATGTTTTTCTCCATGGTGATCTTAAAGAAGATATTTAGATGAAGCCTCCACCTGGTTTGTTCTTATCACCTACATCAGATGTATGCAAGTTGAAGTGGTCTTTGTATAGATTAAACCAAGCTTCTAGAGCTTGCTTTGACAAGTTCTGGTCTACTTTGCTACAGTTTTCTTTTGAACAAAGCAAATATGACTCATCTTTATTTCTTCGGAAAACATCGACAAATTGTGTTCTTCTTTTGGTATATGTACATGATACTATAATTACAGGAATCGATTCTTCATTGATCACTAGCCTCCAACAAGAGCTTAAAGATTCTTTTCATATGAAAGATCTTGGTACTCTTCGTAAGGACCCCAAAAAGTGCCCAAAAATGTGCCCCGGAAGTGCCCGGAATCGTAATTTTCATATATCTCAAAATTCGTGCATGATATCGAAAATTCAACTTCATGTTCTCGTTGAAAGAGTCCTTTTGAGTGGAAAATAGGTCTAATCTCGACTTAGGAGCAAATGATTAGCAATTTCAATTTTCCGAAAAATACAAATTCTAGATAGCTTTTTGTGCCCCTGGCGCGACACGCCAAGGGCGCGTACCAGTGTTAAATTTTGCCCATTTTTGACTTCGATTAAGACTTTTAAGTTTTGGGCCTAAGTATTCCCAAATGTGAAAATGCCTATACTTAACTATTTTTCACTCTCATATCATTCTAAACATTCCCCAATCCTCATTCAAACACTTAGCCAATGTTTTACTCCTAAACGCAAGTCTCAAAACCCTCTCCAGATCTAAAGAATTCCTCTCAAGCTTCAAGTCTCCATCTCCAATCTTCATCAAATTCATCTCCAAATCAAAGGTATGTGGGTTTCTTTCATGGGTTCTTTTTACCCGTGATACCCAAACTTCCTTTTTCTCTAATTTGCATGATTTAAAGTTAATTTATAATTGGGTCTATCTTATTATGAAAATCACTACACATTATGTTGAAGCTCATGAAATTAAGACTATTTTGCTATGTTTCGAGGTATGGAACCAAGGTCTATTATAAGATTTGATGAAGAGTTTTGATGTAAATTGCTTGAAGATGTTACCAAGTATCTATTGAAGGTTTTACATTCAATTTTCTAGAATGATTTTACTCTTTAATTTCATGGTATTACACTTGCACTACACACCCTCTAAGTGTTTGATAAAATGTTCGTTTATGGTTTCTTGATGAATTGAATGTCCAATGCATGTCTTATGAGTTGAACGACTATATGATGATGATGTGATAAAATGATGATGAAATGAATGCATGTATATGGTGCTCTCTATATAGTGTTGGAATGTGACCATGCCCTACCGGGGAGTTGTGTGCTAGGTAACCTTGTTGGGGGTTTGTACCCATCAACCTATCGGGGGTCTGTACTTCTGCACCAACAGTGATAGGGTGCGACGATCCACCAACCTTGTTGGGGGTTTGTACCCATCAACCTATCGGGGGATTTGTACTTTGACACCAAGGGTGGTAGGGTGCAACGATCCACCAATCTAATTACAGGGTTTGTGCCTCAATCACCAAGGGTGGTAGGGTATGACGATCTACTAATAGTAAATGGTATTTTCTTACGCAGATGTTATGTCCTACGTAAGCATGTTTTACTTAAGCACTTATCATACATGTCATATTGTTATTATGCTAGCTATTGGTATTTCCATGCATTTTTACTATGATGCCTATCTCTTGTTGCATTACATCCTACATACTTAGTATATCAAATGTACGAACGCATACTCTATGTCTACGTATTGTCACCATGTAGGAACAAGTATACCGCTTGATCATCCTCCTTCTCCGCGTGGCTAGTACGACTTCTATCAAGCTTGTTGGTGAGTCCTCTATTTCAGGGATGCTACTTATGAACTCTTGCTATGTATTAAGACTTTCTCTTTTAGCTTATGTCTTGACTATGAGGTTGATCTCGGTTGCTTTGTCTTGGCCCCCGCTCTTATCTATGTAATAGAGGTGTTTGTTGTTCATGATATGAAAGTGTTTCCTTAGCCTTGGTTGTCCCAATTTATTATTTCTTGTTGTATTCTATTGCTTTTGCGACCAAGGATGTGTAATGATATGCTACGAGGCTTGTTTGGGGTTCCATTGGGTTCCCCATTCACGGGTCACGTCTAGGCCCTAGGCTTGGGTTGTGACAATCTTATATATTTTTTAGGTTTGGACGTTCATAATGATGCATCATGTGTGTTTCTAAACCAACACAAATATACTCAGGATTTGATTTCTTTGGCAGTCCTTAAGGATTCATCCTCTGTAGATACTCCATTAGAATTGAATGTGAAGCATCGTCATGAGAAAGGCAATCTTCTACCTGATCCAACTATATTTCAACAATTAGTTGGAAGTCTAAATTATCTTATAATTACTTGGCTAGATATTTCTTTTGCAGTTCAACAACTCCTTGACATCTCTACTTGGTGGCTATTTGTCGCATCATTCAGTATCTTCTAAGAATATCTACTTATGGATTGTTCTTCCTTAGTTGTTCCCCTATTTGTCTTACTGCTTTCAGCAATTCTGATTGGGCGGGATGCCGTGATACGCGTCGTTCAATCACTGGTTGGTGCATTTTTCTTGGAGATTTACTGATATCATGGAAGAATAAGAAGCAAGATTATGTGTCAAAATCTTTAATAAAGGCTAAATATCAATCCATGTCTACTGCTTGCTCGGAGATTGTATGGCTTCGTGGATTACTTGATGAGATTGAATTTCCTCAAACTCATCATACTCCTCTCCATGCTAAAAATACTAGTGCTATACAAAATGCTACTAATCCAGTTTATCATGAGAGGACCAAACACATCGAAGTAGATTGTCATTATGTACGAGAAGCTATAGATAAAGGGGTCATTACTCTTCCACATGTGTCCAATGATCTTCAAATTGCTGATGCATTTCCAAAATCCATGGCACGACAACTTCATCGATTTCTAGTAGGCATATTGATGTTTCTTGATCTACGAACATCAATTTGAGGGGGGATATTAGATGTTAAATGATAGTATATGTTAATGTTGTAAATAAGTGTAATCATAGAGATTTGTGGTAGTAATCATATAGATAGCATAACAGATTTAGTAGGTAGCATAGCAGATTTAGAGGGATATTAGTGGAAGATTTATAGGGATTGAGAGTTGATCTTTAGGGATAGGAAAATGGATCTTTAGGGATATGTATTGTAACACCCCACACCTTACAATACTAGCAAAAGTCAAATGAAACGTAATATGGTTTGGTCAAATTAGCGCTAATTTTTAAAAGTGCTTGAATCTCGTGTTAATGGGCTATATGTGCGTCTAA
>JAABOM020000001.1:9605644-9627588 GCA_011800125.2 Solanum clarkiae
TTGGGTTCGCTGCAGGTGTGGTTAGTTAGTAAAACAAAGGAAACTCTGCCGAAAATTTTAGAAAAAAAAAATTCCTTAGCTATGATTGTTGGGAAATCAGTTAGTGTTTGTCTGGGTGCCCAATCGGCACCAGTTGCGGCCCTGGATTGGGTCATGACAGACCGGCTATGGGGAACCCGAAGGAACCCCAACAATGCCTGATAGCAAATCATTACACATCATTGGTCCTAGAAGAAATTAAAAAATGACAATAAAAGATAAGCATAACAAGGGGAATTGGGACTAAGGGAAAGATTTAAACACTTGAATAATATAAATGAGTCAAAGCTCAAGAAAAATACATAATTTGTCCAATAACACCTCTAGACATAGAACTTAGCGGAGGCCAAGAAAAGCAACTTGGTTCACCCACATAGGCAAAATAGAACATAAAGAAGAATATCTCAATATATAATAAGAGAAACATAGACTAAGGTCCCCCAAAGTGGAGGATTCACCAGCTAGCATGAGTATCACTGAACTAGCCACGTGGAGGAGGAGGATGATCTACTTGGGTTTCGATACCTATATGGTTATATCATGTAGGCAAGAGTATGTGTTAGTACATTTGAATATACTAAGTATGTGGGATGTAATGCAACAAGAGATAGGCATCATAATCAAAATGCATTACAATAGGCAATATGCATAATGTAACAATATGATATGTATGATCAATGCTTAAGTAAAACATGCTTAAGTAACTCATGCTCATATAGGATATCATATGTGTAGAAGAGACCAAGCTAGATTTTCAATGTACAAACCCCTCGGTTGGTTGATGATAGTCTCACACCATTGTCCCGGTGGTGTGGTACAAACCTCTCACATGGTTGATGATAATCACACCTTATCACCATGTTGGCGAAGTACAAACCCCTTACATGGTTGGTTAGTACAAACCCCACCATGATTGATGAGTACAAACCCCCACCTCGGTTACCCGAGCTCTTGTCCCTCTGGATCAGGCATGGTCTAATGCAACATTTTATAGAGCATATCATATACATAAGCCCATTCATCATCATATAGTCAATCATATCATATCTCATAATTTGGACCTTCAACTCCTGAAGAATCCACATCCGGACATTTTATCAAACACTTAGAGGGTGTGTAATGCTAGTATAAAACCATGAAATATGGAGATGAAATCATGCAAAAAAAAAACCATTGTAAAATCATCAATCAACACCTTGCAACACCCTCAAGCAATATACGTCAAAACCCTTTCTCAAATCTTATAATAGATCAAATATATATAGCTTAAAACATAGCAAAACATCACAATTTTATAGCTTTAACATAGTGTGCAGTGAATTTCATAATAAGCAAGACTCATTTGTAAATCAACTTTAAATCATGCAATTTGAGTAAAAGGAGGCTTGAGCATCATGGGTGAAAGGAACCCATGAAAGAAACTCACATACCTTATCATTGGAGAAAATCTTAGTGAAGATTGGAGATGGAGACTTGAAGCTTGAATGAAATCCTTGATGAAATCCTTAACATTGGTCTTGAGCTTTGAGACTAGAATTTAGGGTGAAATATGAGTCTAAGTGTTTGAGTGAGTATTGGGGAATGTTTAGGATGATATGAGGGTGAAATAAGGCTATGTATAGGTATTTTCATGTATAGGAACCCTTAGGCCCAGGACTTGAAAGTCTTGGACTGAAGTCAAACAAAATAGGACCAAAATAACACTGATCCGTGACGCGGATTACCCATTGGAATTTGCATTTCTACACAAACGAGTTCTACGAAAACGGCATAAATTCTTCATGTGAACTGGGAATGAGGTGAAATCAAGTGCGTTGGAAAGTTAATTCAAAGAAATTTAATTTGGTTGTCGTACGCCACCTAGTTCATTGTGTGCTAAGAGATAGGTCCCTGCAAATTTGACCCTCCTAAATTGCGTTTTTGCGATTTTTGGATTTTGATATAGTTACTCTAAAATTCGGGTTATACCCACTCCCCACTCAATTTCTCCCCCTAAACAAGAATATGAAGTCGGATTTTTGAAATAATGAACAGATTTTTAGATATATGGAAATTATGATTTCAGGCATTTGCAAGACACATTTTCGGGCACCTTTTGGGGTCATTTCAATATCTCATCCTTGGGAACATTTGTCCCCGAATGTGAAAGAAACATACCAAACAACAGTGATCATAAACAAATCAGCCCCAACAAGAATGCAACATTACATTTAAAACACCATTTTCAAAATCTCAACATAAGTGTTAAATCATCCTAAACTTGCCAACTTAAACATCAATGCATATGAATGATATAGGAGCTGAAACATAAGACTGGAATCACATGAAGGACTTAATCAATATCTTAGGCTTGATTAAAGTGAATGAGGTACGAATATATCTCCCACAAGATCGTTTCAGCTTCCTTTGAGACACCTTTGACTTGATGATCCCCTCAAGAGGGCCTTAATGAATACCACGTCCTCATTAATCAACTTCTCCACTCATCCATCCAACACCTCCACCGAGGCCTTCCCCTAAGCCAACTTGTCCTCCACATCACCCACAATCTCAAAGAGTGTTATAGCATTAGAGTCACCAACACATCCAATCAACCTAGAAGTTCAGACTAACCAAACCCCTATCCATAGGCAATTTCTAAGCTTATGCAACCTTACCAACTTCTCTCTTCATCCCATAAGGACTTACAACCATAACTCATTTGTCAACCTTAACCACATCTATCCCATTTGTCGCCACGAACTACCATCTCCCCCTTGAGAGACTACCTCCACTCTACCATCTTGCCACCCAAAACTTCCAACTATAATAAGGTAGAATCAAGGCCTTGCTTAATCTTGACCTCTTAACCAAAGAAGATTTGGAACCATCAAGAATGCTACACCACCATGCTCAACCTCCCTCAACCTAACCTCAAATCTAACCAACTGATGGACCCACTAGTCTCCTCCTTGCCACCATCAACAACACATGCTAGGCTACCTAGAGGATCGACCGTGACATTAGCCTTACCGGGTAAAAATTAATGCACACTCATTTCATAATCCTCAAAGAACTCTAACCACCTTCTTGCTATCCACAATGTACACCTATCATATTTAGTAAACAATCTCTTATCCTCCAAGACTTGCAACACTACCCCCAAATGATTCACAAGCTCTAAACAAATCAATACTTCATCACTAGAGACCACCACAAACATATCATAATAGGGTTTTAAGACCCTATTCAAGAATCCACAAACACTATCGGTGCATAAGCCAACCAACCAACTCCACCAATATTCAAAATGATCATTCCTTGTTCAAAAGGACACCTTGGGAAATCACCTACCCTCCTCCACACATGAGAGAAAAACCCAAAACTCAAATCAACCTTAGAGAAATGACTAACCCATTATAGTTGACCAAATAGATGGACCATCCTTAACGATCATATTACAACTTTATAGGTTCGACTCTCATTGGAAGCATGTTATGCAAGTAGCCCAAATTACCCCAAGACCTCTAATCCATCAAGCTAAGTCCAACCAAGATCACAAGACAAGACTATACACAATGATAATATAGGGCAACCCTTATAGATCTCTTCTAACCACTATAGGCTCACGCAATCATCCGGGACACACACATGAATCCTATTAACACAAAGGAATCACACAAGAGATAGCAACTCCTGGACCTATCAAATTACCCTACTCAAAACATCAGTCACAACATTGGCCTTACTTAGGGTCAACTAAGTCATAGGAGAAGTAATAGAAGATAACATATTCACAACCTCCAGTATTAGCCTACTAAGCCCAAGAAGCTCCTAATTTCCATTTGGTTCAAAGGTCCAGGTCAACCTCTGATCACCTTCGTCTTTTTAGAATCAACCTTAATGCCATCACTCGACACTACACGACTAAGGAAGGAAACCTCTTACAACCAAACTCCCACTTCTCCCATTTATCATCCAACTTTCTTCCTTAAACTTTGTAGTACTACCCTCAAATGACTCGCATGCACTACCTCATTAGGGAAACAAACCATCATATCATCACCAAAACCACCATAAGCCTATTACAGTAGGGGATAAAAGATCTTATCCATGAGACTTATAAGCATAGCCGGTGCACTAGTACAGCCAAAGGATACCACCACAAATTTGAACTATCGAAAAGGGATATTCAAGGCCTCATCTACCACCAACAACAATTCTATAAACAAAACAACTTAGGTTCAACACCTCAATTCTCACAAGATGATAAATATAACCCCTTAGAGATCAATTGTATCTTAAGACATGAAATGGACCTACCTTTCTTGCTACCAATTGACAACCTCCCACTCAAGGATAGGCTCATTAGGGATTCGGGATCTAGCTCTACGGGTCCTACCACCCATGAAGACACAATATGCATGCAACTATTCCATCCCTATAATGACATCAAAATTCACCATACCAACTCCAACAAGCCACAAGAACAACCTAATGCAATATGAACCCAGATCTACACCTATGAACCTTCTAGCAACAATATACTCATCCCAGACGAACCAATGCAATACATGGAAGGCTTGGCACCTTGTAAGAAACCAAAGGTTCACACAACAACTTGGGCACACAAAAAGCCCCACTGGTAACCAAAAAGAATAGAGAAGAAATAGTGGCACATAGGGCCTATAAATGCATGCACAACAAAGACAAGGAAATTTCAACTTCCCAGTAATAGCATCGAACACCTCATCCCCTCCTTGAGCCACTTGATCAACATGACCACCTCGATCCAAAGGTCGACCACATTTACTCTTCCTTTGAACCTGTGGACAATCAATAATCTTCTGGTCCACCTCCCCAGAACCATAGTATGCACTCGTATTTCTTAAACAAACTCCATCATGTTTTCTCCCGCATTTCGAGCATCTGGGATGAATCAACCCATTGTCACCCCTTTTACGCATGTGAGGACACTCCTTTATCGTATGAACCATCTCCCCACAACCATAACAAGCATTAGTATCTTTCAAGAATGGGCCATCATGGCCTCTACCATACCTTGGGCACCTAGAATAAGGCACCACACCACCTCTATCTCTTCCCTTGGAAATTTAGAACTTACCCCCATTATGGGCCCTCTTGGCCTCATTACCTCCCTTCTCACCAGTAGAAGTATCGGGAGCATCCACTTGTTGATTGAGTTGAGTTTCCAATAATTTATCTGCTTTGGTCATTACCCATAGAGCATTACAAACCTCTGCATTTGACATATCACCATCTTTAGTAGCTTGAGACATATCTTGAAATGTAACAGTTAGGGGTTAGCATTAAACCCTAGGGGACCTAACTATATCGCACGACATGGATCATTAAGAAGTGAAACATTTTCTAAAACGTCTCATAGCATCCTACTCGTAGTTATGGTGCACAGCACAACCATGAATAAGACTCTAATCGACGCAGTGTGTTGGACTTCGAGATTTATCAACCTAGTACTCTGATATCATTTTTGTCACGACCCAAGCCTAGGCCCTAGTCGTTAGTAGCGAATGGGGAACCCAAAGAAACCCTAAACAAGCCTTACAATATATCATTGCACATCATTGGTCACGGAAGCAATTAAAAATGACAATAAAATATAAGCATAACAAGGGGAATTTAGGACTAAAGGAAAGAGTTAAACACTTGAATAATATAAATGAGTCAAAGATCAAGCATAATGCATAACTTGTCCAACAATACCTCTAGACATAGAATTTAGTGGGGGCCAAGACAAGCAACCGGGCACCCTCACAGTCCAAATGGAACATAAAGATGAATGTCTTAATACATAATAAGAGCAACATAGACTAAGGTCCCCGAAGTAGAGGACTCATCAACTAGCTTGAGTAGTACCGAACCAGCCATGTGGAGGAGGAGGATGATCAACTTGGGCTTCGATCCCTACATAGTGACATCATGTAGGCAAGAGTATGTATTAGTACATTTGAATATACTATGTATGTAGGATACAATGCAACAAGAGATAGGCATCATAATCAAAATGCATAATAATAGAAAATAGGCATACTACAACAATATGACATGTATGATCAATGCTTAAGTAAAACATTCTTAAGTAACTCATGCTTATATAGGATATCATATGTGGTTAGGATAACAAGCTAGATTTCCAAGATACAAACCCCTCGGTTGGTTGATGATGGTTTCACCCCATTATCCCAGTGGTGTGGTACAAACCCCTCACATGTTTTATGATAATCACACCTTATCACCACAGTGGCGAAGTATAAACCCCTCATGTGGTTGATGAGTACAAACCCCCACCTTAGTTGATAAGTACAAAATCCCACCTCGGTTACCTAGGCTCTAGTCCCCCCAGATCGGGATGATCTAATGCAATACTTTATATAGGTTATATCATATACATAAGATCGTTTCATTATCATATAGTCAATAATATCATATCTCATGGTTTAGACCTTCAACTCATCAAGAATCCACATCCGGATATTTTATCAAACACTTAGAGGTTGTATTAATGCTAGTATAAAACCATTAATTATAGAGATTTAATCATGCAAGAAAATCCATTAAAAATCATCAATCAATACCTTGCAATACCCTCAAGCAATATACATCAAAATCCCTCCTCAAAACTTACAATAGATCAAAGATTTATAGCTCAAAACATGGCAAAACAGTCACAATTTCACATAGCTTTAGCATAGTGTGCAGTGAATTTCATAATAAGCAAGACTCATATGTAAATCAACTTTAAATCATGTAATTTGAGTAAAAGGAGGCCTAGGCATCATGGGTGAAGGAACCAATGAAAGAAATCCACATACCTTAGCTTTGGAGAAACTCTTGGTGAAGATTACAGATGGAGACTTGAACCTTGAATAAAATCTATAATGAAATCCTTAAGATTGGTCTTGTGCGTTGGGACTTGAACTTAGGGTGAAATATGAGTATAAGTGTTTGAGTGAGTATTGGGGAATATTTAGGATGATATGAGGGTGAAACAAGGCTAAGTGTAGGTATTTTCAAGTATGGGAACCCTTAGGCCCAAGGCTTGAAAGTCTTGACTGAAGTCAAACAAAATAGGACCAAAATAACACTGCTTCCATGACGCAGACTACTCACTGGAAATTGCATTTCTGTACAAATTAATTCTACAAAAATGGGCACAAATTCTTCTTCCGAACCCAAAATAAGGTGAAACCAAGTTCATTTGAAAGATAATTCAAAGAGATTTAATGTGGTAGGTTATAGTCCACCTAGTTCTTTGTGTGCTAAAAGATAGGCCCCTGCAAATTTGACTCTCCTAAATCGCATTTTCGGAATTTTTGAATTTTGATATGGTTTCTCTAAAATTGAGTTGGACCTATCTCCCACTCAATTTTTCCCCTTGAACAAGAATATGAAGTGGAATTTGTGAAATAACAAATGGAGTATTAGATATATGGAAATTACAATTTTTGGTACTTCCGAGACACATTTTCGAGCACTTCCTGGGGTTGTTTCAGGGCCTCTAGTTCCTATATGGTGAAATCATGTAGGAATAGAGTATGTATTAGTACGTTTGAATGTACTAATTATGTAGGATGCAATGCAACAAGTGATAAGTACCATAATCAAAATGCATAACATAGGTAATGAATAAGCATATAACAATATGGCATGTATAAATGATTCTTGAAGTAAAACTATGCTTATATAGAACATAATACAAGTGTAAGGAGTGACAATTGTTAGTGCAATTCAATACCTACCACTTCCTTGGAGAGGCACATAAGGTACAAACACCTTCATGAGGTTGATGAGGTAGAAACCCTCCAACATGGTTGATGAGGTACAACCCCCCCCCCCCAACATGGTTGATGAGATACGAGCCCCCTACCATGGTTATCAAGGTACAAATATCTCGATATGGTTGCATGGGTATGCCACTTCTCGAGCGAGACATCAAGGTACAAACCCCTCAACAAGGTTACCCGGGTCTACAATCTCCCGAGTGAGGCTTGGTCATCCCCAACACTATAGAGATAATATCATATGCATATATTCCTTTCATCATAATATACATATATTCCTTTCATCTTCATAAAGTCATCCATCTCATAAGACATGCATTGGACCTTCAATTACTCAAGAAATCATAATCGGACATTTTATCAAACACTTGGTGGCTGTGTAGTGCTAGTGTAAAATCATGCAATTCAAGAGTGAAATCATGAAATTCAAAAGTGAAATCATGCAAGAAAATTCATTGTAAAACCATCAATAGATACTTGGTAACACCCTCAAGCAAATATGCATAACACCCATCATCAAATCTCACAATAGATCTTAGATTCATAGCTCAAAACATGCTAAAATAACCATAATTTCATGAAACCCCAACATAGTTTGTAATGAAATTCATAATAGATAAGACCCTTGAGTAAATCAACTTTAAATCATGCAATTTTAGGTAAAAGTAAGCTTGGGTATCTTGGGTAGAAG
The DNA here is from genome assembly GCA_011800125.2 of Solanum clarkiae. Lineage (NCBI taxonomy): Eukaryota > Viridiplantae > Streptophyta > Magnoliopsida > Solanales > Solanaceae > Solanum > Solanum clarkiae. The sequence continues at coordinate 9,614,177 of JAABOM020000001.1, forward strand.
GAACCCGTGAAAGAATTCACATACCTTAGCTTTGTAGAATAGCTTGATGAATATTGAAGATGGAGACTTGAAGCTCGAGTGATAACCTTGAAATCCGGATGAGTTTTAAGACTTAAATTTAGGAAATGAAATATTGGCGAAGTGTGTGAGTGAGTATTTGGGAATGTCTTGAATGATATGAGGGTGAAATAAGACTAAGCATAGGCATTTTCACATGTGGGAACACTTTGGCCCAAGACCCAAAAGCCTTGGACCAAATCTAAAAACTGGGCAAAATTTGCATTGAGGCACGCACTTGGGGTGTCGTGCCAGGGGTGCGAAAATCTCTTTGGAAATCGATTTTTGAAAAAATGAAATTGCAATTTGTTTGCTCTAAAATTGGGGTTAGACCATTTCCCATTCAATTTGACCTCCTGAACAAGAATATGAAGTTGAATTTTCGATATCACGCGTGAATTTTGAGATATATGTAAATTATGATTTTAGACACTTCTGAGGCACATTTTCGGGCATTTTTTGGGGTCGTCTCAGTAATATTACCAGAATAGCTTTTTGAACCAGATATGGAAAATGCTAATTTGTAGTGATCTCTTTTAGCGTAACTAATGCTCCAGCTATCTTTATGGATCATATGAATATGATCTTCAAATACTACCTTAAGATATTTGTGGTGGTATTCATTGACGATATATTAATTTATTCAATTCGCATTCTTAGGACATATGGTGTCGGGTAAAGGAACTAAAGTGGATTCGAAAAAGATGGAGATGGTAAGAAATTGACCTAGAACCTTGACTTCACCGGATATTAGGAGTCTCTTAGGCTTGGCAAGGTACTACCGGAGATTTGTTGAGGTTTTTTCTTCAATTTTCTCTCCCTTAACAGAGTTGACATAAAAGAATGCTAAATTTGTTTGGACCGATGAATGTGAAAGAAGTTTTTATATTTTGGAAGATAAGGTTACATCTACTCTCCTATTTTGGCCCTATCGAAAAGGTTAGAAGGCTTTGTGGTGTATTGTGATGCTTTAACAATTGGTTTGCAGTGTGTATTAATTCAAAGTAGCAAGGCCATTACCTATGCTTCTAGGCAATTAAAGGTGCATGAGCGTGATAACCTTACCCATGATCTAGAATTAGCAGCTGAGGTATTTGCTTTGAAAATATGGCACCATTATCTATATAGTATTCATGTAAACATGTTCACCAACCATAAGAGTCTCCAATACGTGTTCTCCAAAAGAGATCTAAATTTAATGTGAAGAAGGTGATTGGAACTCTATAAAGATTATGACATAAGTGTGCATTATCATCCCGTCAAAGCCAATGTGGTGGTCCATGCTCTAAGTAGAGTTTCCATAGAGCGTATGGCTCATATTGATGATGGTAAGAAGGAATAGGCAAGAGAAGTTCATCAATTAGTTAGGTTGGGAGTTAGGTTGGATGAAGTAGAAAATAGAGATGTGGTGATTACAGATAGTTCTAAGTCTTCCTTGGTGGAAGAGGTCAAATCCAAACAAGACCTTGACCCCGCTTTGGTGGAATTGAAGTCATTAGTGAAGGATGAAAAGGTGGGGGTTTTCTTCCAATGGAAGATGGTTCTTTTATATACCAAGGTAGATTATGTGTGCTCAATGTTGATGGGTTGACAGACTTGATTTTGAATGAGGCTCATAAATCATCTTATTCCATTTAGCACGGTTCTACTAAGATATATAGAGATTTGAGGGAGGTATATTGGTGGGGTGGTATGAAAAGAGATATTTCCAAGTTTGTAGCAGTTGCCATAATTGCCAACAAGTCAAAGATGAAAATCAAAGGATGGGTGGCCTAGCACAAGATATTGAGATTTCTACTTGGAAGTGGAAGAGATCAACATGGATTTCGTGAAGACTATAAGGAATTTTGATTCTATTTGGGTTATTATTGAAAGAAAGACAAACTTGGCTCACTTCTTACTGGTTAATATGACTATCATATGTAATATTATGCCAAGTTGAACATTTATGAATTGGATAGATTGCATGGGGTCTTATTGGCTACTATTTTGGATTATAGTGCTCAATTTACTTTATACTTTTGGAGATCTTTCCAAAGAGAGCTTGGTACTAAACTTAAGTCTAGCACGGCCTTTACCCACAACCATATAGCCAAGCCGAAAGAACCATCTAAACTCTTAAGGATATGCTTAGTTCTTGTGACTTAGAGTTTAAAGTTAGTTGGGATTAGCATCTTCAACTTATTGTGTTTGCTTACAACAATAGCTATTACTCTAGCATCGAAATAACTCCCTTTGAAGCTCATTATGGTAGGCGATGTAGATCCCTAGTTGGGTGGTTCAAAGTAGGGGAGATGGCTTTATTAGGTCCAGATTTGGTTATGGAAGCTTTAGAGAAAGTGGGGTGATAAGGGAAAGATTGAAGATAACTCAAAGTAGGCAAAAGTCCTACACCGATGTGAGGAGAAGGGATCCTGAATTTAATGTAGATAATTGGGTGTATTTGAAAGTCTCACCATGAAGGTGTTGTTCGATTCTACAAGAAGGGAAAGATAAGCCCAAGGTGTAGAGGGCCTTATAAGATCTTGAGACGTGTTGGTAAAGTTGCCTATGAATTTGAGTTTCCCATGGAGATGAGCATGATTCATTCGATCTTCCGTGTCTCTTATGTTGAGGAAGTGTGTTGGAGACCCTAATTCCATTGTACCCTTATAAGTGGTGAATGTTGAAGAGAATTTGACCTATGAGGAAGTCCGGGTAGAAATCTTGGATAGGCTAGTGAAAAGGTTAAGAAATAAGGACATACGATCTGTCAAAGTCCTTTTGGAGGAACCACAAAGTTGAGATCACCACTTCCGAAGCTGAAGATGATATGAAGAAGTGATACCTCTATCTCTTCCATTCTAATCAAGCTTGAAGTACTATGATTTTTCCTACTTGAGAACCTACCTATTCTTTCATGTCATTTTCATGTTATCTATGCATGGCTATGTGATTTTGAGATTTCATTCTAAACGTTATTTGAAGCGTGGTTTGAAAAACTGTCATGATGTATATGTTGAATTTTGCATATGATGCTTGTATTCTTTTTTGTAGAGCCTACGTTTAGCATATTTGGCGATGCACATTCCCAATGGAGAGCTATTGTAAGCCCCAACATATTAGAATATGTAAAAGTGCCTAAGAAATAAAATTTGGAAATTCTCTAAGTATCAGTGGATTTTACGAAGGGCTACAGGCCGTAAGTAGTCCCACAAGTCATAGCTTGTGCACATGAAATGATGAACAGACTTTGTGAAAATATTGATTTTTGAAGTTGGGAGTACAGATACCAGACGAGCAGTACTTTGACTAACGAGTCGTAAGTGGTGTCCTGGGTTAATAAACTGAGGGTCCAAAATGTTAACAAATAAGGACATAGCATCCATCAAAGTTCTTTGGAGGAACCACGAAGTTGAGAGCGCCACTTGGGAAGTCGAAGACGATATGAAGAAGTAATACCTCTATCTCTTCCATTCTAATCAATCTTGAGGTACTACGATTTTTCCTACTTGAGAACCTACCCATTCTTGCATGTCATTTTCATGTCATCTATGCATTGTTATGTGATTTTGAGGTTTCATTATAAACATTATTTGAAGCATGGTTTGAAAAATTTTCATGACGTATATGTTGCATTTTGCATATGATGCTTGTATTCTTTTCCAAAGAGCCTACGCTAAGCATATTCGAGGATGTATGTTCCCAAGGGGGAGATATTATACGACCTCACATATTAGAACATGTAAAAGTGCCTAAGAAATGAAAATAAAAATTCTCCAAGTATCAGTGGGCTTTACGAAGGGGACTACATGTCGTAAGTAGTCCCATGGGATGTAGCTTGTGCACGCGAAATGATGGACAAACTTTGTGAAAATATTGATTTTTGAAGTTGGGAGTATAGATACCAGACGGCCAGTACTTTGACAAACGAGTCATAAGTGGTGTCGTGGGTTGAGAATTGGAGGGATTTTCTGAGTGTCCAAAATGTTAAGAAATAAGGACACAACATCCGTCAAATTCCTTTGGAGGAACCACAATGTTGAGAGCGCCACTTGTGAAGCCGAAGACAATATGAAGAAGTGATACCTCTATCTCTTCCATTCTAATCAAGATTGAGGTACTATGAGTTTTCCTACTTAAGAACCTACCCATTCTTGCATTCATTTTCATGTCATTTATCCATGGTTATGTGATTTTGAGGTTTCATTCTAAAATGTTATTTGAAGCGTGGTTTGAAAAATTTTCATGATGTATACGTTGCATTTTGCATATGATGCTTGTATTCTTTTCCGTAGAGCCTATGTTTAGCATATTTGGGGATGCACGTTCCCAAGGGGGAGATATTGTAAGGCCCCACACATTGGAACATGTAAAAGTGCCTAAAAAATGAAATATGGAAATTCTCTAAGTATCAATGGGTTTAACGAAAGGAACTATAGGCCGTAAGTTGTCCCACGGTCCATAGCTTGTGCATGTGAAATGATGGCCAGACTTTGTGAAAATATTGATTTCTGAAATTGGGAGTACAAGATACCAGATAGCCAGTACTTTGACTGATGAGTTGTAAGTGGTGTCGTGGGTTGAGAATTAGAGAGATTTTCTGAGGGTCCAAAACATTACTTGATGAGCCACCCTACCCCACCCCCACCCCCTTGATGACCCGTGGAATGGACCACGACCTATAATTGGGGTCTCAATCCTGTCCAGGTAGAAATTTATAAAGGGTAAATTCAACATTTCCTAATATTATATGCCTATACCACATCATTCTAACCCCGTAGATGAATCTTTATCATCCCTATGCAACCCTAATCTATTCATTCTGCTTCATGTAAAATATTTCTAAGACCTAAGCTCCTCCAAAATATTCCCAAGTTCTTCAAGGACTCCAAGAAAACAGTCTAATCTAGGCTTCAGATTTCCTACACTTTTCAATAAGATCTTCATCCCCAATCACACAAAAGTATGTGGCTTTTGCTTTGTGGAGACCTTTTCTCCACAAACTCAACCGATCCTCTCCTTCATCTATTTTCAAGTTATGGAAATTTATGGAAGTTTTTATGAACTCTTTTATATGATGACATTATGAAGTGATTTTTGGTATTCTACTTTTGTCTATTATATTGCATTGAAATGCCATGAGAAATTTATTGATTTTTATGAGGGTTAGGGAAGCCCTAACTAAGCTTTATGGTGTTATGGTGAGTTACTTTGAATAATTTGAAAAGGACCTTTTTTACTCATGTCCTAGTCTTGACTTTTCATGATTTTGAGTATATATGCATACCCACCATGTTCAATTAAAGTTGTGCACCAAGCTTCTATGTTGATGAAAGCCTTATGGAAAGACATGTAAATTGTGAATGTTGTAAATTTGAAGGGTTATTAAGCATGCTATGCTATAAGAGAATATTGTGAAAATTATGAATGATATGAGGCCCTATTTTTGATATCTTGAAGCTTTGGTTTTGAAGATATACTCTATGAAAATATTAAGATATTATGATGTTTTGCATACTATGACTATAAGTATGATTTGAGTATTCTTTCGGATAGTGACCTAGCACCGAGAGGACCTTGTTAGATAACCATTGTCCCATAACTATGTTGCCACCATAGGTTTGTGCATTAGCTAATAGATCCATATAGCTTGAGTTGCATGATTGATCAAAAAAGGTGGCGCTCCCATACAGAATATGTTAATTAAATACTGATAAGGGTGGTATTCCCGTAATTTCCTTATCATATGCTAATTGAAAAGGGTGGTGTTCCTGTAAGGTGGTTATGAAGCACTTTTTGAAATAGGGGTGTTCCCGTAAGGTGATTGTTTGGTTTACCTTGGCAAAGTATACCACTCCTAGTCCAGTGTGGAGTGCACATTGGGATTCCAAGTAGTTTCTCTCTTAGTCTTACATGTTGGTTATGGTCCCTTCCAATCTATGTATGATATGTTATATGACTTGATGATTCCTGATGCATATTTTGACTAAGGCATCGAACAATCATGATATATTGAGCTTATATCCATTGTTTACAATTACATATATTGTTTAATTACGGATTATGATCTTTGTTATATTGCACCCCGCATACTTAGTACATTCCAAGTACTAACGCATACTTTTGCTTACACGATCTAACCAGGTAGGGACCGGAGCTCCCTTTCATCGTCCTCCTCCACGTGGCTAAGCAGTTCTATTAAAGATTGCTATCAGTGAGTCCCCCATATTGGAGGACAATATCCACTTACTTTCAGTCTTACCTAAGACTGGTCCATTTATGGATATTTATCTTTTGAAGGTGTGCTCGAGAGATGTCTTAGCTCATGTTCCATTCATATTAGAGGTGGTGTTGGATATATGGTTTTGTAAGTTATGCGTTAGACTCTTATTATATTTATGTATTATGGAAGACTCCCTTAGTCCTTATCCCTTTCTTATATTTGTTGTATGTTTTTTATGAGATGGAAGTCCTAAGCCCCTAACACCCCCATAGCGTGATTCATACTTACCCACCCCTTAGACTTTATTTGCTATGTGCTCATGCTGATTCTCTTCCCTATAACATCCTCATAGCTTGAGTTCAAATTCTCATTTCCACTAGAATTATTAGTTGTTTTTTTTAATTATGCTCTGTAACCAAAGATGTTCTATGTATACTTAAGAGGCTTGTTTGGGATCCCTTCAGGTTCCCTATTTACCGTTTTACACCTAGGCACTAGTCCTGGGTCGTGACAGCCTAACATGGTATGACTTTAGAGGCTTGGATCCTGGCAAACCCATTGAGCAGTTTTTATACCTGGGTTCGAGTCCTAGATGACTATTTTGGGGTTCAAGTCCCTAGAAATTATTCCTATGTTCGAGACCCTATTATTTGTCAGACCAACTAGCCCTATATGACTTTCCTCGGCCAGAGGCTAGGTCAGGAGGACCAAGGGTTCAAGTCCTTATTTGCTAGCTAGGGATATGACTCCCCATCTGATCTTATAGGGGTTCGAGTCCTCGGTGTATAGTTAGGGGTTCAAGTCCTCGGGTGATACTGATTTTTTGATCCATACACCTATAAGTACCCTGATTGTGCATGGGTGTACCCTATGGGATTATGGGGGCTCGGTGGCATACAGGCATAGATATTAGAGCCTTACATCCACCCATAGTCTAAAACCTTGACTATGTGACACAGAGAGTTAGGTTTCGTTGTGATTCTGGCAATTGGGTTATGATACATTACTTGATTCTTTCCACTGCAATTCGATGATGTCACTAATGTATTTACTATTAGTTCATGTTTTGATTTTCTAGCATTGTTGCAGTTCTTTATATTTTGGCATTCAATATTTATAGTTTTTCACTCAGTCAGCCAATGATGCCTACGGAGTGCCTTTTACTAGTACTCACCCCTACATTTTTGCATCTTCCTATGGTGCAGGTATAGCTACTAGCCATAATAGCTATGTTAGGGGTTCATGTACGATTCAGGAGACATTTTGTGAGCACCAGCAACTCTAGACATTATGTAGTCTTCTTCTATTTTTTTGGCCATCTTTTCTAATTGGCCCAATGCCTTATAGTTTTCTATATATGTAGGAGTTCCTCCTGGTTATGTGTATTATTATCATTATGTATATATATGAGTGAGTGTGCTTGTGTCTATAGTAGCTTTATGCTGTGACTTCTAGATTTTGGACATATTGTGTTTGGATTGTTCATATATGACTTGTATTATTATGTTAGAGATTCAATAGAGGTTTTATGTATTGGGTTGGGTAGCCTATTGATAGGATCTAACAGGAGCCATCATGACCTTAAAATCAGGTCATGACACTAACTCGGCTAGTATTAGGGACACACGGGTTGATTGTTCCATGCCTAAATTAATTGAAAGGGCCCTAAAAATAAAGGACGAAAAGAAGCAGATGGAGTTTATTAAGGCACAAAAGTTGAGGATGGATTGGTTGGAGGTGACTTTGGAGGATCATCAGGAAAAGATAAAAGCATTAAGTGATACGGTGGATAATGTAGAGTCCAAGGGTGGTGCTAGTGCTAACAGATCATCAATAAAGGATGATATTAATGTGTTGAAGAAGGAGGTGGAAGGATTGAAGTTGACAATTATATCTTCATTATGGGGTATGTTGGAATTGCACCCAAGGGTTTTGAGAATGTCGCTATGAATGGTACTACAAGTCTTGTTCTAGGTGAGGAGACTGAAGGAGAGATATGCCAGGTTCCTCGAAGACAGTTGAGGAGGCCTTGGGAGTCGAGCTGATAGAGGAGGATATCATAGCCATGGTGACCAGAGAGTTCCTCCAAGACACAAATATGATTAGGACGAGTGGTATGTCCAGTGCAGATGAGCCAGAGCTCGTGAGGCCTCAAATTGAGCTGGAGTCCATTGCTCCGGCACCTACTTCAGAGACTGCACCATAGGATTTAAGCATGGATACGCCCACCACCTCTTCTTCAGCTCCACCACCACCATCGCAACATGATAAGTGACTAGGAGGATTCTATTTCTCACTCCTTCTTTGGAGCTTTATTGATGATGTTCTTATACAATGAGGACAAGTATTCTTTTTAAGAGGGCTTGACCATTTAGAGTCCCATTGCTTGATGATGATGAGATTTGATGATGTGATATTGATTTGTTTTTATTTTGGTCTTTTTATTTTTGGGATGAGACAATGATTTGGTTATTTTTAGTTTTTGTTAATGTGTAATTGAGACAATCCTTTACTTTTTGGTTTGTAAATGTTCTTTTATTTTGGGTTGTAATATGTAGTAACTTCTTTTAATTTTAATTTTGTTTTGTTGGATCTTTGTGAATGATGTGTGTCAACGATGTTCTTGGACTTTTGGCAAACCCTATGTGTATATGAAAAACCATTTCAAAAGCATTTTATCGTGTCTCTAAGCCCTTGGCAATCCGAGTATTGATAGCTAATATCTCTGATTCAAATAGTTCCACGGATAAGGAGCATGTACTAACTCACTAATTAGTCTATCTCTTGTGAAAACAATCCATGCATGAATTGGAAGCATGTTGAATTGACTACGTGAGTATCGAGCTTGATATGCGATGATCATGAATTGTGAGTATGTAGCCTAGCCATTGTTTAAATTCAGATCCATTTTGTCATGTGAGTTAAGGAAATTGTTGAATTGCATGTTTGTGATGGCTAGAACTTGCCCGATTTATTTTGAAGCGTATCTTGGTTGAATCCAAATTAGAAAGATAACCTTAGGCCTTCTTTGGTTTCTTCTGAGTCCACTTTAACCAAATAAGCCTTTGTTGACATTGATTATGTCCCTAGTGAGCCCCTTTTGAGCCTTAAGCCTTTCTTTGGCAACCTTGTTACCCTTAACCTTTGATTGTAAAGATAATCCCTTCTGGTTTCTCACCATTCTGTCCTTGAGCATAAATTAGCAAAAGTAGTGGCCAAAGGCCAAAGTTGGGGGTGTTTGTAAAAGAGAGGTGTCTTCCATTTGAAAGTTGAGGAAAAGAAAAAGAAAGAAGTAGAGGAGTCCTTTCATGATGAAAAAGAAAAAGAGAAAAAATGGTTGAAAAATGAAGAAAGAAGATAATTTTCGTGAAAAATAGGTACCTCCAAATCTTTTGAAGAATAATTGCATAGGGGACACCTAGGATTGAGATCCACAGAAAAAAAAGGTATCATTTGGACAAGAAAGAGAATGGGGATCAAAGGAATCATGAGACCAAAGAGTTTGTGTGGAGTTCAAGGAGGGATGAGCCACTATTACCCAAATGTTATCCTACCTGTCCTTAGCCTATTTTATAACCCTAGAAAAGTCCTTTGTCATCCTAGTTTGAATGAAATCGAGTGAACACTAATTAAGAATAAGGGCAAGGCTATGGTAGAAACTTGCATGTCATTTCTCACTTGTGAGCACAATTGTTGACTAAATCCTTGAAATTAATATCCTAATCTTGTGTGTATAAGGATTTTCTTTATTGTGAGGTCAAATGGTAATGTTTTTGGGTAATGATTAGCAATCACAATGGCAATTGCGAGCATAACCTCATCTTGAGCACCCTTTAGTCATCTTTTTAGGCTTCAAAATCACATAAGTGGTTTGTAGAAGATCTGAAGATCGACAACAAGGGAAAAATATATGTGTTGCTCCTTATGAACCTGTTTGTAAGCATTTTGCCTTGGAATGATTGAGAGTTTGCTCAAGGGAAAGCAAAAGTTCAAGTTAGGGGTGTTGATGAGTCTATATTTTGGACTCATATAAAGCTTAAAAGGCTAGAAAATATTGTCCTTAATGTACTATTATTCTTCATATGCTTACTAATCTATGTGTTTTATGCTAGGATTACGGGCAAAAGTGCGTGGAGGGTAAAACTCAACAACAAAGGACAAAGGTCCAAAAATGCCCAAAATAGCTAAAAAGTGGTACTGCCGACTCATTTAGCAAATCACCGAAGGGCGATACTAACGGCCTAATGTGGCAAAGTCTAATCTTTCATATATGGAGCTAAATGGCGATGCTAGTGGAGCTTTGGCATATCAACGAATAGGATCAGTAGTGAACAGTCACATCGCCTAATATTGTAGAGACCAGGGCCTTCAATTGATGCATTAAGAGGTGGTCAAGTGCATATTCGGCATATCACCAAAGTGTTCGACGATGATCAACCTTAACTATTGAATAGGGAAAATTTGCACAACCTGAGAAATATTTGTGTGGAGTATAAATTGAATTTGAAAAGGACTAATTTGTACACTAAAAATAGAGAAAATACTGGAGAGAGCATTCCATTGAGATTGCACTTAATCTTTCCCGGAGAAAAAGTACACTATCTTTGAGAAGAAGGGTTTTGAGAATTCAAGCTTATGCAACAGAGTAGAAGAAGATATTCTATCTAATTCCTTATTTTTTCTCTTTACCCATTGAATGGAAACAAACATTGGTATTGAATTCTTTCTTTTAATTATATCTAGTTGTAACCCCTAACGTTGGGGTGTGGAATTGACATGGACACTTGATATATAGTTTGAGCCTTATCTATTTTGAATGTTTAATTGTTAGTTTGAGTGAGTTCATACCCATTACTGTGTTTAACTGAGAATATTGAGCTTGCAAATTCTTTGTTATGTTTAGATCTTCAATTGTTGCATTAGTTGTGAATGATTAGAGTGGCAGTGAGTGTGGTAGCTTAAAATCTCTTGGGATTTGGGTTGAATGCCAGATTTTGGCTTCAATAGCTAAGGTAGTGGAAGGTTTTCTCATAAATTTTTTAGGTCAGGTGTGACCTATAGTGATTTTGTATGTGAAGCTGTAAAAAGTTCATCTAATGCGACGCTATTGTCTTATTGGAAATAGTGGTGACAAGCAATTCTAACTTACTCAAATATAATTAACAATTCATTCAAGTAATAAGACCCGTGTGTTTAACTATTATCCCATGTTAACACACACCTAACATCTTTCTCAATCATTTGTTTAATTCAAACTCAACACTCGTTTATTAGATATTTTACTTTCACCCACTCTTATTAATGCAATAGTCGTTTAATTAAAATTAATACTTCCAAACTTGAATAATTTTTCCTAGTAGATTGGACCCCGACTCCTTAGTTAGGTAAATAAAAGATGATGACCACAACACCTTGTTACTGTTTTTGAGGTATGTTAAGGCGAACATCAAAACTCACCTCTGGTTCTTGGACTCAGGTACTCGCCTCAAGTCCTTATCTTTAGGGTACTCACCTCTTAGGGATTTGGGTATTCACCTCTTATTCCTTTATCTATGGTGGCACATAGTTTTAGAATTGGGGAATTCGTCTCCAGTACAAGTCAATGTTTGGTATTATTCTCACAAGAGTGGAAAATCAAAAGTCATAAAGTCATACCATAAAAATCACTCCAAGACATATGGGAGGGAAATTTATCCAATTCCCAATTCATTGATATTAGAAAGTCAAAACCATAGGATAGCTCATAACTCATTGACTAGATGGGAGATCCTCTACCATCAATCACTCAGTAAGAACTTTCATGAATAACAAACATAGATCTTTTCATAATCCTTCTTTTCCTATAAACGTTCGAAGGAGTCCTTAATATTCATAATATTTATGAACTTTCATACATGTAGTAAAACCTTTTCACCATATATAAGATACTTCGTCATATAATCTTCATTCCAGAACTAGTGGGTTTATGTGTATGGACTTAAAATCATAAAATTTAAGAGTAATATGCATCAATGAGTTAAAACATGATCATCTGAAAACATTCAAAACAACTCACCATAGACATTGTAAGACCCTATTTAGGACATCATGAAAATCATCTCATAACCCATAATTTAAACAACCCATAATGAGATTCAAATATCCATACTAGTCTGAGATATGGAATTTTCCATGATCTATCAATTCATCCACTTAGATGGAAATACATACCTATTTGAACATAATATTTATGATTTAGATAAAAACATAGTATTTTCGTAAATATTTAACAAGATCCATTTAAGAAATAATCAACCCAAAATAGTAATATAAAAGATTTATAACACCAACTCATTTCATGCATATTGAATCAATAAATAACAATATCTAAAATGAATTATGCATATAATTAGGAATAGAAAGTACTCAAGTAACGACCCGAGCTAGGCGCCTAGTCGTCACACGGCGAATGAGATACTCGAGGGCACCTCACCCAAGTCATCTCTAGCATCTTAACCATTCATAGGCATTAAGTAAAACATTTGTGGAAAAGTAAGGGAAAAGAGACTAAGGGCCAATTTGACAATGGAGAAACATTAAAATAAAAGCAGTGGAAATAATATAATTATCTTGTTTGTCCATGTGCATACTAACTACGTCAGAAACGAATGGGACCAGTATCGGTCGATCTGCATCAAATAGGAGGAAGTCAAAAATAATGCAACATAGAAAGTAAATGTCTCAGAAGGGCTATAAATACACCATCTAAAGATCAAAACAAAGATACAAGATAGGAGGAAGAGGTGGATGAGTCCCGAACTAAGGACTCGCCACAATAAATTGCTAGTCTTGGATGTTAAAAACTAGCCTCGAGCCGATGACGGAGAGCCTATCCTTACATGGATAAATCATGTAGGCAAAAAATGTGTAAGTATGTTTGAATGTATTATGTATGTGAGATGCAATGCATAGGCAAAATTGTAATTCCATCATTATTAAACATACCAATTGGGTATTGTCACGGCCCAATCGAGCGCCGCGACCAGAGCCCGATAGGGGCACTTAGGCACATAGTAAACCAGATTTCTCAATTAAACTGACCCGGGAATCTACCAGAATTTTGGCAGAGTTTCCTCTGTTTTACTGACTAACCTCACCTGCAAATTAAGAT
>JAABOM020000001.1:9635774-9650108 GCA_011800125.2 Solanum clarkiae
GCTAGTTTAACCAAATCATATCATATTTCATTTGTATAGTATTAATGGTGTAGTGTAAGGTGTGGGGTGTTACAGTTTCTTAAGCATCGATAGAAAATGTTTGAACTTGTCTTCCTCCTCTCTCTTCTTGAGTCTTTGCGGGAAAGGAGGAGGAGGCCTTGGGACGGTCTTATACTTCTTTGGCTCTTTAATCGCTTCACCTACCCCATCCTTGACACAATTTTTTCCTTCAACAACATCCTTATCTACAACTCCCTTCTCACAAACTTCTTCCACCTCTATCGGCATAGGAGGATCGATGGTACTCTTGCTACCTCTAGTCATAACTGCCATATTATTGTGTCCATTTTAGCTATGAGAATACTCTTTTTTATCCACAAATATTATAAATAGCCCATGGTCCTCCTATAAAGTCATTTTAGTAGGTTCAACAATTGTTTCTTTGAACTCCACCAGTGTCACATGATATGGAGATATCAACATAGACGATATGTCCTGTAGTATATCGATGCCGAAAGTTATTTTCCTTATAGGTGATAATCATGGAAAATACGAAGAAAACATATCAAATAAATCCTTTCACTAGTTCTACTTTGCAAAACAAAGTATCTGATCGCTTATGTCCTGTACCTTTAATAAGAGACTCAAACAAATTTTTTTTCTAACTAGTCATCATTATAAGAGATGTAACCTTACTCATCCTTGTAAATCTTTCCCTTTTTTAAAAACAAAATGGGTTCATAAGGTATCTTGATAACTATCTTCATTGGTAATTAAGGGAATTGTGGAAAAAGTTAACTCATTTGTATACCATCATATCAAATTTGATTTTATCAAGTGAAATCTAATTATTTTCGATATCTGATTATTTTTTATATCCCTTCTCTTTATTCAAACAAAAAACTTTTCTTAAACACATGTTTAACTAGCAGAGACTCATCTATAGAACTAGCATAAGAACAGGATACTTCCATAGTTAGTTGTCCATGAACTCTAGCGTTAACTTGTATTAACTTTATGATGGAATATTTCCTAGCTTTGACCTTCTTGTATGAATCCTTGGTTGCATGCCTATCACATCCTTTTTTTTTAAGATCTTTGGCAAGTTCTTTTTTTTTTTTTACAAAATAAGTCAAAGTCTTTGTATATGGAGTATTAATTTGTTTAAACAGTTTTGCAAACTTGTAACTTGAGGTGTTGTGTTTATAGCCAACTGATAAACTTTTAGAATGATGTATTGATACATTTGTCATCTAAATCAATTTCATAAACTACATATAGTCAAAGGAAATTGTTTTTAAATAAACATCTCAATGAACTTGTTTCTCCAAGTGAAATAGTATTGCTTGTATCGACCTTGTTGATAGCACGATATCATACATTATGAGGTTATGTCAACTAGTCTATATGTCATTGCATCTATAAACCTTTCATTGGAATATCCAATAGCTCAGAAAGAAATATCTTTTAAAATAATATATTCGACCTTCTAATCTTTACCAAAAAGAGAAGATCTTTTTTTCTCAAGGATTGTTTAATAGTTCAAGCCTATGAACCTCTTTAGAAACTCTCTAGTATACATCTTTTCCAAGAAAATCAGAATCCTTGTAGGTTCCCGAAGATGGTCTTCGAACCTATGTTGTTGCCCAGCTCAATTCATCTTGTTTTTGTGGTTTCATCCCTAGGACTTCTCAAGGATACACTTTTGCCTTGATAATCTAACTTCATATAGGTGCTCTAGCTAGTATTAGGACCTACTATGTTGTTTGATTTTTATTCCACTTATCCATTAGGTTAGTTATGTCTCTTTAAGTAAAGGTAAAATCTTACTGATAATACTTTTGTCTCTTCTACTAATACTACTTGTACTGCTGGGTTGTTTTACATGTTTTCTCTTGAGTGAAACTCCTTTATGGTGGGATAACGAGTCTTCTCATGGCCCTGCCTATTACTTGTCAATTATCATAGTTGAAAAAATGCTTACATGCCAAAGGCGGCATTTTATGTCAACTGAACCTCTGGCTCATTCTTGCTATCACATCATCAAGTTTAAATCATATGGTAATAACATAAACAAGCTAGATTGAGCAAATAGAGTCCTAATCATCACATACATATAGAGGAATAGAAAAGAAAGACACGACATATCCTACCACGTTCTCGCAGAATCACGATTATAGAAATGGCCGACTGCATAACTATAATTGAGATTCTACAACTAACGTGTGCTCCATAGTCATAGGAATAACCTAAGCTTTGATAACAACTTTGTCACAACCCAATTTAGGATCATGATTGGTGCTAAGGGGAAGAATCCCAAAGCAAGCCTTACTTAGAATTTTGCAGAAAATCAGGCACCTTTGTTTTTAGGCCTATCCAAAATTTTAACCTGTCTCAGAAAATCAACAACATAGCTCTAAAATATTCAAATCAAGATACCAAATAAAATTTCAATCTATTCTCCAAGAAATAATACTAACTCATATCCAACAATAGGGAGAAATTCAAAATCCATCACACATCTAAGATGATAAAAGAGTATTCATGGCTCTAACAAAATAAATGACTATAAAGCGACTCTAAGAATTCAAAAAAAAAGGTCCATAGCAATAAATAACTTGTTTCCCATGCGAACAAGTGTGGGCCTCACCAAGGAATCAAATTTGCTACCTTTAGTTAACTAAATCCTCGTCAATATCACCTGTATTCTCTAGAAAGAGAAAAAAATAGCAAGGAATGAGATGCTAGCTCAGTGAGTAATAATAATAGCCACAACTATTTTAGTGGGGGAAAGTTAGAAAATATGCTAGTAGGATAATCAAAATCATGTAACAAATGCTCTTTCAAAAATCAATAGTCATAATCAATCTTGTTGTTTCATATAAGCAAATCAACATTTTTTGTAAATAAACTCAGTAAAACACTTTCGTATCAAACTCAGTAAAACGCCTTCACATCAAACTTAATGAAAAACTTTCATATCAAATCATATACATATCCGGGAGGCTTCCAAGAATAAATCATGTAATCGGTAACCGGTAATCGGTATACCTATCTTCTTAAAAGAATAGATGATAATTGTAAATCTCATATGAATATATCCCTACTCGAGGAATAGTGGTAACAGTATGCTAGTTCTATCTTCTCACTAGCGGGGGCTCAATCTGTAATCGTTATATACAAGGTGCACCAAGTCTAACGAACCTGCAATTGGCTACGGGATTCATCAAGGTCTACTCCCATTAAAACTTTTCCTTATAAACTATATAAGCTTTTTCAAAGCAGTACAAGGCATGTAAATCTTATAAACATATCATGTCAACTTAAATAAAACACATGTAAAAGTATTTATATCTCAAGTGAATGTCAAATCCTTTAAATAATAGTAATCATCTCATCTATCAATATACTTGTCTTGTAAAATACAAATAACTATTTAGCTATCAAATCAAGTAAAAGGACTTGTCCCATATGCAAATTCAAGTCATTCGGTAAAAATTCACTTCATAAATCATGTAAAAATCATGAAACTTGTAAAACACAAATTGGGTTTAAGATTACTACTCACACTACTCATGTTGGATTATCAACTCATCACTCAATAATTAAGAACGATTTCCTTCGATCAATCTATAATCATATACATGTCGAAATTGAGTTAATTTTCTTAATAAAGCTAGTGCAAGGTAAGTTCAGAATACCTACTTTTCTGAATATCCTATATGGACCTTGTTTTTGCTAAAGTATATTAACCTGTCTTAAGATTCAATTAACTTCTCGTAGTATACCAACTTCTTCTGGTTACTTTGGTTAATAGTTTACACCTTATAGTCCTACTCATAGTTTCTGATAGATTTTCATCATCCAATGTATATTATCTAGACTAAGAATTAATGATGGAAAAACTACTAAGGATCCTGAAAAAGTTGCTAAGGATCAATGTAAAGTTGTAGAGGAAGAAAATATTTACCTCCAATTCAATAAAATCTCCGATGGACCTTTTTCTCCTTGAGCGTATTATCACCCTTGCTTCCCCTTCTTCTCTTTCTTCTCTATCATGACCTATTTAAATTTGCTCTCTTTCTATGATTTTGTTGTTGAAGTGTGTTGTTGCTGGTGGCGTTTTGGGGCTTTTAGCCCTAAAGTTTTTTAAAAAAAACTTGCTTTTCTTTTCTGTTTTTTTAACAAAAAGAAAAACAAAGAGGTAATGACCTAATTGCCCTTAGTTAATTTATAGGATATTACACTTTAAATCCTTATCATCAACATCAACATTCCGATACAAAACTTCACTAACCGTGATATTGGCATTTGCTTGAGCCATTCTTCTTGTAATTCATTGGATCTCTAAATCAATTAGAGTTAAGGGATTGTCTTAACTCCTTGTGTTGGGCATACAATACCTAGTATACCCTGTAAACAAACAAAACAAAAACAAAGGAAAAATACAAAGGAAGTAAGAAATCAACACTTGAATTATACTACAAGTGAATTCAACCAAAGTCTAATTGTATTCCCCAGCAATGGCGCCATAATCTTTGATCATGCCCAAGTTACACCTCTCTTTTGGAGGATAAAGTGGTCATTGCCAAATATAAAATCTAACGAATGTTAGGATTGAATCCCACGGAGAATATGTATACTTTCCAAATCGATTCACTAATAAATAATTCAAGCATGAACTAACTCAATTCCCCAAAAAGGGGGTTGCAATGATTGATAAGAAATTAAACTAAACTAACTAAAATAAGAGGCAATCAATAATGGGGAGCAACTTGGTAAATTATGTTTCCCATGATTCACCAACTCACTATCCCTGGATAACCCAATTCTCGACTAGAGTATAGCATGTAGGATGGTAATTTAAGTTCACCAAGCCCTTTGATCAAAGGTGAGAGGCGAATTTCACTATATGTCTTAGCTCATCTCCATAGTTTGTAATACTAACCATTACCTATGGTCCCAGTCAACCTCCCGTTGGTTTAGTTCAGTTAATTAGACAAGAACACATCATCGAATCCTGTTAACCAATCCCTTTTCCTATTCATTACTACTTAGATCGAGAAGGTAACACTAGGCAAGCTTTAATGTTGGCCACAACTAGAAAATATGCAATACGAAGAGAATTGATTAATACATATAAATACTCATTCCAACAATTGCAAATTATCTGGGTTTATTTGAATAGATCTTCATAGTTCCCATAGCCCAAGTTATGGGCTTAGCTACTCATGCTATAGGTAGATAAAGAAATTATGAATTGAGAAAACATAATTAATCTCTTTCCCAAATAGATTGAAGAACAAGCAAACCCAATATGTATTTTTGAGAATCACAAGGTTGAAAGATACAATGAATCAACAAGTGTATTCTCTTCTCCTATATTTAATCTCCAAGTAAAAAACCCTAAAAATATCTCTAATAATGTTCTCTACTCTTTTTTGCTGTACTTCTTATTAAAAATAACCAAATTTTATTATTTTTAGTATTTATAAAAAAAGTCCCAAAAATTAGAAAAACTGGTCGGTGCACCCTACGACACACAGTTACGACTCGTAATTGGGTTTATGAGTTGTAATCAGGGTCTCGTATCCAGCTTCTTGAATTTTAGATTCACTGTTACGAATCTACTTTACGAGTCATAGTCTGATCTACTACTCGTATCGCCTTCTCGTAAACTTCACCATCATCATCTGGTCCTTCTCTGAGATTTTTCACAAAACTTCGCTATACGACTCGTAAAGTGATCTACGACTCATATACGGGTCTTTATAGCTGAAAATCAGACTTTTATTCATCACTGGAAATCCCTGTGAAACTTATTCTACGATTCGTAGATGTATCTACGACTCGTAGAAGGTCTCGTAAGCCTTCAAAAATCAGAAAAGTCTGCAATTTTCTCCAAAAGTCATGCCAGCCTATTTTTCTGCAAAAATAAACACAAAAACATATAAAAAAAATTATAAATATCGCATTGAGAACACACAAAATCCTAAGTTTTAGGCATCAAATGTGTTGTATTTTGACAGCACATCAGTAATCAGTTCAAGCATGCTTATTTATCGAATAAATAAGACATGTTTTAGGTGCTAAAAGATGCTACTATAACTTTCACTATAATATATGTCATTTAGCTCTTTATATATCTAATATTTCAATAGGTATTGCCTCCCCATTTGCCATCAAACAATATATATTTATTACAAGCATAGTTATAATGTAACAAATAAATTGATTAAAAAGAAAAAAAGATATATAGATGAAGATAGATGAATCATGTATATGTATACATGGTTAAATTCTAACTTCTAATTAACTGATTTCATATAACAAGCTTCATGTGAGCTCTAGAAAGTTATTGCATTCAAAAACATATACTATTATCATAGATATATAAGCTGAAAGAAATTATTTTGTCCAACATAACAAAAAAGCAAAGTAGATACAAAAAGGGCTAGATGATTATAATCCTTTCACTGTTATCAGCTTCAACATGTAGCCTGATGATTTTGGGAGGGGCCTCATTGCCACTAACAGCTCCATCCTCATCTTTTTTTGAGGCATAGTCTCATAGGAATACACCATATCTTATCCGAAGCAGCTCTGCATCGAAGTAACTAGAATGTCATTGCCTTCACTCAGGTACTCTGCATACGCAAGAAAATATAAATTATAATCCCTGTACGAAAAAGATGTAAGAATCATTACAAATAAAGAAAAAAATATTTGAAAGTTGTATACTGAAATAAAAAAGAGAATGAGAGTCAAACTTACATGTTATCATATCTCTGTTACAAAAAATCATCTACATATATCACATCAAAAGGGATGTTTTGATCTTGTGTCTCATCCATAGTTTGCCCATAATACATAGACACATACGTGGATAGAAGTTGAGCACGTTTGTGTATTTCACCCCTAACAAATGCATCATGTCCAGCTGATCTGTATGAGTTATAAATATCAATGCATCATTCCGCAAAAATCAAGACAGTAAGAACCCAATGACTTTTTTCCTTCACGTTTACAGGTATAAAAACATGATTGCCCATGTTCCATGGAATAACAGCCATCAACCTGTAACCTTTTATGTATTCACAAATGGCAATCTTTTCTTTTGCGATGCATCTTTTGCTTTCTAAATCAGCATACTCAATCGTGGTGTATTTGTATCTGCTATTGATGTTATACTTGTTTTTCTTCCGTAAGTAATAAAGTATAACATCGATATGTTGTATAAAAATATTAATTAATTAATTAATTAATTAATATCAAATATCATATATGTAAACTAGAATAAACTAACTTCCTGTGGTGAATGAGTACATCCCATCGTTCAAGATTTACCCATCGAATAAAAGTATATAGAACCAATTTCTATTGGTGATCAGGTGAATACCTAGATCCATGGGGATCAAACTTGATGCTTTGTGCTTCTTATAGTGATCTTCACCATGTGTCCTTGTAAAAAAAATATATTGCCCTTATGATTAATAAAAAAATTATAAATCATGGAAATTGTGCGAAGAATACAGCTTACTTATGTTCATGTCTATTAAGAAGTCCTTCACGAAGTCAAACTGCGTAGTCCTCAAAAAGATTATAATTGTGTGGCACTTATATGAAATCACAGACCAATGGATGCTTCTTTTCATATATACAGATCACATTTGATTATTTACCCGATAAAATAAAAAGAAAACCAGCTCAAATCTGTATAATTAAAATTGACTCTAATATAAATAGTTAAAGGAGATAGAGTAACGTGTTGTACTTACCAACTGAAGATCCACAGCTTGTTGAGAATGGAGAACTATTCTACTGACTAGATTGTCTGATATTTTGAATTGGTAAGGGTGTAACATCAAAAACAACATTTCTGATTGAGCCACACTTATTCTTTCTGGATTAAAGCTCGGTAACAACTCATCGAGTAACTCAAATCATGACTCTGGTTGTATTGTGCTTGTCGCTTGAACATTCGGATCTTCTGTCTAGATAGGATTTCCGAATACATCATGTTCATCGTCCATTGGGACAATTACAGGTTCTTCGCATTGTGCAAGCCTCCAATATATTCTCTTGGCTCATGTTGATCAAGATGATTGATTTCAGCTTCATTGGAAACTAAGATGAATGGTAGTGGTACTTAATAAAAACTAAAAAAGTAAGACACATTGTTTTTTGTATTTAAAATCATGGAAGAATAAATTATAAAAAAGGTAACATACTCATCTGTTTTTTATTAAAAAAAATATGGGTATACACACATATATATAATTATTTTGTTGAAAAAGAACTTACTCAATAACTAATACCTAGAAGCAGTGATAAATTATACATGTATTATCTCGAGCCTCTAAACATATATGTTTAGTTATAATGACAGATAAATATGCTTTAGCATCATTTGTGGAATGTAAAATTTTCTCAAAAAATAATATCTATAAAGCAATGATTTAGTGTATGTGTGTTTTACCTCGAGACTCTAAATATACTTATTTAAATATTACAATATATAGATGTGCTTTGGGTGTCACTTGTGGAATGTAACATGTAAAACTTTCTCAAAACCCAATATCTACAAGCAGTGACAAAATCTATACATATATTATTTAATAAACAATAAAAAAGTAAGGCTCACTCTTTTGTATTTAAATTCATGGAAGAATAAATTATAAAAAAGGTAATACATTCGTCCGTATTTTTATTCTGGAAATGTGGGTATACACGCATACATATAGTCATCCAATGAAAGAACGTTCTCAATAGCTAATACCTACAAAGTAGTGATATGATTTAACATGTATTACCTCGAGCCTATTAATATACTTGTTTAGTTATAACGACAGATACATGTGCTTCAGCATCACTTATGGAATGTAAAAACTTTTTCAGAAAAATACTACCAACAAAGTAGTGATATAGTATATGCATGTTTTACCTCGAGGCTCTTAATATACTTATTTAATTATTATAATATATACATCTGTTTCGGATATCACTTCTGGAATGTAAAACTTTCTCAAAAAATAATAACTACAACCAATGGCAAAATCTAGACATATATTACCTCGAGTCTCTTAAATATACTTGTTTAATTATTATAATATATGCATGTGATTCGGAGCATCACTTGTTGAATTTCACTATGTACGAAAAAATTGATACATTTATTACCATGTGTCTATTAGCATGTATATTAATGATCTGGTCTTGTACCTTTAGATGTTGATTGCTTTCATTTTGGGATCTCTCTTTCAATGAATTTGGTACATGAGATGTCAGCTTGTTGCATGTGTCATGTATTTGTATATTAAATAGTCAAGCAAACACTCTTGCATATGTGAATTTGCTTAAAAACTGACTTGTTATAAAATACCTGAAATGTTTCCTCAGTTGTTCGATCGCAATTTCATCGGCATTGTTGCTCGATTATTTCTCTATCAACACAACTGATAATATCTTGTCAGCCACGTTGTTATTGATAGATTCTTCGGGCTATTTTTGAAAATTCTATGTTGGAACATTGCTATTTGCCTTGGTTGATACAACAAGCGATACAAGAGAAATATTTTCACTAGAAGATTCACCAACATTCTATCTTCACTTCTTTTTTGGTGGTAACAATGATACATCAACCTTTTTTTTCTCTCCTTTTTTCTTTAATGTTTGTGTTGGAGGGACCATAGTAATAATGTAATCCTCATCTTCATCAACTGCTATTTGTGGACAAGTTTTGTCATCTCCACCCTTTTTCTGATGGAATTTGAAGAAATGCAATCTCCTTAAGTGTGGGTGAAATATTTTGATAAGCTGATTGTGAAAATAAAACAAATAAAGAAATCACATAAATTAATGCATACAAGATTTAAAAAAGATTGTATATTTAATTATACAAGATGTATAAATGATTCTCTATAATAAATTATCAAATTCTCATTATCTCTGAACATCCCTTCCATTAGGTACTCATAATGTGGTCGCTTGTCTATGGCCCTTCAATTTAGCAACTTGGAAATTCGAGATGATTCTTTGATAGCAATCGTTGAGCCAACTGATGAGCAATATTCGTACAACCAAACTTGCATGGCGAGAGGCATGCCGCCAATCCTATAGTACTGTTTCACAACATCCCTTTTCTTTGAAATACTCTTAACCAGAGCTTCAAACGCTTTTATGCCCCAAGGTATTTATTGTATTGATTACTCTCAACCAAATCAAAATAAATTCTCGATATGGATGCATTATTCTTTTCTCAAAAAATATAAATGTATGAAATAGAGTAGTGCTATCTTAACAATATCGTCATCATTCGCATCGCCCCAAATCTTGTTCTTAAAACTCTTAACCAACTCTGCCTTTTTCACAGTCCTTTTGCCTCCGAAATATTATTGCATGAGCTTATTAGGTTCACTTGTGTTGAACGAAAAGTCCTCGGTGTCAACAACACACTTTAATCTCATGATAATGGCCAACTCTCTAATACTGAATCACAAAGTTGAATTATTTATATGAATCAAGAGAGTATCTGGAGAACTTTCTACCAGTTCACATGCCATGAAACATATAAATATTTGTGCCTGGAAAAACAATTGATTCATCCAGGTGTATACACCAAAACATGTATCCTTAAACTTGTCAAACTGTGTCTAACTCAACTTATCACAAATTATATGTGATTTGTGTATACTTGCATGTGCAGGGCTTCAACAAGGTGATTTAACTCATAATATATGATTTTCTGCATATAAATATACAAAATGAATGAATTTAAAACATGACGTCCTAATAAGTTACTCCGACAAGGGTTGTATACATTTTGTATGATGAACTAAAAAAAATCATAAAATATTCAAGTATCAAAGCTTTTTTCGGATAAGATTAAATATCTCTTTTGCTGATCGTTATTCTTCGTCTTGCACTCCTTTTTGTTTCTACTAATAGCAACATTATATACTTTTTTTTCTTTTCAAGGATGATATTCTCTTTTAACTTTGAACCTTCTTTTCTTGATACAGATTTTGCCTTTTGCTCTTGGCTAATTATATTCAATGGTATAAGCTCGTTGTGGTTCTTTATTCATATTTTGATCTCCATTGCAGCAACATATGCTAGACTTATAGTCTGTTGTTGAGTAACACACAAATCAAATGATGGTACTTCATCCAAAAAATTATCAAGTAAACTTATACATCGTGTAACCCTCCTTGAATTACTAATTTCATCAATTGTAATGTTGATAAATAAAATGCTAAAACACGAGCTCTAAAAATTGGTGAAAAAATATATAAAAGTATATACATAAAACCTTTACCATAAAATAGGGGATCTGTGTTATGCTGAAAAATGGATTTTTGAAAGAAAATTCAAAAATCAGTTTAAAACTCAATTAATTTAGGAGAAAATCAATTTTTGAAATTTTGAAAGAAAAATAGAGTCACCACCTGATTTTTCGGATAATTAGAAAACCATTAAAAGTTTTAAAAGATCTAATAGAAAAATCTTTTAAAATTCAAAGAAGAGGGTTCCGGTTCACATTTCCACTTCGAAAAGGTTTTACGCACTCGAAATGACCGCTAAATACGGTTATCCGACGATTATGAAATTTGACTAACTTTGAAAGTATTTACTTGACTTGAAAAAAGTTGACTGGTTTAAAGTTGACTAATTTTGAAAAGATTAGACTGGACTTGAAAAGATTTGACTAAAGTTGACTAAATTGAAAGTAATTGACTAAGTTTGAAAATTGACTAAGTTTGAAAATTGAACTAACATGGTAAAATCAATTTTTATTTTTTCCTTTATCTATTTAAAACACTTTCAAAATACAATTAAATAAAAGATAGCATAAATGGCTTTACCATGTTGGGGATTTTAATTAGATTGAAACCAAATAGAAATATTGGACTTAGACAAATATCGCAAGCGAGATAAATATATAATAAACAAGCAAATAAATAATATAGGGCTTGACAAACCCAATTCTTCATATCCGTCCTATTTCTACATGTTTGGACCTGCCAAGCCCATTAAAATTTTCCAGCTGCTGCTCCTTGGCCTTGGCCCATTTCCTTGTGATATACACTTAGTGTATATTTATTATATATCAGTGTATATTCACTGATTTTGGCTTTCGAAAACCTGTATATCAGCTTCATTCCTGTATATCTTTATCCTGTATATTGGGCCGACTCAAGAGGAAATTGAATATGGGCCTCCGTGGCCCAAAAGATGCAAATGGGGGTCAAAAATGGATCCGGAGGGTTATCACATGCGACAGAGAAATCAGAGAATAGATTTATTAATTTCTCATCAGGAAAATTGAAAGTAAATAACTTATGAAGACTAGTATACAATAGAAGAATTCAAACAACCTTGAAGTGATATTTTAATCATTCCAGTAACTTGTAATGAGGTATCAGAAAGTTAACATATTCAATTATATGTAACTAAGACAAACAGTTACGGGAATACCATGTAATAATACATATCATCTTAAACTAGAACCTTTCCTTGTTTTCTGGTAGCAAGGAGAAATATACTTGCCGTAATAAATCGAATAGAGATATTATGTTCTTTAAAGATCAAACAAGCAAATGTAATTCGAAACTAAACAGAAGAGATTTTGAAATGAAGGAGAATGCATTATATGAACTGCAATAAGGTCAGTCACTTTGATCATAAACATGAAGATACTCAAATAAGCAAGGCGAATGATTATCATAGGCATTGAAACAGTAAACGAACATCTAGTCCCTATAACTGGATATTAAACCACCTAGTAAGACTTTGAAGACGTGCAATGACATCTAAGGAAATTAACTTGTTTTAACAAAAAAACAACATAGGCAGAGATCAAAAGAACCATTTAAAAGAAAAGGGCATAAAGAAAACTCCAGAAAGTTCAGCTACTATTTAAGAGCCAGAAGTATGGACAGGGACTTAAATTAATAGCAGCGGAGGGTCAAAATGAACAACATGTATCACAAGTTCAACCCAAAAGATCACAGAGGAATTTAAATGAGGTAAAGATCACAACTCGAGCCTCAAAACCAGAACAAGTGAGGGTGGAACCAAAACGACATGAACAGACAAGGAAGACTCAATTTACATGAGATTAGAACAAGAACAAAACAAACCTGACACGCTTATAACTTAAAATCTAGACTCGAGCTAGAACAAACTTTATCTATTAATCAGATTAACATTATTACAGTAGCATCATCGCAACTCCAAGTTAAATTTCCCATGATAACGACAACAGCCCAAACATTGAGCAGAACCAGGAACACTTTCAACATGAATATCATCATCCAACTCTCATTTGAACTATATGAGGAAACATAACAGCCCAATACTCAAACAGGATCCCAAAATCACAATCACTGCACAAGATCAGACAACACACACATTGTTCAAGAGAGAAAACGAGAAAACAAATAGCAGTGTTACCTTTGGAGAGCAGCGAACTGGGGACGACGATGAGCTTAACGGTGAATCTCGACACCACCAAACCTCATTCGAAACTTTCCAACACTGAAATTATGAGTTCTGGTTTCTGAACCGACGATCAAGATTTGACCACGGGTTTCAAGATTAGGAAAGCTTGCAAAGTTTTCTCGAGGATTTTTAGGGGATTCCTGATTAGGGCTGCCCGTGCTAGGATTTTTGAGGTTTCGAACGCTGCTTCCCCAAATTGATTGAGCTTTTTCAAGGGTTTCAAAGGTTTAGAGTTGTAAGCTTTTTCTATCCCCGTTTCTCAGATGATTGCCCATTTTTTCTTTGCTCTTTTTATTTTTCCTTTTTCTGTATCTGTCTCTATCCCTCCCTCCAAGTGCGAAGAAGACCCACTATATAAGAGGATTAGGTTTTTCTCCTAATATCCGTTGAAAGGGAATGGGGAAAAGGGAAAGGGAATCGGGAAAAGAAGATGGGGAACAGGGGGAGCAGGGTCTAGGAAAGAGTTTTTTGGGAAAATGGGGAAGAAGGAAGAAGATGAAGGGCATGGGAAGGGGAAAGTGCAGCGCCGAGGAAAGGAAGAGGATTTTGGAGAAATGGAGAAGGTTCTGGGAAAAGGGATGGGGGGGAATGGAGAAGAAGGAAAGGTGAAGGGAATGGGGAATGGGAGCGTGAAGAAGAAGAAGGAAGGGAAATAGGGAAATTGGGGGCGCGTGGCCCCATGCGCGGGATTAATTAAATATTTTTTTAAAAAAAATTATTTATAAAAATAAATCTCGATGACTAATTTGACACAGTGGAGGGTAAAAATTGGGTGTCAACAGTTGTCCCTTTCTTTGGGTGCGATCGATGAAAGAGATCGTGGACAAAGAA
>JAABOM020000001.1:9650208-9660800 GCA_011800125.2 Solanum clarkiae
TGGGTAATGGGTACATGAGAGACACTTGAGTACATGGTTTGTTGTATGTTTTTGGTACTTGAGCAGGCGGCGAGACCACATTATGTATGGATGACATGGTTATTAGGCGGCAGGACCGCAGTGGAGACCTTATCGGCCCGCATTTATGTATATGTATAAAGATATATGTATTTGTATTGTTGTCTAGGACGCTGCTGAGTTTTATTTGCAGGTGAGGTTAGTTAATAAAACAGAGAAAACTCTGTCGAAATTCCGGCAGGTTTCCAGGTCGGATAAATTGGAAAAGTTGGATTAGTATATGTCTAAATGCCCCTATCGGGCACTGGTCACGACCCTAGGTTGGGGTGTGACATATACCATCTTCTCATATCTCGTGGGCCCCTGATAAAAGATGATGGAAGTAGGATTCTTTGACCAATTCAATCTCGCCTGTATTCTCTTGTCATGACACTATCAACGATACCTTGATAAATCTCTCTTCTAAAATTGGATTGCTCTTTTCTAAACTATTCCAGCCTTGTTGTTTTCAATTTTATGTATATATCAACCACAAATTGTTGCAGTAATCTTCCACATAGCAGTAATACTAATGTCTCTGCTTCTCGTATTTGCAGCTTATAACAGTAGTACTTTCTGCAGAAACAACTCCTTTTGACTCACGATGGACATCTATAAGTGTTACATATCATATTATATATTTTAAATATGTCGTATTGTCTATAAATTTGATAAAGGATGTCCTATTTTCTGTTGTTCATTTTTTTACTATGGTATATATAGAATTTATGTATTAGTATTGACTTTTCTCTATATTGGTGTTTGATATAAAAGATTAATCATTGATGGTTATGGATAAGATATTTCAAACGTGTTAAAGTATTAAGACTATTCGTAATCATAATTTGATACAGGGTAATAAAATCCTAAATTATTAATCTAACTAAAAAGTTTAATATAGGAACTAACCAATGACACATTTTCGTAATTAATAATCAAGGTTATAGTACAATGTAAACATTAACCCTATAAAAATATCATGTTGACATTTTATTAGCTAAAGCTTAACATGTGTAATAAGTGTTAAATAGTATATAGTAATAAACAATTCAAAGTCATTCAATAGGATATAATAAGGGTGACAGGTTTAGGTAGTAATAATTATTATAGTACATGTTGCCTCGGTCCTCGCTGGAAAATATTGCATTCGCTGATGTGAATATTGGATTACTGTTGGTGCTACTTGTGACCTGACTGCTTCTTGTGTGATGGTATCTTTTATTTTGTTTTGCTATTCCTTCATGCCATCCACCCTCCCCTCTTGGAAAGATCAAAAGATATTGTAGGGGGTCATAACAACCACAGTAATGTTTGACTTGATGCTTGTATCCCGAATATTCATGAACAATAATCTCTCACTCAAAAGGGGTATTAGGATTGTTTTCATCTATTCAAATTGCTGCCACTTGATCTACCGATGGGGTGTTGTACACTCGTTGATCCAATGACGCATCTGTAGCAATTTAAAGTTGGAAATTGTGGGAACTGAAATGATCTTTCAGTTGGCGAAAAATTTGTGCATATGGATTTTCCTCCATTATTTGTTTGATGTTCCTTGCACTTTTGATATCCTATTGGCTAACTCATTATCTGTATCAAAGAAATATAGTTGGAAATAGCATGGATTATTATCACATGTACCAATGATTGTAGATAATGATATATTTGTCCTTGTACCTTAAATGTGTATACTCCTTTCCTTGCAGATGCTATTTCATTATCAAAATTTACATTAAAAGATATAAAAGCGAAGATGCTATTATATGCTCGAACATTTTTTCTGAACTCGATGGCGTCATTAGTATCAGCCACAAAATTTTGATGTATTTCTTTTGGAGGCTCAACATTTGTCAACTTGATATATCCATTTGCACAGCAAAATGTTGGAGGTTCATGTTCAAATCTTTTGGCATCACAATAAATGCATTTGGGGACTATTTTTAACTCATGCAGATGTGATACTGCTAAGTTGTAAGCAATAGTTCCTATATATATATATATATATATAATCGGTGGGAGGTATGTTAAATCTCTAACATCCAATAAGTAATGGATGTAAAAGTTATGTAGCATGTAAATAGTTTCTTCGTTAGTTTACCTCTATCTTCTGACTCTAAGGATAACGCTCTAAAAAGTCAATTTATTTTAGGTTACTTCTTCAAATATGACTGTTCACCTTATAGATCTGCAATTGTTTGGGTTGCTGCTATATATTTATTCACCCTTCGCAATGCACTATGAAATTTAATTTCTTCTATAATAGCAACAAAAATTAATATATTTAGATAAACTATGTAATACTTAGATATGCATGTCAATATGTTGACCCTGCAATAATCAGGTATGTGGATTTAATTTATATGAATATGTCAATTGTTACCTGTATAGATTACATCATGTCTTGTATAAATGTCATGGTGATCATCTTTACTGGTAGAAACAATTCCTTTTCTTTTATCACCTGCAATATGATTTGTGTACAACTGTTAAATATTGTTATGATGAATAATAAGTTATCAATATATGTGATATATCTTTATACTGATTGGTCATCATTTGTTAAACTATGGAGTCAAATTAAGATATTTGACTTGACTTCTCTAGCACCAACGTGTATAGGCAATTTTTCATGATCTAGAAAATAGTGAAATGATGAACATCAATTTTGACTTTCTTTAATGTTATTTTTTCATATATAGGTAATGAATACATACGGCAATATAGTATTAATGTTTGCATATAGAATTATCAAATACCTATAGCGTAAGATGCATTGCTACCTTCTTCAATTGTGTGAAGTCTATATATCTACAAAAGAGTATAGTTGATTTGTCTGTATAAACAATGTGAACATGGTGATTTTGTACAAAATTACTAAATAAAATTCACTAATACATGTGGAAGAAAGTTTATAATAAAAGTAGTGTTAGTTGAAGTTGCTAAATAAGAATAGTAAACAACTTATTAGTATTATATTAGGAAGATAGTAAAGGTAGTTGACCGTAGCGAATTGTTCAATCAACTTTCTATTAATCTTTTTCCATTTTGATCTTTTTGAAAATCATCATTGGTTGCTCTGCACTCTTGGATTTGACCTTCCTAGTCCTTCTGCTTCGTAGCTTAATTATAGGGATCTTATTGTCACTATCATCTGAGCCATTTTGGTTTGAAAGATCATGTCTCTCTGCAACTATCTGACTCATTTTATCAAGAATCAAAGGTTCCTTTGTAATGCCATCTTCGAGTTTCTTTGCCCTCTTTCTTGTTTGTGTTATTCTCGGAGTTTGAATGTCTTCAAAGTCATGTTGCTTTCCAATTTTTTCTTTTATATTCTTTTTTCTCTGGATTCTTTGCTTTTTAATGGGGATTACAACCTCACTTTTATCAGCTGCATTTTTATTTTCAACCTCATGTATTTCCACAGCCATCAAATTCATCTTTGAATATACCTTTGAAAAATTACGATCAATCTTCACAAGGATACTGATATTCTTTGTCCCTACTCAATACCATCTTGTAGTAATACACAGATTCTTCTTTCTGTGGGATAAAATAACCAATATATATTAGTATAAATGTTCAGTATGAATGGGATTAAGTTGTTTAGATTGGTTATTCTTTGATGTACTAATGTATTCACCTTTTTGCATATCGATTGACCATACTCTTTTACATCATAACAAAAAAAGTATTTTGCGGCATCAAACAATGTAATAATTAGATATTGTTCCTCAGCAGTGACATCAATATTTAGCCTATACATCAAATACATTTGAAAATGTAATCATCAACTCGTCATTTGTTTGTTGTGCTAAGTAAACCTTTTGTTAAATCTTTATGTATTTCACCTCTCCTCATAATCAATATCTTCAGTCCTGCAATAGGAACAACTTGCACTACTCTTTACAATATTCACTCGCCTATGGCATTTCTTGCAGGCATGATACCATGACTCATGCTTAATGTCAACACTGGATACCTTAGTGTTAAACTTATAGTACATGTCCTATACATAAGTTAGCACAATCAATTTGTTGCATGTTAGACATATAAATTTACTACTCATTGATATATTAGGAAGGGAAGGTACCTTCACATTGGCAAGTGAACTATTTAGAATATCTCCAATTCTCACTCCCCGAGCTGTTTGCATTACTTTACTTGGCATAAAACTTATGTCGATATTTGCGCCCTTCATCCCATCATACCTGTAATTCAAATGGGATAAAAAATAAAATTAAGTACAGATAAATTGCATATGTAAAGGCTATTATTAAGTGAAAGGTAATAAGATATTGTATTCGTACCATAGTTCGAGATCGTTAGCCTTTTTAAATGGTGAACTGATTAGCAAACTACTGATCGGAGTCGTGGAAAGAACGAAATCCCCTATTTGGAAAAGAATAATAATTTAGTGATGTCTTTAGATAGTGTAAAATAATATTCAAATATATAATATTGAGGATTTATACCTTGATAAATAGAGCATTTAACGTCACAGAAGGCGAGCACCGTTTTGACATTTTCAAGGTTATCTAGTAATTCACCATCTATCTCAGCAAAATCTCCCCATAAAGTCATAATTTTTCTATTGTATCTATGTATGCAAAATTGAGTATCTTTATGGATATAATTTTTTCAAGTGAAATTGTGTATAACACAGATGCAAAGGAAGTATGAGCTTACATTTCATTTGAAACTATTATTTCTCGCCTTTTGCTTTGTCCTTCTCCATTTAGTGATTTTACTTTTATTAAAATACACGCATCCGTAGAAAATCCATATTATTACATATAGATAATCTTTTTGTGCATAATACCAAATAAATATTTATAATTATTTACCAAAGAAAGTCTCATAGGTGATCCTCTCGGCTTCATCAAAGGAAATAAAAGTACCATTGAGAATTGTTGAGTATTAAATTGGCTTTCACATTATACGACCTCGGCGAGGTTGTTGAATGCTACTTCATAGTCCTTATGCACAGACAGAAAATTTAGATTAGCACTATTTAACTTTCCATTTATAATGTAGTAGATATGATTGAGTTCAAAAGATTTGCTCCATGTGTGAACATCTTTGTTGAAAAGAGTTGCTTGTATTTTTGTTCCCTGCGCTAAGATAAACATTAAAGTCATTAAAATAGATTATAAAATAATAATGAATATAATAGACCGCTAAAATAAAGGTACCTCTTCATCAACGAATATTAGTTGCCAACGAATACCCTCACCATTGACATTTTTGTACTCTTTTGTTAATCCACAATGGATGACTAATACTTTAATCACACATACTCTTGAGGCTCTCGTCAACTTGCTAATAGGTACGCATTGATTTTTTAGCTCTTCTACACGTGTCATTGTATTCCTCTAGCGGCTACAATATACTAACACAATATATATTTGTGATATACAAATGACTTATCTCTGTCTAATTAGTACCTTCCAAGTAATATTTGATACCAATTTTCAAAAAAAATTATGCACCAAATTCATACTAATATTTTAGATTTGGTTTAAAAAGTAAGCAACTTCAACTAATAGTAGTATAAGTATGTCACTGATTTAAAGAATATTGTAAGTACAGATTTAGGAAGTATTACCAATTTAGGGATGCAAAAAGTCACAAATAAAACACGTGACCAAAGTGAGATGGTAGACGAAAGCTGCAAGCAGTTGCATAAATGATAAATATTATTTCTAATCGAACAAAATTTACATAATAGATAGGGATTACATTTTGACAAATATGTATGATGAAGATATCATAACAGCAATAACATTTCTCAAGTGGTAAGTCTCAATTCGAGAGTTGCCCAGGTTAAAACTAAAGGTGGTAAGTAAATAAAAAATAAAACATGCTGATAAATTAAGTCACGTCCACTGAAATTTAAGAGGAAACAAAAGCAATGACATATCAGCAGGGAAATAATAACAATAATATACGTATCTGGAGAAAATGTATATGGGCTACTAAAAAGACAAATAAAAAAATAATACAAAAAAAAGGCAATGTCATTGTGGATGTTATGGATAACTGTTAAAAATGTAATAGGTTGTGAGGGGAAGTTAATAGCTCGGAAGAGTAAAAGTTAAAATAATGCTCATTACCCTTCTTACTGAAAATCAATTTATGTTTTTCTTGTGGTATTAAAGATGTAGTTAAAATAATTTTTGTCTAAAGAGGTGTAACATATGACATGAATAGTAACAAAAAATAATACTTCATTACTATTTGAAAAGTAAAAAGACATGATTTCTAGACACAAAAAAGAAACAAAAAGCAACAAAAATTTGAGGAAAAAGATTAAGAAGAATAGTAAATGTGGAGCATTAACACGAAGACAGTTTAATTTCTAAAAAGTAATTAAACACATCGCGAGAAAAAAATGTTAACTTTCATTCACGAACCATTTAAGTGATTTTAATGTCATTATTTAAACTAATATTTAAACATTGGATAGGTAAAATGTTATTATTTAATATTTAATGAAATATTTTAATACATTTGGACATTTAATAGCAAGGAGGTTATGAAAATGAAAGAACAAAGAATTAAGAATACCTTAATTACTAATATCAATTAAGAGTAGTAATTATGAATATAAAGAAGTGTGAGTTATGAAAATGAACTGACTTTTTTAAAGTTTAATTATTTTTAAAAAAATGATATATATAGACAAAAAAAAATAATAACAAATATAATTCTTGACAAAAATATATACTATGTATTATTATCGATTTATAAAGAGTCAAGTGCATTATTTACATTATTAATTACATAAAGGAACATTGACTTTATGCAAGAAGCACTCTTAGAATCAACACTTAAGGCACAAGCACGCAGTGTTTAAGTCCATAAAGCATTTTATGTTAGTCAACAGCAGCCAACACAAGCACACAACATTTGAGTTCATATTCTCAGCAGTCATCAACAACAATACAAAACAAGAACCAAGTACCAACATCCAGAAATACAAATTTCCCTCATATTGGCATAAAAAGTACATAAAACCTTAATATCAGGAAACAATATTGTAGTTATAATCAGTCATGAAAAATAATTGTAATAAACTTGTCTGACATAATGTCTAAAAGGAAAGAAAACA
Organism: Solanum clarkiae; assembly: GCA_011800125.2. Classification (NCBI taxonomy): domain Eukaryota; kingdom Viridiplantae; phylum Streptophyta; class Magnoliopsida; order Solanales; family Solanaceae; genus Solanum; species Solanum clarkiae. Next base: position 9,657,377 of record JAABOM020000001.1, read on the forward strand.
ATGAAAGAGACAACTAAATTTAGTTTAATTTATTTACAAAGCTAATAAAAAATTCTTATAGGAACAAACTCTGCTCACTTTGTTTTCTTGAAAGTTATTATTAGAGACGAACCTAGGCCAAAACATATGCTTCAACAAAAAGAAGTGGGATACACACTGTTGGAAAATAGTACACAGCGGAAGCATTCCCAGGATCTTATAGCTTAATGAATAATAGATGACAATCAGAAATACGTATTACACACAAAAACACGTATAAAACACAAAGTATACAGAAAATTAATTCAAGGAATACCTCTTGAAGCGTGTGCAGATGTCTTCAAGCAAATCAGACTTGTGATTGAAGCGTGTGCAGATCTCTTCAAGCAAACCAGACTTGAGATCCACGGGATACGGATGGTTGTATAAAATACTAATTCTTTTCTCTCTTGTGTTCTAGTGGATTTTCTAGGTTAGGAGAACCCCTATTTATAGAGGAACTTTCCAAATGCAAAATTAAGAAGAAAATCCTTTTCTTGAAATACAAGAAACCTTCTTTTATTAGAAATAGAATTATGAGTTCCAGTTAAATACGGGCACTATAGAGACCACAAAATTTATTAGTGAGCCTTCCTATTATGGAAATAATTCTTTTTAATATGAATTATTTTTACTATAATAAATTACAAATTATTCTACTAAAAATTCGTAATTGCACTCCTCTATTTATATTTCAAAATTTTTCATTAAACAATTATATAATTACTCATGTTAAGACTACAGATACTAATCAATAAATTAAATTATTGACGAATTTAATTTGATGATTAATTTCATTTAGAGCAATACTTAACTTATTTCATGTGTCAGATTCATAAATCTACTGGCCGGGTTTGCACATGAAACCTTATAAGCTTCTCATTAAAGGTGTGTCCTCAATCTCTATATTGAGACATGGATTCTATCAACTACCTAATTATTTTACCGTATATTATTATCATCCAACTATTCAGGCATATTGACCCACCTCAGAATCTCACCTTTTAATAAATCAAAATGATAAGTAATATATACAACTCATAATCATTATATCAGGATTAAGAATATAAGTACATTTAATAGTTTAGAGAACATTTTTTATCAGTTAGTCCAAAACATCTATCTCTATTTGGTCCCATTCAATACATACAAAATGTACTAGCACGAGAAGTTAGAACTATACTATTTTCATAATCAAGATAAATTATACATAATCTTGTGCTACATTCTTCTCGATGGTTTGTCCAAATTTCCATCTAGGTTGTGAACTATAATTTTAACTTATAAAAATCAATGAGTTGATCTTCTGTGTATAAGCTCAAACTCTATACACCAAATCATCTACTATATAAGTTGAAGACACATATATGACAAATCGATTTGTTTAATGGTAACACTTTATTTAATTGGATAAATAAATAAACAAAAAATTGTTTAATAAATAACACTATATCTAAATGCATGATTAATAGTATATCCTAACAATCTCTCACTTAGACTTATAACCATGCACCCACAACTCCAACACTCATTCCTTCAAGATGTCTATCAAAAGACTTTTGTGGTAAAGCTTTTGCAAAAGGGTCTGCCAGGTTGTTTTCTGATGCAATCTTTGCAACCACCACATCTCCTCTTTGCACTATGTCTCGAATCAAATGATATTTATGCTCAATGTGTTTTGCTTTCTTATGACTTCGTGGTTCTTTTGAATTTGCAACTACACCACTATTATCACAAAAATTTGTGAGTGAGACTTTCATTGCAGGAACTACACTCAAGTCTTTTAGAAAGTTTTTGAGCCATACTGCCTCCTTATCTACCTCCGAGGCTGCTACATATTCAGCTTTCATGGTGGAATCAGCAATGCAGGTTTGTTTAATGCTCCTCCAAATAATAGCTCCACCTCCCAAAGTAAACACATTTCCTGAGGTCGACTTTCTAGAGTCCTTATCAGATTGGAAATCTGAGTCTATATACCCTATGAACACCAACGCATTCGAATGATAAACCAACATATAATCCTTAGTCTTTTTCAAGTACTTGTCCAATGTTCTCGCCCAGGGTTAGACTGAAATCTGCTAACCATGTCTACAGCAAAACAGATGTCAGGTCTACTGCACAACATCTCATACATAAGGCTTCCTACAGCTGATGCATAAGGAACTACCTTCATGCTTTTTATTTCCTCATCTATCTTAGGACATTGATCCTTAGATAAAGAAATTCCATGTCTGAAAGGAAAATCCTTTCTTGGACTCATGCATGCTGAACTTCGTGAGAATTGTATCAATATATAGAGCTTGAGACAAGCCTAACATTCTTTTCTTGCGATCACGTAGAACCTTGATGCCAAGGATGTGAGCAGGTTCTCCTAAATCTTTCATATTAAAATTAGTGGACAACCATTCCTTAACTGAATTCATCATCCCCACGTTATTTTTTATGAGCAAAATGTCATCTACATATGGTATTCCAGAAACATCACTTTGTCCCCATTCCACTTTTTATACCCACAAGACTCGTCAAGACATTGCTCAAAACCGAAAGCCTTGATCATATTGTTAAAACAAGTATTCCATGCTCTAGAAGCTTGCTTTAATCCATAAACGGACCTTTTAAGCTTGCACAACATGCATTCTTTTTCTTTTTCTATGAAACTATATGGTTGTTGCATAAAGATGCTTTCATCAAGACTTCCATTAAGGAAAGTTATCTTGACGTCCATTTGCCAAATCTCATAATCATAATGAGCAGGAATTGATAAGAAAATTCTAATATACTTAAGCATAGCTACTAGCGAAAATATTTTCTCATAATCGATCCCTTCTTTCCGAGTAAACCCTTTTACAACAAGTCTAGTTTTGTAAGTTTGTACTTTTCCATCTACTCCTCTCTTTTTCTTATAGATCCATTTGCATCCAATGGGTTTGACTCTATCTACAGGTGGTTCTACAAGATCCCAGACTTTATTAGAGTACATGGACTTCATTTTTGATTTTATAGCAATAATCCATTTTTCTGCATCTTTATCTTGTAGTGTTTCATCGTAATTCAAGGGTTCGATATTCAATTCTTCAGGGATTCTGTCAAAAGACTCTCCTAAGAGTGCATACCAAATTAGTTTTCTTATCACTCTCCCACTATGACTAGCTACTACAGGTCCAAGGGTATATGTATAGAGAGTTGCATTATTATGATCTTATGGTTGAACTACATCATTTGTAGAATCTTGAGTCTCTATACTATCCTCAGCACCTTGCGGTGTGGAGATATCAACAATTTCTTCCTCTAATGCAATCTGCTCAGTGCTACTCCCACTGCCTTGATGTAATGGATTTTCAGGAATTTGTACTTGTGGAATTATATGTCTATTAACATCACTCCCACTACTAGAATGTAATGGTAT
>JAABOM020000001.1:9665381-9686589 GCA_011800125.2 Solanum clarkiae
AATTTTTTTTAATTGTTTTTAAAACTTTTTTTCTCTTTTTCCTTTTACAATGATTTCTTTTTATTTCTCATATTTTATCACTAGGAAAAAAAACAATAAGAGTAAGAAATTTAAATAATGATAATAAAAAAAAAAAATCATGTGTTATGTAATTCGCTTTACTATGAGTGGTATATTTGTACTAAATTGGACGGTATTGAAATTAGTTATGTGATTAAAAAAAAATAGTCGTATGAATTATGTATAAATATTTTAATTAAAATAGGGTGGAGGCACTAGGCCCCAACAGAAATATTGAAAAGGAAGGCGCACAAAAAGAGATCCCAACAAGAATGCAACTCTATTTGTGCTACAGACAACACAACACCACTTCCACTTCCCACCTTTTTTCTCCATCATCATTGTCACCAAGGAAACAAAATCCATTTTCACACACAAATATCCAATTTATTAGTTTCTTCATCTAAAGATACTTTGTTTTCCTTTTGGGTTTTGGTTAATTCTCTTGTTTATCTGCCTCATTTTAGTAATGGGTTGTCAATTCTGTTTTTGAAAAACTTGGGTTTAGACTTTAGGGTGTACTATAATGGGAAATTGCTGCTGTAGGGGACAACCTTCAATCTACAGAGTCTCTTCTAATGCTAAATCTGGTCAGTCTTTCTCCACCTAATTTTATGCTATTCATTCAGTTTTAAATTGGTTCTTGTAATTACTTAAGTCCTGGTAAAATTAGATGATTTTTCGATTTTCTATTAAAGGCTCTGTTTAGCAGTTTCATCTGTTTCCATATTTCCCCTTACCTTTTTCCTTGTTTCAAGTTTCTACATATGAATAGAATATTGGCTTTTCCATGAGTTTGGATTTCGTTATACTTGGCAAGCTATGCAACATAAAAAAGGAAAAAGGGTTACTGCTTTTAAGCTTACTCTTGTATATATCCTGTTTTTCTTTTTGTTCTTACTATACGAGTCTACTCCTCTTGAATCTTTTACTATATCAGGATTAAGGCTCCACTTTTTATCTTTTGGATCTTAATAATTGAATCCCTACTATGTCAAATCAGTCAAATGCAAAACTCAAGAGTACTTGAAGAAAATGGTTCTCTTTTCATGGACATGAAAAAAAACATACCCTGCTTTTTGTCAATGGAAGATGAAATTTATCAAATACAGCATGACTTATTAAAAATAAGAATTTTGCATTTAAGTATAGGAAAATAATTGGTGTTTTTCTGTTTGTTAATGTTAAGAATGTGATATTAAAGTAACTGCTGCATTTTTGTGATTAAACAGTCTTCCAGCTTTCCCAAGTTTATGTTCTTGAATCAGTTACTTTCTGTTTAAAGTAACAGATATGCTTTCATTTCTGGAGTCGATTGATTTTTGTAGCTGAATATCAAGAGATGATGTATGTTCTTCAACTTGTTTAATCAATGTGATCTGGAACGAAACTAAAACATAGATTTTAGTTAGTTGCATCGTGAACTTGACGTGCAAAATATTTCAGAGCTTATTACCATGTTTCTGATTTCATTTGAGTATTTGCTACTTTACTTGATAGGTAGTTTCAGGGAAACAGAAACCATTTTTAGTTTCCTTGTCTGATTCAGAACTGTTCAAAATAAATGTTAATGTCTGCCCCAATTTCAGTGGTGAATAAGTCATTTTGCAATTTTATCTCCTTCAGAGTCTCCTAAGGATGAGAGTCCATCACAAAAGGCAAGAATGGATCACACTAAGATGCCTTCAAATCCTGAAGAAGTAGAAGACCTGCGCCGTAGTTCAACTGCAAATCCATTGATTGCGTTCTCCTTTCATGAACTCAAGATAATAACGGGCAACTTTAGACAAGATTACATGCTGGGTGGAGGAGGATTTGGAAATGTTTATAAAGGATTTATTACTCAAGATTTGAGGGAAGGATTCCAACCAATTACGGTAGCTGTTAAGGTTCATGATGGAGATAACAGTTATCAGGGCCATAGGGAATGGCTGGTAACTAGCCTCATGAAATTTTTTCCATATGATTTATGTTTTCTTGAATTGTCTGAATAGATTTCTCACTCCATCTGCTCTTTCACATCTTCTAGGCTGAAGTGATATTTCTAGGCCAACTTTCGCACCCAAACTTAGTGAAGTTGATTGGTTACTGCTGTGAAGCTGATCATCGGGTTCTTATATATGAGTATATGGCCCGGGGAAGTGTTGAAAACAATTTGTTCTCGAGTAAGTATGTTTATTTTTTTTTTCTAGAATGTGATACTTTAGACATTCATTCTAATAATCTGTAATAACAGTACGTAATGGAAGAATTTCAGAAGTAAGTTGTTCTAGACACATGTAAAGGTTGTGGATGGTTTGGACATTGGGAAAAACTTTTGAATTGCATCCTGATCCCATCCCTCCTAAGCCTTTCACTTATCTATAATTTTGTTTATCTTAGTGTACCCTTACTCTATGAGGTATTGGTAAGGTCTGCGTACATTCTACCCTCTCCAGACTCCACTTATGGGATTCCACTAGGTATGTTGTTGTTGTTGTTGTTTTAGTGTTCCCTTACTCTAATTTGAAATCTGTCCCTACACTGTATCTCCAATCGCCTTCATGAGTCTGGATCTACTTTCATGATATCATTCTCCATTAAGCTGTGCTATGATTAGTGTTCATTTTTCTCTAGCATGGGAAGTGACAAGCTTACCATAAAGGGGACCATGGACAATCATACATAAAATATGACAATATCTTGAAGTGGAGCTACTTTCAACTAGGGACATCCATCTATATGTTAAGATAAACGATCTTGAACACCTTCGAAAAAATGCAACCAAAAGGGGAAAAAAATGGGTAAGCTTTTTTCATGATATTCTGGATCAGTGCATATGTGGTCCCTTTCTGACCTTATACAATCACTAACATTTTGTGTAATGACTCCCTGTGAATGTGATCCCTCTCTTCACCTCCTCTCCCTACTCTTCCTTTCAAAAGTAAAAAATTCTACTATGGTAGAAACTTTTTACTTGTTTATGGTTTCAATTTCTATATAAGAAAGCGTAAAATGAAAACTAATTTATACGATCTGTTTCTTTTTTGCCCCAAAATGATTACTATATTTTGGCTGGTCTTCTATCAAATGCTCAAGTATTAAAGATCATTTTGCTCTCTTTGTTGGACAAGTTTCACTCTGTGGAACTTAGATATATCAAAATTTCTTCGTGAACACTAATTTTCTTAAGGAAGAAGAAGAATTCCCACCATTATGACTTCTCTTTCATAATTAATTTTCCCTCAGCCTTTTGAGGATAAAATTTGTTGTTTTTCACGGCTTAATCAAGAAAATGTTGGGATCTGGACAACTAGCTTTCAAATTTGCATGCAGTCAACATGCCTAGAATATTTTCTTCTGATTGAATCAGAAATACATCTTCTTATTTACTAGTTTTTTTACCTTTAATCTGTAGAGTATACATTAGGAGCAGGGAACAAACCTCTAAAGCATTTGAATTGTTTCTGAGGCACCGTTCCTCTGAGATACACTTATCTCATCAGAAAGGATGGTGGAAACTACTTATTTCGAGATTTACAAAAAATCTTTAGCAAATGGCATTAATTAAGTTAAGCTTATATTTTTCATGAATGTCCATTTCTTATTTAGTGAGTCGTATGGCATGTGTGTGCTTATGCAAGATTTCTTGGTTGCAGGAGTGATGCTTCCTCTTCCGTGGTCCATTAGAATGAAGATTGCCTTTGGCGCAGCTAAAGGACTTGCTTTTCTGCATGATGCTGAAAAACCTGTTATCTATCGAGATTTTAAGACATCTAATATCCTGTTAGATCTGGTAAGTGTCCTGCATATCCATATTTCATTCATGCATGATTTCACCCAAATGACTTCGGGTTATAGTAAGAATACACTTCAATCTTTATAAATACAGGAGTACAATACGAAACTCTCTGATTTTGGCCTGGCTAAAGATGGACCAGTTGGGGACAAATCTCATGTTTCTACTCGCATAATGGGAACCTATGGATATGCTGCCCCTGAATATATTATGACAGGTAAATTTATCTGTCTTTTAGAGACATATCGTCTCTCTTAAGAAAATATGTGCAAAAATGTTATCTGATTAAAACAACATATTGAGTAGCTAAAAAATAAAAAATTTGAAGTGTTGAAACTGAATTTAGAAGTTTCAGAAGTTGAAAGTAAGCCATGTTTGGAGGAAATGTGTGACACAATCATACTGTCATCCTTGTATGATATCTAGTGGTCCACCTAATATTGTTTTCATTTCTTTATCCGAGCTAAGCTTTCGCTTTATCTGCAGGTCATTTGACTCCTAGAAGTGATGTTTATAGTTTTGGAGTTGTTCTTCTTGAGCTTCTCACAGGAAGAAGATCACTTGACAAATCCAAACCAGCCCGAGAACAGAACCTTACAGATTGGGCTCTACCATTGCTTAGAGAAAAGAAAAAGCTGCTCAATATTATAGATCCAAGACTTGATGGAGATTATCCCATCAAATCTGTTCATAAGGCTGCAATGCTTGCTTATCATTGCCTAAATCGCAACCCGAAAGCACGACCTTTAATGAGAGACATTGTAGATTCCTTAGAGCCTCTTCAAATACCTGGTGAAGTTCCAACAAGTGAGAAGCCTACTTTGACTGTCATTACTGATACACCCAATGGAGTTATCAAAGAGAAGGTGCAAACTTAAACATGATTAAAAGGTTTTCTAACTTCCCTAGCATTAATATAATGATTTGGTACAATGTTTTACTTTCTTGTAATACATTACACTTTTTGACTTTTTGTAATACTAATAAACAGAGTTATTATTTGGTCTTTCAATATAGCAGTTTTCAAGTTTTTTAAAATCATACTGTTGAAACTCGATGGATAATGAGTCTGCACGTTGTCCTTCTACACCTGAACCAGACTTTTATCTCAAACATGGTTAGAACCGTTCCAACTCACACATCACAAGACTCAAAGCCCCGCGGCAAAAGTTTAAGGTGTTCACAATTTACATTCCATAGAACAGTTGCATACAAAAATCAAGTTGTTAACAAGATTTTGATTGAAGCATAACAGTCAAAATTTGCTTTTGGTTCACTTGGTGGATCGTGTTGGACCTTTGATTTGCCATGCAGGGAAATTTGGCATTATAATGACCCAAAGTAAGGGCTTTAACCAATCAAGTTCTTGCACAGATTATCCCTCAAACCGACTTGTGTTTAATTTTGGAAAAGATATGAGGTGGTGACCGGCAAAAGATGGCCCAAGTTTGACCTACTGGACTCAAAGTATACATTCACCTCATTCTAGTATATACAAATTCCATACTATAAATTGATAATTTCCTTCTATACCAACTGTTTCTAAAATTTCATATTTAATGAGGTGTGTTGATACCGTACAACATGGTTGATACCTAACGAATTAAGCGGCTTTAATCTAAGCTATTACGCATAATATGGGGGAGTAACCGAAAATAGAATCTAATTTGCCATTAATTATGGAAAAAACTTTGTTGCAATAAGATGGGTAGCTCTGTGGCTGCAAATCAAACGGATTTCAAAAATCTAATTTTTAATGATTCAGTTAAAAAAAACAGGGATGTCGATTTGCTCAAGAGAATTTTTTTTTTGAAGAAACTTGCTGGATAAATAAAAAGGAAAAAAAGTTGAAGTTGTCGAACTGATTCATGGCAAGAAATAGTATTGTTGATTTGCTAAAAAAAATAGTGTTGCCGATCTGCGATAGCTGCAGAGTTAGGAATCGATGAACAAAGAAAAAGAATCGAGATTTGATATGTTGTCTAAGGTAATTCATCCCCTATTTCAATCCGCGCTAAGTTGTATGTTGAAATAAAGAAAAAGGAGTCGGGATTTGGAATGTACCCATTGTGTGTAGATACAATTGATGTGGATGTTGTTGATGGCTTGTTGTTTGATGCTTCAACAGGGATGGTCGAAACGAATTGTACGATTTCTTGTTGCCTTCCTGGAGTTGAAATATCAAATGTCATATCTGATTCATCGTGCCGAAAAAGTTCTGAATTTTTTAAAATAAGATACTTCAATGATACACATACGTTTATTCTTAAATTCTGCTAATTGTTCTTTGATGAAGATATGTATCTGATTTTCCTCTTTAGGAATTAGATTTAAATTTATATTTGATGGTATCAAAACGTAATGTATTGCTGCTTATGTAACAAATATTAATTTAATCAATTTTTTTTATAAGAACATAATTTTTTAAAATTTAATCATTCTAATGGGACATTGACTCAATATCTTCATGAGTTTAGCCAGAAACTTGAATATGAACCTGACTGACTGACAAGGTTTTTCATTGCCCTTGGAGTTGCAGAAGGATTTGCATTCCTTTATCGCGTGGCCATAATCCATCTTGATGTTTTTTCTAGGAATGTATTTTTGATTCTAAATTCACCCCTTTAGTAGCCGAAGTTGAAATATCCCGATTTCTTGATCCATATAGAGAGACTGCAAGTATCAGTGTTGTTGCTGTCTTATTTGGATACATTCCCCATGTATATTCTATGGCTTGAGTGACTTGACTAATCGTTTTGTTTTAGTTTTATAAAGATCATACACCTTTGGTGTCTGATTAATTCCTTCAACAGAATATGCATATACAATGCAAGTAACAGTTCCCGAAAATGTTTATAGCTACAGAGTTGTTTTGCTTAAGATCCTTACCACCCGACTTCCTGTTGATGAAGCTTTTGGTGAAGGAGTTGATTTGGTCAGGTGGGTTCACAGTGCATCTGCGAGAGGAGAAACAATAGAGCAGATACTCGATGCAGGACTCAACACCATTTCTTTTGGTTAGAGGAAAGAAATGCTTGCAGCTCTAAAGGTCGCATTGATGTGTACCGATACCATTCAAGCAAAACAACCAAGAATGAAAAAGGTGATAGAAATGCTTCAAGATGTTACACAAAGTTGAATCAAAACTTGTATCATCCAAAAGTCTCTGCTCAATCTCAGACCTTTAGACACGTAACTCTAAAATGAAAAATACAAAACTATCTGAAATTTACTATTCTTAGCCTAAACAAGTGGTTAAAATAGCTAAAATATGTATATTGGTTGATATTGTTGTTCTTCTTTAATGATCAGCTCCAAGGTTGTAATTTCATTTTTCATATTAGAGAAAATCAGGAGGTTAGTTGGGAAGGGTAAAAATCAGAAGCAGTTCTTGATATGGTTGTAATATATGTACCATTTTGTACTAGGCCTTCAATCATCATATATAGTTTTTTTTTTCTTGTCCATGTGTAAATGGAGGTTTGGCATATCAATTTTTTCATACTGGACTGGTATGTTTGCAAGTAGCTTATGGCACAAAAAGGGGTTCATCCTAACCTCCTTAGCCAAAATCACACTTTTAATACAAGGTTTAACCTCTATGTATATACAATAGATTTCCCAAACCAGGGCCACTATTTGTAGCCACCCTCAACTTAGGCTTTTTGCCTCAATCAAAGTTCACATGCTCAAGGATAGACCAGGACCAATATGAAGGTATTTCACAAAACAAGGCTAGGTTAGTTAGGTGTTAAGAAAGAACAGGCACATGTAAAGCTAAAACATTTAGAACAAGGGATCAGCTACTACATTTGGTAGGTTATTTAAGCTAAAGTGGACTAATTTGAAGAACAATGACCTAAGATCCTTTCCCAATCAACCAGATCTCTAATCCAGTCTTAGAGTAGTAAGGTAAGTTCTGAATTGGTACACAATGAATGAATATGACAAAATAGGCTCACACACACATGACATTGCATGTGCAATCACATAGACTCACCAGTCATGCTTCAAGCATCAACTTACCTTCTCTTTATCAGAAAAAATATTACAAAATAATCATATGCAAGATTGCAATTGTAACCAACAATCCCAAAACTTTTGAGGGTACCCAATTTTCAAAAATATTTATAAAACAGTTCCAGAACACTCTTGGTGAAAATCTTTCCTTCGCCACTGCACTGGAAATTTCAATAGAGTGGATTCTCAATTGTATTTAAATCTATAGTTACTATTTTTTTCTTTAATGTGGTAATGGTATAATATAAAAAGTGAAGATTCACATAGTCGACCTCGCTTGGTATTGAGGCTTCGCCACTCTCTCAGAGTATGAAGCAACTCTATACAAGTTTAAGAATATAAATTGAGCCTAATATGAAAATTTCATGATAACTCAGAAAACTTTTCAAATTAAAATATTGTCATCACGCATGCTTGAAATACTGAGAATCATAATCATATGAGTTCATTGATTGCACCAAGAAAGTGCCAACAATGTATAGAAAAAGAGGACTTTTATGTTCCTTTAAACATGTAGGCAATTCAAAAAGTCCACAATCTTTTACATATTGGTTGTAATGGACAATTTAAACCAGGAATATAGCAACTGTAAGCCCTTATATTTCAGTACATATATTGATCTATGCTCATTTTTCAGAAATCTTAAAGCAGTTTCCTTATTATGCTAGCTCTGTACTTCGCTGCTTTCGATGATGCTGAAGCTTTCGTGCATATTCTTCTATCTTCTAGTGAGAAAGATTTCTCAAAAGCCATCCATTATAGTTTCTGCATCATAGTTTCTGCAATGGATGAGCTTCTCTACTACGAACTACACTAGAAAAAGTCACAGGGAAGTTCCTGATAGAAAATTAATCTATAACTGCATGTAAACTATAGATACCTGTCAACTTATAGGGTATCAGTTATAGTAAAATTGAAATGATACTTGTATGAGTCTGATATTTAGATGTGACATCTTACTTATAATTGACTATATTTGATACTTGATTTAGCTATACTTGACTTAGAATTTAGCTATACTTGATATCTAAAATAATGTGGTTCAGGTATATAAATGATACCTGATTTATATATATTTTATATGTTTATACTTACATATACTAGATGCTTGACATTATGTAATTATGTTGTGCATTGATACTTTGTTGAGTATGCTTCAAAAAAAGGACTTTTGATACTTTGTTTTAAAGGCTTAAAAGGGATTTTTTGATACTCGATTTTAAAGGTTTTCATATGGGTTGTCATTATGCTTTATTTAACGAGGAAAACGCAATTTTGATACTTGAAATAATAAAACCCCAAAGTGCTTAACTCTAAAATGGTATCAAGATTTGAATTGTGATTTTAGAAGTATCAATATCGAGATCACAGAGCTTTGATACGCCTAATTTTAAGGATTAACAACTACCTTAAACATGTATTTATGTCTATTTAAGAAACATTTCAGCAAAAATCAACCTATTCACAATGAAATTCTGGAACACACTTTTGATACTTGCAATAATAAAACTCCAAAATGCTTAGCTCTATAAATGTATCAACAGTTGAATTTTGATTTTAAAAGTATCAATATCGAGATCACAGGACTGTGATATGCCCAATTTTAAGGATTAACAACCAACTTAAACAAGAATTTATGTCTATTCAAGGAAAATTCCAGCAAAATCAACACATTCACGATGAAATTCTGGGAAAAAAAATCAAAAGTACTAAATTAGTTCAAAAAGTGCATCCTTGTAGGTATGGGCGGGTGTTGAGGGGTTCATCCTTTTTTTCTTTTTTACATGTGATTTTCTAATAGAGATTTTGAAGTTGAGTCCATCTCCTTCGTGGCCTCAGTCTCGACTACCAAATCGCATATTCAATGGCATCTTCTTGAGCGTTGACTGTTAGTCTAAGTTCCTTGGTGGAGGGTTCTCATCGTCGTGGATATCCTATGTAAAATCAAGGTTGAAAGATGGTTGATTATCCATGATAACACTGATGCTACTGAAAAGAAAGAAAACAAATGATGAAATTGTTCGAATAAAAAAGAGTGAAGAAAGACAATCGCTTTGATCTACGGGGAAAGAGCCAAGAAATGTTAAAGTTTGAATTTTAGAATTAATTTTGATTGAATGGTAATTGATAAGTTATTGACACTAATCAGACACTTTTTTCTAGAAAATAGGCGTGAAAATAATAAAGAAAGATTGTGAGTGGTACGATTTAATCATTTTATTGTAAGTATCCGAAGTTATGAGAGAGAAAGGTAAAAAGTGAAATTTTTATAATTTTTAGGTATGGTTGAGAATAGTTAAGATTTTGATAAAATATGTCGTGTATTCCCGTAATTTCTCATTCTATCCCCACTTTGTAACCCATTAGATATAGTTAGCCTCAATATGTAGGCTCGTGTCTTTAACTTAGCAGAGTACTTCCTTTTTTTCCATTTTCTTTCCATAAAGGATTTCTCCTCCAATTCTTTCCAAACATTTATATGTTATTGTTGCATTATAATGACCCTGAAGACTATGATGGAGCCAGCATTTTCATCAAGGGTTTTCATCCTTTTAGAACATGGGTGGATAATTTTTATATCAAGGGTGTTTAACAATTGATATATAACAAAATATCTATATTTAACTTATAAATTCAAAATATTTTTCTGACGAAGAGTGTCATTTAAACACACTTAGGTGAGTGTAGCTCCTCCCCTGCCTGAAGGTCATTTTTGAAATTTCTTTTATAAAAAATACTATTTTACGTTTTTCAATTGTTGCTCTGTGTCATGTTTGGTTGGTTTGTGGAGTTTATTTTAGAGTTTTAGTGAAAAGTTGGCGAAATTTGAAGTTTTTAAGTTTCAAAGGTTTAAGTTATTTAAAAGTGATTTTTGGTACCAATTGAAGCTATGAATCTTGGAATAGAATTGGTCTAAAAATGTTGTTGTTTTCTATTTTGGAGTCATTTTGTGGATTTGAGATCATAAGTTGAACATTTAAATTAAATTGGAGGAAGGTTTGACTTTGGTCAACATTTGGAGTTTGGATGTTCAAAATGAATTTTCTATAATTTTCATTGGGATTCAAGATGTGAAATTAAATCAAGGAAGAACTTCAATATAATTTTTGGAGGTTCCTAGGGAGTTTTGGTCTTTTTAGGACCTTAAAAGATTCCAATTGCGTACTTATTAAATTTCGAGTCAAAAAGATCTCAAATTCAAATTCTAATCATTTTATGTAGCATGCATGATTTAGGTGTATGGGATTTCAAATGAATTTTTGTGAGATATAATGAAATCCTAAAGAAAATATTCGAGCGAGATATGAATATGCCGAAGGAAAATGGTCGTTCCAGCAGATACATGCATGTCCTCCATGGTTCCAGATTGAGTTGATCAGCGGATGTGTATCTTAGAATGAACATACATTATCCTATTTGACATCTCATTACATTATTTGTTGTACATTTGATTGATGAGAATTGTGAATACTTGTTTGACTGACACATTAGTTTGTGAAGTTGGTATTAAGGAGGTGCGTGATTAACAATATTAATAACATCCAAAAATATACTTCTCAAAAAGATATATAAACTGTTGTTTGCAATATATTCACCCAACTCATGAGTCAGGGTTGCTCCCACAGGAAATATGGAAGAATATTGTCAGTAAAAAAACTTCACTTGATAATCCCTATTTAAATTGGGGGGGGGGGGTTAATTGAAAAGAAAAATATAAAATAATAATAGTTTTGTAATTTAATATTTATTTGTATTTAGATGAATCGACATAACTAGGAATGTGTTCCATCATTTCATAACTCAGCAAGATTATTGTATTAGTGATCTATTTTAATTTTAGCATGCAAAACTAATAAGTTATCATGTTCACCTAAGTCCTTGGTTCGGCAAATAGATGATTGTCACAATACAACTTGGTCCACCATGGACCTATGCTTTACTAACTCTTACCATGATCCCAAATTTAGTTATCCCTTAGTCCGTTCAAGCTAATTGGATGAGTGAGATCACATACAAATATATATTATTTATCCTTTTTCCCATTCATTATCCCCTTGGTCCTGAAATTAAGAATAGGCAAGTTCTAATATGGACCTTTGTTAAAAAAATAATTAAAACAAAGAGATAAATAATTCATGCACATGCACTATCCAAGAATATCCAATTATTAGGTTTTGCTTTATTAATTCTTCATGGTTCGCACAATCCTTGTCATGAATTTAGCTACTCATAGTCGTAAAGTGGTGATCAATGATAGATGTTATTAGCATAACCATGTACTTAGAAATAAAACAGATGAAATAAAAAAAATCTTCAATTGATATTCAACTTTAAAAGTCACCAAAATATGAATGATCAACACTAAAAAATCTGTAGTGTTATAATAAGTCTAGACTAAAAAACATAGTGTCCAACATAGAGAAAAAGGCTAAAATTCAACTACAAAATGGAATAAGAAAACTAGATCCAGTAACTTTCACAAGTCCATCTGCAGATCATACATCAAACTATATGCTGAAGGTCTTCACTCATAATTCCTCATTATTGGTGCAAGTTATAGTTTACAAACAGGTCTTTTGTGGTCCATCAACAGTTCTGTGAGCCGTGATCATGAGTTTCCTAGAAGCCAAATAGGAAACAATGTAGTATCAGGATTTTTATCTATGACTGCATATTATGGCTCGTACTATTCTACATACCCGTACTATTGGCTCGTAGTTCTAACTTTTCCTCATACCTACGGACTTGTACTATTGGCTCGTAGTTTTAACTTTTCCTCATGCCTACAAGATCACCTACGAACTCTATCTACGGCTTGTAAGTCAAGTTAAGGGTCATAGATGAGCTTGTACCTTCTAAAAAATAGCCTTACACCTCTGAACTTCAAAAAATCCAAGCCGAATCTTGATTTCCTGGAAAACACAATAAAAACACATCAAATCTAACAAAATACGGTAGAGAACATACAAAAATCCTATGTTTTAAGTATCAAAAGTGTTGTATTTTGATGGCACATCAAGTATATTTTTAAATTGCGTATATATATATATATATTGTAAAACTTTTTAGGCTGGGCTGATTTACTTGCAGCTCATAGTTTTGTGGAGGTTCGGTTGGTTTGTTGGGGAATATTCACGTTGTTCATTTCTTTATTCCTTGTTTAGTGTTTAGTTGCGGAGTATCATTTTATTTGATAGTCATTCCTTGCATTTACACCTATATAGGTGGTGACCTTGAATTTTTTGGAGTTCTCACCTTCCATACCTGGTCTAAGCTTTAGGATTTGCTTGAGAGGTAGCAACTTAGCTTTTCGGCAAACTCGTGAGATCCCTTTATTATGTTGTTCTATTCTATTTGAGAACTAAATATACTTGAGACTTTTATATTCTTTCGAATCCTTATTTGCATTAGAGAATTCTACACATGAGACTAAGTTTTGAGAATGGTTCTAGATGTGGTACAAATATCTTCTTTGGCTAATTTACTTTAGTTGTTAATTTTGTTTGAATTTCCACTTTTTCTACTATTATTGTCAGCTTAGGCTAATTTTTCTTGGTGTATTAAGTCAAGTATCATCATAGTTGAGTCCAATCATGACAAAATAGTATTAGAGCCTAAGTTCATAGGTCTCACATACGTATTAACCCAGTCTAGTAGAATCTCGTGGATCAACGTGAAGGCATCTGTTGTTTATCTTTGAGAGGCTATGCAGATTGTTAGGAAAAGAACTTCCTTTATTTTTTCAATTCTTGTCATGTGTGGTTCTTATGTGAGTACTGAGTTATTGCGTGTTCTTTTTGACAGATGGCCAAGCTGACTCGAGTTTCAACCAGTGATTGAGGAGGGGATTTTGTACCCCATACAATTCTTGTGTAATACCCTGAAAGTTGGAAAATTAGATTGCAGAAATAAGACTATAAAGATGTGTTCTGGTGCAGGTTCCATGAGATTTATTTATGGTTCATGCATTACATTATGGATCATACACAGGGATGGTAGAAGTTCCTTAAAGATATGAAAATTTTTAGAAAAGTTGGTCAAGATTGATGATGGGATCTATGGTTCGTCGGAGATTATAAGGGTCATAGATGACCCTTGTACTTCAGTTTTAGAGTCTAGGTATTTAGAGTTCAACAAGATGGACTATGTTTACGGACCATGGTTCTTTCTACAAATCATAGAAAGGGTCTAGGACACCACCAACACCTAAAATTATTTTGAATAAAGGGAATTTTCATGAAAAGATTATACGACCCAAGGGAGGAACCACGATACATAGACCATGGTCGTGGTTAGGGATTCAAATTTGGAAATTTGTAGGGCTCAGTGCTTTTTCTATGGACCAACAAGATGGTCCATAGATGCTTTGATGACTTGTAAACCCTGTTTGTAGAAAAACTTCAGAGACTCAGACTTTTCACTCTGATTCTACAAAAGCCATTGTATGACTCGTGAATACTTCTACAGACCATAGATAATGCCTGTAGAACTTGATTGAAATTGTAGGGTTAATTTAGATATTTTCTATGCTTTTAATATTAAAACTACGTTATTTCTACGTTATTCCTAAGTTCTATAACTAAATTTGTACTCCTAAAACTACCCATTCCCCATCATTCATTCAAATTTCTAAAATTCTCTCAAGTCTTCTTCTCTAAGAATCCTCTCAAGGTTGAATTAGGGATTCTTCAAGGTTATAAAGTTCTTCTTCAATTTCAATCCTAGGATTCACTCTAGGTATATGGGTATTCTTCGTAGATTTCTTTCATCCATGAAACCCAAAAAACTTTCTTTACTTTTACATGGATTTTCCATGTCAAAACCTAGGGTTTTTGATGATTTAGCATTGGGTTCCATCAATTGAGTTTTCATTTGTCATAACCCAAGCCTAATATCACGAGCCACCAGTCTTCCATAACAAAAAGGGAAGAATCTAGAGTCAAGGAGAAGAAAGAGTCTTGGAGAGATTTTCGGAAGAATCTAGAACATTGCTGATAGAACTTGAAGCTCCTAGAAGACTCTAGAATGTTATAGTAAAATCTTGTATAACACTTAGAAGAATTTAGAATCTTGTAGATAATACTTGAGAGCCCTTAGAATTCTCTAGATGTGTGGAGTCTTCTAGAAAGAGGGACTAAAGTGTAATATTTAGGGACTTGTAGGATAAATCTTAATTGTACATAAGACCCTTAGGAGTAGTATAAATAGAAGGGCCACTCATTTTTACAAATCAACCAAGTAAGGCAATCTTCCAACGTAATATAGAGGTCTTCTTGAAATCTCTCTTGTCTTCTTAATCTAGCATTCCCTTAGCGATCTAAAGTTAAAAGGCTTACTTGTATTTGCAAGATCGTGAAAAAATCGTGAGCAAATTGACGAGTGCCGCATAGAAGTTTTAGCTTGATCTCTAAGTCCGTAACAAAGTGCTATTAGAGCAGGTTCATACTAAGGGAAGCATGGAAAGTGAAGGAAATATCAACGCCACCAGCACCGCCAACGTTATGCTGGATGTTGGCAACAAATGCAAGGAAAAGAAAAGCTCCAAAAGGATTGAGGAAGTGCCAGCTGAACCAACACTAAGTGAGGCCATAACAATCCATGCAATCTTGGCTGTTGAGTTGAGTGATGATGAACGAGGTGAGGAACCTACTGACATCATGCTCAACATAGGATAGGTTACGAGGGTGGATGCTGCCAGACAAACAGTGGAATTCTTAGGCAAGCGCTTAAATTAGGTTGATGGCAAGTTTCAAACCTTGTTGGAGTTCACCCTTGAAGAGAACAATAACATATGAAAAGAGTTGGGAGGACGTCAGGCAGTGGAGTACGAGTTGAGGAAGACCATAACTTCTTTAGAGTATTGGGTCACTTCCTTGGAAGGACAGATTCATGGAAATGTTAGAGGCCATGAATGCAAGGGTGAAGGCACTTGAGGAAGGCGTGGCTGACGATAGATGCATAGGTATTGCTGGAGAAAGGGAGGCCAGGATTGAGGCTCCCAAGCCACTGTATTTAAGGGCACCCATGATGCACACGAGGTGGAGAACTTCTTATGGTACTTGGAGAATCACTTCAAGTATAGCAAAGTGAGGAACGACAAGATGAAGATCAACACAACTGTGTTGTATCTGATAGGTATGATCGTGCTATGGTGGAAACAAAAGGAGTCGAAAGTAGGGAAGGGTTTATGCGCCATCAACACATGGGAACAGTTCAAGAGTGAGTTCAAGAAGGTCTTCTTCTCGCATAATGCCATCTATGTGGAGAAGCGAAAGTTTAGTGAGCTGAAGCAGACAGGTAGTATAAGGTCCTATGTAAAGGAGTTTACTACCCTCACACTCCAGATCCCCATCCTCGCGGATGAGGATATGATGTTCCACTTCATGAATGGCTTGCAGAACTGGCCCAGGATGGAGTTGGAACACTGACAAGTTAGGACCATTGACGAGGCCATCACATAGGCAGAGGCTTTGACAAGCTCTCGGCATGACATGTAAGATAGAGATCGAGAAGAAGAGTTGGGAGGTAGTCATGACCAAGGTGGGGGAGATGGTGGCAAAGGCAAGGGTCGGCAGCCACATCCCAAGTATCATGACACCTGTAGGCCTAATAATAGGTGGTTCAGGTGACAAAGCAGTGGAGCGGGCAAGGCACAATCCGAGAAAGAACTTAAGTGGTACATATACAGGGGGTCGCATAACTATAAAAAGTGCCTCGAACTAAAGAGCCTTTATGCCATACTACGAGAATGGAAGGAGAAGAAGGCACAGGAAGAGGCACCTAAACCAAGGGAAGAATTAGACATGACTCGAGTAGGTGTGATTAGGCTATGCGGAGCTGTCATGTAGCAACCAAAGAATGCAAAGAAGTATAGCATGCAGTACATGGATATCACAATCAATGGACGACTCGCTCATGCCATGGTCAACACAAGCATAGAGGCTAATATCATGACTAAGTCTACGACAATAAAGTTGGGGTTGAATTATAATCCAAGTAATTTGCAACTCAGGATGGTTAATGCACCAGTGACTCCTGTGTGAAGGGTTTCTCAGTGAGTCGACAGAGTATTGGGTAAGTGGCATGGCAAGACCGACTTCCTTGTTGCCTCGATAGATCTCTTTGACATCATTCTTGGGCAAGAATATTTCCAGAAGTGCCATGTGGTGATTGATCCCTACCTCCAACAGCTCATGGTCTTGGAGAAGGAGGTTCCTATGTGGTGCCCTAGTAAATATGCCTAACTTAGAGGGACAAACTCAACTGTTGACCTTGCGGCTTGTGGAGGGGTTCCAAGATGAAAAGTCATTATCGTGTCTCACACTTGCTCAGAGGAAAAATCATCGAAATAGAAGCCGTCAAAGGAAACCAAGCAGGAACAGGGACAGCCAACCGCACCAGTGCTCCTCGGGTGTTGGAAGGGGAGAACTCTAGAGAAGACCACAGAGGGATAACATGGAGATTTGCAGTAGTCTGAAGAAAGAGATCGAAAGTTCCTACACCAACATTGTGCCGAGAAAGTCATAATATCAGGTGGGGGAGAGTTTCACGACCCGTCAGTCTTCCATAAAAAGGAGGGAAGAATCTAGAGTCAAGAAGAAGAACCTAGAGTCTTGGAGAGGTTTTCGAAATACTTTAGTATGTTATAGTAAAATCCTCTAAACACTTAGAAGAATCTAGAATCTTGTAGATAAGACCTGAGAGTCCTTAGAATTCTCTAGATATGTGGAGTCTTCTAGAGAGAAGGGCTAAAGTGTAAATATTTAGGGACTTGTAGGATAAAAATTATTTGCACGTAAGCCCCTTAGGAGTAGTATAAATAGAGAGACCACTCATTGTACAAATCAACCAAGAATTGTAAAGCAATCTTCTAAAGCAATTTACAAGTCTTCTTAAAAGCTCTCTTATTTTCTTAATCTAATATTCCCTTAGCAATCAAAAGTTGAAAGGCGTACTTGTATTTGCAAGATCTTGAAAGAATCGTGAGCTAATCGACAAGTGCCACACAGAAGTATTAGCTTGAGCTCTAAGTCCATGACACTAGGACCTAGGTATAACATGGCAATTGGGAACCCAAATGTCCCCAAACAAGCCTTATAGTATCAATTCATACATCATCAGCTCAAAAGTACAATTCAAACATTTTAAAATGATACTAAGGGATAACGACGTAGGACTCAAAGCTATGGGAAAAAGGACATGAGAATCATTGTCACACAATCACAAAACCAACAAATAAGTCTAAGGGATAGGATCTCAGGACTCAAGCTATGGGAATAGGGAACAAGAAACTTGCCATCACACATTCATCAACAAGAAAATTCTAAGGGATGGGAGCATATGACTCAAGCTATGGGAGTAGGGACTTAGGAATTTCATCATCTGATAAACACATCACTGCAAAATCAACATAACATAGAACATAGGATTAGCCTCCATAAGCATCAAGCACAACAAGCCTTATACATAGGATTACATGACGTCCAACAACATCTCTAAGTCATAGAAAGGACGGGGACTAAGACATGTCCCAGGCTCACCCTCAAAGTAAAGAAATATAAGATAATCATAACATAGCATTGGTAGATATATGGTAGGTCTTGTCCTTGGAATAAAGGACTCACCATAATCAAAGTTCCACAAATCAAGTCTAGCCGTGAATAGGTGGATGTGGAAAGTCGTTGGTCCCTATATGGTTAGATCATGTAGGCAAAAGTATGTATTAGTATGTTTGGATGTACTAAGTAGGTGGGCATGCAATATATATGAACATTGTAACCTGCATTAAAATGTTAGATGACAAGGGCGCGCGCATACACACACACACACACATATATATATATATATATATCTGTGTGTGTATATATAGAAAGTAGTATATAAGAAAGAGCATCATAACGATATGCCTTAAATCAATGATGCATGAATTCCATAATACATAAACATATCAGGGATGGGACCTCAACCAACATATAAGACCAAACGAGCTATTACTTGGAATCTCAGTGTTGCCCCTATACTTGAGTAAGAGTAGATAATATGCTGTCAAAATACAATACTTTTGATGCTTAAAAGATGGAATTTTGTGCGTTCCCAATATGATGTTAGTAGATTTGATGTGTTTTTATGTTTATTTTGTAGGATTACAAGGTTGGCATAATTTTTGGGCTTAGTGTGCAGAATTTGTTGAAAAGTCATTAGACGAAATTCCCTATGAGCTATAGAACTTTATATGGGTTGTAGAAGGTTATTGTAGAATCCATCCCCAGATTTGAAAAATTAATCCACGAAAGCCCAACTACCAACCATAAAACATTATATGGCCTGTAGAAGCTCTAGTCAAGTCTGCTGACCCAGTTATCCTATTCCATATTGGTTTTGTATTTTAAACACTATAGATAGGATTTTAGGTTATTTTTCATAGGGAATGTTACAAAATAGTAGAGAATAGTAGAGAGCTTGAGAGAAACACTAGTAAAATATTATTCTGTCTTTTGTTTTCAATCTTATGATTTTTGGTGTAGAGTTTGGATTCCTTGTGCTTAATAATTCTATTGTGTAAGTGCTCAATTATGTTATTTAATTTAAAAGTCTTACATCTATACTGATCATGAGTAGATAAATTAACACCTAGGGTTATGGGAACCATGAAAAACTAACAAGGCAAGGTCGGATAATTCATAATTCTTGAAAAGTGTGCATGTATGTATTAATTAACTTTCATTATTTTCAATGGTGGCTAACATTTGAACTCGCCTGGTATTACTGAATGGATCAAGACAGTAATGAATAGGAAAAGAGATTAATTAACAGGATTCAACTGATGTTTCTCATCTAATCAACCAAACCAGGCTAAAGGGATATTGTACTGGAACAATAGGTAAGGGTTAGTAATGTTACACTATGGAGATGGACCAAATCACATAGTGAAATTTGCCTCTTGACAGGGCCAAAGGGTTTGGTGAACTTAACTTATCATTGTGCATGCTATACAATGGAAAAGAATTCGATTATCTGGTAATACTGAGTTGGGGAATCATGGGGGACACAATACCCTAGTTACTCCTTATTTAACACTTTTCTTAGTTTATGATTACTTTTCATAGTTATTATAAACTCCCCTCCTTGGGGAGATGAGCAGGTTAATCAACCCGAACTACTTTGAATTCCTCTAAGTCTACCATATTCCCTATGGAATTGACTTTAGCCTCGGTTAGGCTATATATCTTAACAATAACTGCTTTATCCTTAAAAAAGGAGGTGTAGCTTGGGCGACGTTATGATTTCGGCATCGTTGCCGAGGAATAAGACTAGATTTGTTTAATTCAAATAGTTTGGGAATCGATCCTTATTTGCCTCATTTTGCTTTCTTTGTTGTTATTATTCTATTTCAGGGTATGATAACCTGTCAAAATACAATAAATTTCATGCCCAAAACAAGGGAGTTTGTGACTTCTTAATGCGACTTTTTATGGTTTTTAATGTTTTTTTGTGTTGATCTTGCAGAAAAGTTAGGTTAGTATGATTTTGAAGAAAAGTTGCGAATATTGCTGAATCATAGGACATACAAGCTCACCTACGAGTCGCAGCCTAAGCTACGAGTCGTAGGGTGTGCCATAGCAAGAAACAGAGACCGAAAAACTTAGAAATTTGTTAAGTGGAGTTCAACCTTATGAGCCCATCCTACAAGTCATAAGTTGCAATATGACTCATATAGGTGGACTCATAGAAAGAATCAGAGAGCCAAAATATTGGATCAAAAACTGAAGACCTAGACTACGAAAGGAGCATATGAGTTGTAGTTCGAGCAACGACTCATAATATTGGGTTGTAACAGTCAAGTCCAAATGCTAAGTGCTAACTACGAGACCAGGATTACGACTCGTAGGTCACCCTATGAGTCGTACCTGTCCGAGGTACCTGCTGCCAGCTATCTTTTCTGTGTAATTTTTAGGGTTAAATTTGTAAACACTATATATACTTTATGTGAGGGTTTATTTTTAGGAGAGACCCGATATTTACAGCTACTTGTAGATATTCTAGGAGCATTTTTAGGGTTTAGAGTAGATTTGTATCTTTCAATTTTGAAGACCCACTTTTGGGTAATTAAAAACCTGTATTGTACCCATTTGCCATCAATCCAAGCTTGTGATTTTCAACTTAAAGGTGTTCTTGCTTTACATTTCTTTGGGTAACCTCTCAACTATGTCATTTAATTGCATTAATGTTGATTTTGCCTTAGCCATGAGTAGCTAAGCACCCACAACTTGGAGTTGTGGGAACCATGAGTAGTTGACTTGAAATAACCTAGACTCTGTGCATTTCTTTGATTGGGGTTTTGCATGTATT
>JAABOM020000001.1:9686689-9747582 GCA_011800125.2 Solanum clarkiae
CATCACCCTTATGGCCATCGACTCATCCCTTCACTAGTTACCTAATGGATACATATCTCTAACTATAAGACTTAATCAGTCATCACCCTTGCTATCTCGTCAAAAGAACATGGGCATAACTCAATACCAATGAATATAGCCACGCATGATAAAAGAGAATAAATAAAGGGATGTTTCCTAACAGTCTCCATAGCTTCTCAAAGATAAGTACATACGTCTCCATACCGATCCTTAAGACTCTACTTAGACGCAGCTTGTATGCACGTGAGACCTATGAATCTAGGCTCTGATACCAACTTGTCATGACCCAAAAATGGGAGTGATGGCACTCGTCTTATCCCACCAAAACAAGTCATCCTACAACTAAACATAACATTAAAAATGCAGAATTATAATAAAAATGAAAGTTCAATTAATGAAAATCCCCCAAAACCTGGTTGTCACATGCACAAGCTTCTAATGTATTACAATAGATTCGAAAGAAAACACAAGTAACAAATGATATTGTCTCTAGAATAGAACAAAATCATAAGTAGGAATAAGAAGTTAGTTGGGATGGCAAATAGCTACCTCTCACAATCTCCACAGGAAGCTTCGGACAAGGAAGAGTGGAGAGTATCACGACAATTCGAGCTCGCAACCCACAAAATTGTTGTAGCAAGGGGGGTTAATACCAAATACACGGTACTCAGCAAGTGAACTACTAAACACAAAATTAAGTAATATAATTGCTGATAGATGCACTTAATCCTGGTGTTGTTGATATATAATAGTTTTTGTGGTTATTGAGCTATCTGTTATGTACATTGTGAACTGTTATGCTGGACTGATTTTATACAGGTTGTAGTTTTGGGGGTTTGGTTGGAGTGTTGGGGGTACTGTTATTCTATATTACTTAATTTTGTGTTTAGTAGTTCACTTGTTGAGTACCGTGTGTTTGGTACTCACCCCCTTGCTACAATAATTTTGTAGGTTGAGAGCCCGAATTGTCGTGATACTCTCTACTCTTCCTTATTCGAGGCTTCCTATGGAGATTGTGAGAGGTAGTTGTTTGCCATCCCAGCTAACTTCTTACTCCTACTTATGATTTTGTTCTATTCTAGAGACAATATCATTTGTTACTTGTGTTCTCTTTCGAATCTATTGTAATACATTAGAAGCTTATGCACATGATAACACGGTTTTGGGGGATGTTCATTAATTGAACTTTCATTTTTATTATAATTTCGCATTTTTAATGTTATAGTTTGGTTGTAGGCTGACTTGTCTTAGTGGCATAAGACGAGTTCCATCACGCGCATTTTTGGGTCGTGACACAACCAAGAAGACCCAAACTCTTTTACACTTGATTTATGGAAATTAAGATTATTTTAATTATGAATTTTGAAGATTATTATTTATTAAATTCAATTGATTAATGGTGTATATTTTATTGTTGATTTTAAAGTGTTTTAAGCCATAATATGATGAATTGCATTGAAGTTATGAAGAAATGTGTCACGATCCGAATTCAGGCGTGAAGCCACTCACCAAACCTACCAAGGAGTCAGCCTAACACTTACTAATCCAAATATGACAATAATTGCGGAAGATGAATAGACTAGCACAACAGTTAATCACATGAATATCGAACTACAACTATCCCAATGACTGGTGTCACATGTATAAGCCTCTAAATATAGAATTCTCGAATAAAATACATATCTCACAAATGTCTAGTTCTCAAATAGAACATAACATATTAATGGATTCCTTGAAGGTCTGTTGAAGACATAAGCAACTACCTTAAGTATAATCTAGAAGCTCGATCATGTAATGAGAAAAGTCTGACCAAAGGGATCAGGCTCGCATCCTACAAAATGTAGCAAGGTGTGAGTACCAAACACACGATACTCAGCAAGTGAACTACTAAATACAAAATTAAGTAATATACAATACAGGTACCCCCAACACCCCGACCAAACCCCCACAACCACAACCTGCATAAAATCAGCCTAGCCTAACAGTTCACAATGTATATAGCATATAGCTCAATAACCACACCAACTATTATATATCAACAACACCAAGGATCAAATGCATCTATCACAAGTTTCACAAGCACTCATATGTTTATAAATGATAATGAGGTGTAATGCAATGCAATGCAATGTCAAATAAAATGATGCATATTTGTCCTAGATCAACACACCCGCTGTCTCACAGTCTGGGACCCATGGGGTACTTCTAGTCCATGCATCTGTTGAGGTGTGCGACACGACCCTCGAATCATAGTATCCATCACGGCATGCAACACATCCCTCGAATCATAGTAACCATCGCAACATACGACACGACCCTCAAATCATAGTATCTGTCACGGCGTGCAACACGACGCTCGAATTGTAGTATCTGTCGTGGCATGCGACATGTCCCTCAAATGTGGTACATCTTCTTTAATTTTCATTCTTTTTCAGTCCACGAAATACTTATCACAAAAGTCAATGCAAATATGCATGTTTACATTGTAATGAGAAAATACCTTATTTTAATATATTGCGCGGTTCACAACAACATAGTTCAGTATAACATCAATACTAACTCAATACCTCAAAATCATTCTCAACACCCCACACAAGAAGTACAAGATTCTATATACTTAACAAAGATTAATAAATCCACTTGCCTTATATAAAGTCTTGAATCATGTCAGTTCTGAAGCTTTTCCCTTTCTATGACACTCCAATTCACCAAAATCTATTCAAATATAGCATCATAATTATATAATAAATCTAACAACACTAAAATCAATTAATTTGGGTGACAAGGGTAAAATGTTCTAAAAATTTTGTCGCCAGAAAAAATCAGAATCTAGATTTTTTTTACATGAAAATGTTCTCCAAGTGATAACGAATTCAACGGCAAAAATCAATTCAAAAACGGAGCTAATATGAGCAAGAAATCGCATGTTAAAGTTTTCAAAATATATTAAAAATGCAGCAGCAAGATCATGAAGTTTACCTCAAATGATGCACCAAAATCAATTTTTGAAGCTCACGGTGTTCTCCTCAAAAATATATTTAATTTAGCCTTTTGAATCGCTCAAATCCGATAAAATTTGAGAGAAAAAAACATTGGTTGAAGGAAATCTCTTTGATTCTTGAGTTATTGACTTAGAATCTTTAGAGTTCTTGATGAAGAACCCTACATTCTTGAAAAAGGAGAATCAAAAAATTCTTTCTTGGGATTCTTGAATTCGTCTTCTTCAAACCCTAGGTTATGATTTAAGATTCTATTAGAGATTCATTAATAGATAAAGAAATCTAGGTTGAGTAGCTTGAAATTCGTGAAGAATAACTTAACTTGAGGAGGAATCTTGGAAGCTAATCCTAACTTGATGATTTTCTTGATGATTTTTGAGTGTTTATGTTTAGGAATGAAGGAGACGTTTTTTTTTTCATTATGAGAAATGACGTTTAATGCATTTTGGAACCTTAAACAGACCCCAAATGTTTTAGGATAAAAGTACCCTCAAAATAAAAGCAAAAAATGTCATAGCTTATTCAGTAAGGGTCCGTGTCAGGTCAGCGACGCACTCCGGCCACTGACCTTTAGACAGTTGTGCGCTCCTTCACTAAAATGGTCATAACTTCCTACTCCGAATTTCGATTAAGGCAACATTAGATGTGTTGAAAAGCTAATTCAAATGCCTTCGATATCATATATTATGGGTTACCCAAATCATTACACTTTAGGAGATATGGTCATTTGAAGTTGACCCTTCTATCGACTCATACGAAATCTTAGTTGCTAGAAATTCTTTGGACTTGGCTTGAATTAAAAGATCCGTTATGGCTCTAAATCACATCTAATATAATTTAAATACTTAGGAATTGATCCTAGCATATATATAAAACCTAAAAGTCACTAGTCCATCTATCTTTTATAAAATTTTACGTTAGAACTCAAACCCTGAGAAAGTTTTTAGCTTAGCTTCGTACTAGAGGGTTCTTGTGACCTTAGATCTTCTCTAATTCTATTCCCACATTAAGAATTTGACTTTAACACTTATACTCAACTAAGAATCATTAACTAAAATCCTATATCCTATAAAGAATGGCTCAGTCTTAGCTTAAAAAAATTTGGGGTGTTACAATATGAAAGTGCATGTCCCCTTTTAAGCTAGGTTTAAGCATGAGTAATCTATATTATATGATTTAAATATCGATTTTACCTATGGATTTACTTAAATTTTATAATGTATTGTTGATTTAAGATTGATCTCTATTGCCTTTGCTATTCTCATCTTATTCATAGCATATGCATACATGACTATGCTTTTCATGAAGTTTATGATGTGGGCTAAGTACCAATTATGATGATGATGATGTTTTAAATGAAAGTATGGGTATGACAAGAATGTGATCACATAAATTTCTGTGATTATTGCTCTTTAAGCAAATGATGGATGTTTTACACCAAATGTTTACAGATGAAGGAGCATAAAATTAAGATTGGAGGTAGGGTGCGCTATCCCCAAGGGTCCATACTCCTTTCTCATATCTATATACTTAATGGTGGTATTCCTATGCATGAAAGTATGACATGAAGTATGATTTGGATTTTTAGCCCAAGTATGCATGAAATGAAGTATGTTTACTTTTATGCCTAACTATGCAGGCGAACAATTTGAAAATCTTATACCTCTTTTATAAGCATGTCTATGTATATGTATTCTTGTTGGATGATGACATAGCACCGATGGAATTGGAGGCAGGGCAGGCTATCCCCAAGGATCTATACTCCTTTCTCTTGAACTATGTGCCTAACATAGGATTATGTTTATGTCCCTTTGGGGATGATGGATGAATGTTATTGGATGTACCTTGGCAAGTAGATCACCTCTTTATCCATCATGGGGAAGAAGACTGAGTTCCAAGTTATAGCTCACTTGGTGTTACATCAGTTACAGTCCAATCCCCATTATATATGAAATACTTTCACATTCATGCATTATGCATTTCATGGAATATTGATATATTATTCTCTTGTTGTATAATTCTTTCTATATATGTGCCCTTGTCGTCTAACTGTCACGACCCATGCCTAGGGTCTAGACGTGACACGGTGAATGAGAAACCCAAAGACAACCCAAATAAGCCTCTTGATTGTAACATGCACATATCCTTGATTGTGTAAGCAAAATGAGCAAAAACAAGAGCCAAGTGAAAAGGAAAAACAGGACTCAGGGAATACTTTTCATAAACATAGAAATCATAAGATAAGCCAAGCTTGAAAGTATACACAAACTTAAGATCTAACAACACCTCTACTTTAGATTTAGAGCGGGGGCCAAGACAGTTCCTGCACTTACCGTCAAAATAATACGTATTCAACATAAAGAAGGAGTCTCAAACATATCACGAAATAAATAGATATTGTCCTCAAAATTGAGGATTCACTAATGTTTTCTCTGAAGCACCGACCTAGCCACGTGGAGGAGGATGACCAAAAGGAGCTCCGAGCCCTACATGGTGATATCATGTAGGCATAAAGTGTGCACTAGTACGTTTGAATGTACTAAGTATGTGTGATGCAATGCAACAAGAATCATAAACCATAATAACAAGATGCTTAAACATAATCAAGGAACATAAGCTCAATAAGGAATATATGCTTAAGCCTTACACAAAAATGCATGAGATAGGGCAAAAAGCCACCCACTCGCCTTACAGTATAACCTTTTTCAGAGAGTGTTACCAATACCCATACCTTATGACATAGCCTTTTTGCTAGGTAGTACAAGATGCCCCCTATCTTACGATATAATATTTTTGGTAGGAGGCATGAATTATTCTACCTTAAGGCATGGCCTTTTTGGTTGGTATTATAGGGTGTCCTTACCTTAGGATATAATCTTTTAGGTAGGAGTCATGATTTATTCTACCTTACGGCATGGCCTTTTCGGTAGGTATTATATGATGTCCTTATCTTACGATATAATCTTTTAGGTAGGATCCATGATTTATTGTACCTTACGACATGTCCTTTGGTAGGTGTTATAAGATATCCTTACCTTACAATATAATCTTTTTGGTAGGAGTACAAAATATCTCGTCAAACCATCATATCAAAGAATCAAGAAAGAGTTTCACATTTCATATGAGAGTAAAACATAGCATAAGAGCTCTAACATTCTCTTATAGATCATGGGAACTTTTCTTGAGTTAATACATACTTGGGAACCCATAAAGTATCATAACATGCTTATCATATAAATTCATACAATAATCCCTCATCATCATCAAGAATCCTTGTCAAGTAATTTAATCAAACACATGGTGGGCAAATGCAATTCAAGAGTATAGAACAAGAAGGAGTAAAACCAAATCATTTCAAAGTTATTCAATTTAATCCACCAATATTGTAGTAAAACCCCTAATTTGGATATCATAAAAATCCATCTTAAAAGTTCACCATATATCATAGTTCAAATCATGTATAATCTCAATGGACATAAATCAACTCATAGTACAAGCTTAAAAATAGATATTCATGCATAATAAACAATACTTGATAAAACCCCAACATAAGTTTCACTCAACATTCATAATAAGATATACCCATAGGTATTATGACTTAAAATCATGTAATTTTCATAAAAAGAGAAGGTTGGGCTCCATGGGTGAAAGGACCCATGGAGAAACACCACATACCTTAAACTTGGGTTTTCTTGAGATGAGATTGAAGGAAACTTGGAGCTTGGATTGGGTCCTTGAGTTCCAAAATTTAGCTTTAAATCCTTGAATTTGAATGAGAAATTTGATGAAGTCTTGGAGAGGTTTTTGAGAGGGTTTTTGAGTGATATAGATTTGAAAAATGGCTAAGTATGGGAGATTCCTCGTTTAGATGAATGGGCATTAGGTGATGACCCCAATGCCCTTGGATGAAATAAGAGAACTAAGGAAAATAATATACTAGTCCACATATAGCCTGCATGCGGACCAAATGTGAAACCAAATTAACACTGCTTCGCTCTTAGGCCATGTCGCGCTTGGGGTGCAGATGCTCTCTGGAAATTGAAAATTAGTGAAAATTATTTTTCGCTGCGGGTCTTCTAAATTCTAGGTTATACCTATCTCCCACATAATTTTGCCCCTTTATCAAGAATATGAAGTTGGATTTTTGAAATGATGCACAGATTTGGAGATATATGAAAATTACGATTATGGGGCATTCCGAGGCACATGAGAGGCATTTCAATATCTCCCCCTTGCGAACATTTGTCCTTGAATGTCAAAGAAACATACGTAAGAGATGAAATCATGAGACTCTTAGCCCAACATGAATGTAAAAATGCACTTAGACACTATTTTCAAAAAGTTTCAAGATGAATGTCAAAAATCACCATGAACTTGATACCATGAATATGAATGCATGCAAAAATGTCATGAGGGTTGAAACTTAAACTTGAAATCATAGAAAGAACTTAATTTGCTATCTTAAGAGTGAATAGAATAAAGAGATACGATATCACTTCTTCATGCTTGCTTTGGCTCCCCAAGTGACGCTTTCGACTTGTTGATTCCACCAAAGAACCTTGACAGATACTACATCTTTGTTCCTCAACCTTCCCACATGTCTATCCAATATCTCCACCGGGACCTCTCATTGGTCAAATTATCCTCCACAATACCCCCATCCTCAAAGGGCTCTATAGCATTTGGGTCACCCATACACTTCCTCAACATCGATATTGAGGACCGGATGAACCATATTCACATCCATAGGCAACTCCAATTCATAGGAGACCTTACCAATTCTCCTCAAAACTCTATAAGGACCCACAAACCTTGGGCTCCATTTTCCTTCCTTGCCAAATCGGACCATACCCTTCACGGGTGAGACTTTCAAGTAAACCCAAACATCAACACAGGTATAAACTACCTTGGTACCTAAGGATACCATCTCCCCATTGGGAGAAAACCTCCACTTTACCATCATTCAACAAAGCCTTCAATTGTATCAAGATGGGGTCAAGGACTTGTTTCAACTTGACTTCCTCAATCAAAGAAGATTTGGAACGATCCTTAACCACTACACCACTATGTTTTCACTTCATTCCACTAACCCCAACCTCACTAACTGGTGAACCTCTCTAGCCACCTCCTTGTTACCCAAAATTCACACTTATCATATTTAGCTAACAACCTCTCATCCCTCAAAATTTGCATCACTACCCTTAAATAATTCACATATTCCTCTCGCTCAGAGAATAAATCAAGACATCATAAATAAAGACCACAACAAACATATCAAGATAGGGTTTAAAGACCCTACTCATGAGATCCATAAATATTGCCGGTGCATTAGTTAAGCCAAAAGACATTTCAACAAATTTAAAATGCCCATACCTAGTCCGAAAGGCCATCTTGGGAAAGTCACACCACCTCACTCTCACTTGGTGGTATCCGAACTGAAGATCAATCTTAGAAAAGTGACTAGCCCCTATCGGGAAGGACATCAAGAACTTATTTACCATCGGAACTGAGTTAATAGGAATGACTTTAGACTCAACATCCCTAACTTTTATGAGATAATAAATGCAACCCCTAGAGATCAATTTGGGCCTTAAGACAAGAAATGAATCTACCCTTAACTACCACATTAGAATCTTCCCACTTAAGTACAGATTCATTAGGGAATTGGAATCTAACTTTACGGGTCCTACAATCAATGGAAGCATGATACGCAAGTAACCAATCCACCCTAAGAATAATCTGAAAACCCACCATGCCAAGTTCCACAAAATCATAATTCAAGACTTCATACAATAAGAACATCAGATAACCCCTAGAGACTTTTCTAGCAACAATGGACTCACCAATGAGGGGTAGACACCTAAAAGGTTCACATAATAATTAGGGACAGACATGAAGATTATTAGCAACAAAAAGGAATAATGAAAGAAATAGTGGCACCTGGACCTATCAAAGCATGTGCATCAAAATAAAAAACCTTTAACATACCAGCAACAACATCGGGCACCTCATCCCCTCCTTGCCTCTCTTAAAGAGCATAAAACCAACTATGTTGTGGAGCATCCCCCCTTATTGGCCTTCTTGTGACTTTGATCAACACGACCACCTTGTCCTTGTGGTCGACTGTCTTTACCCTTGTTTTGAGCATGTGGACAATTCAGAATTTTGTGGCCCATCTTGCCACACCCAAAGCATGTACCTATGTTCCTCCAACATTTGACACTATGTTTCCTCCTATATTTTGGGCATCTAGGATGAGTCACTCCATCACCACCTTCTTCGAGCCTTGTGTTAGGCACCCTATCCTTAGCAACTCTCTATTTTGGAGTACTAAAGGATCTTGTCCTTGAAGCTCAAGACCTTTTTGAAACTGACCACCCTCAAATCGAGCCATCTTGGACTCCCTCTCGAGTTGTTCGACATAGGTCATGAGCCGAGACAAATCTATATCGCTTACAAGCATCGCAATACGAAACTCTTCATTTATCAAGTCAGACACCCCCAACATAAACTTGTTCATCCTTGACCTAGGTTCGGCAACCAATTGTGGAGCATAGCTTGTTGAACTAGAGGGTATACTTTGGCACACTTATGGAACCTTGCTTAAGATTCATGAAATCTATCATTTTAACCTCTCTCAACTCAATAGAGAAGAACAGATTGAGGAAGGCGACCTTGAACTCCTCCCAAGGAATAGCATCATGATTTCCCCTCTCCATTTTCCATTGCACAAACCAAATTTGAGCCACACCTTTTACTTGGTAGGCCGGTTGTTCCGCCTTCTCTTCCGAATTTACACCCGTGATAGATAGCACCTTATACATCTAATCTATGAACTCTTGGGGATCTTCCTCCGCCTTGGACCCATAAAACTCAAGAGGGTTCATTCTTGTGAAATCCCTCACCATTGAGGCCGGAGTAGGAGCATGAGGATCTTAGACCCCTTGGATCAATTGGTTGGTCATAGAATGGGCCAACAAAGTGGTAGCATTCTGGAACTCAACTTCGGTAGCTCCTCCACCTTGAGGAGCAGGATGAGCGGGTTGTCCCACGGGTGCACGGGCCCTCCTTGGTCTTCCTATTGGTACCGACATAATCTACAAGAGCACAGAAGTGTTCCTTAGGGAAGGAAGCCTTATCTTCACATCTAGAACACGACATAGACCATGAAGAAGTGAAACATTTCCTAAAACTCCTTATAGCCTCCCATTCATAGTTGTGGCGTGCTTCACAACAATGAATAAGACTCTAATTGACGCGATGTGTTGGATTTTCAAGGACCATTAACAACCTAGTGCTCCGATATCATGTTTTTCACGACCCAAGCCCAGACCCTAGACGTGACTCGGTGAATGAGAAGCCCGATGGCAACCCAAACAAGCCTCTTGATCGTAACATGCACACATCCTTGGTTGCGGAAGCAAAATAAGCAAAAACAAGAGTCAAGTAAAAAGGGAAAACAAGACTAAGAGAATATTTTTCATAAACATAAAAATCATAAGATAAGTCAAGCTTGAAAGTGTACATAAGCTTAATATCCAACAGCACCTTTACTTTAGATTTGGAGCGGGGGCTAAGACACTTTCCGGGTTCACCCTCATAATAATATGTATTCAACATAAAGAAGGAGTCTCAAATATATCATGAAATAAGTAGATATTGTCCTTAGAATTGAACACTCACCAAAGCTTTCTCCGAAGCAATAAACTTGCCACGTGGAGGAGGATGAGCAAAAGGAGCTTCGTTCCCTACACGGTGATATCATGTAGGCATAGAGTATGTATTAGTACATTTGAATGTACTAAGTATGCATGAGGCAATGCAACAAGAATCATATAATCCATAATAACAAGATGCTTAATCATAATCAAGGAACATAAACTCAATATGGAATATATGCTCAAAGCTTACACAAACATGCATGAGATGGGACAAATAGTCACCCACTTACCTTATTGTATAACCTTTTTTTGGAGAGTGTTACCAATACCTCTACCTTATGACATAACCTTTTTGGTACGTAGTATAAGATATCGCCTACCTTACAATACAATATTTTAGGTAGGAGCCATGAATTATTCTACCTTACAGCACGTCCTTTTCGATAGGTATTATAGGGTGTCCTTACGTTACGATATAATCTTTTAGGTAGGAGTCATGATTTATTCCGTCTTACGGCATGGCCTTTTCAGTAGGTATTATAAGATGTCCTTACCTTATGATATAATCTTTTAGGTAGGAGTCATGACTTATTGTACCTTACGGCATTGCCTTTTCGATAGGTGTTATAAGATGTCCTTATGTTATGATATACTCTTTTAGTAGGAGTACAAAATAGATCTTCAAACTATCACATCAAAGAATCAAGAAAGGGTTTCATGTTTTACGTGAGAATAAAACATAGCATAAGAGCTCTAATATTCTTTTGTAGATCATGGGAACTTTTCTTGAGTTAATAGAATCTTAGGAGCCCATAAAGTATCATAACATGCTTATGATGTAAATTCATACAGTATTCCCTCATCAACATCAAGAATTCTTTTCAAGTAATTTAATTAAACACATTATGGGTATATGCAATTCAAGAGTACAGAACAAAAAGGAGTAAAGCCAAATAATTTCAAAGTTATTCAATTCAAGCCACCAATATTGTAGTAAAATCCTTAATTTGGATATCATAAATATCCATCTCAAAAGTTCACCATAGATCATACTTCTCATAGTTCAAATCATGTATAATCTCAATGGACATAAATCAACTCACAGTATAAGCTTAAAAATAGATATTCATGCATAATCAACAATACTTGATAAAACCCAAACACAAGTTTCACTCAAATTCATAATAAGAGATACCCATAAGTATTATGACTTGAAATCATGCAATTTTCATAAAAAGAGAAGGTTGGGCTCCATGGGTGAAAGGACCCATGGATGAACAACACATACCTTAAACTTGTGTTTTCTTGAGATGAGCACGAAGGAAACTTGGAGCTTGTATTGGGTCCTTTATTTCCAAAATTTAGCTTGAAATCCTTGAATTTTAATGAGAAGTTTGATGAAGTCTTGTAGAGGTTTTTTAGAGGGATTTTGAGTGATATAGAGTTGAAAAATAGCTAAGCATCGGAGATTCCACGTTTAAATAGGCATTGGGTTATGACCTCGATGCCCTTAGTGAAATAAGATAACTGAGGAAAATAATACACTGGTCCGCTTCCAATCCACGACGTGGACTAAGCACGAAACCAAATTAATACTGCTTCGCACACAGGCCGCATCGCGGCTGAGGCGCGAATGCTCTCTAGAAATTGAAAATTAGCAAAAGTTATTTTTCAGTACGGGTCTTTAAAATCTGAGTTATATCCATTTCCCACTCAATTTTTCCCACTGATTATGAATATAAGTCGAATTTTTAAAATCATGCACAGATTTTGAGATATATGAAAATTATGATTATGGAGGCATTCCGAGGCACATGAGGGGCATTTCACTAATATTTTGAGTGCAGGTTTAATGAGTTCATGTGCATTGCATGACCGCATACTAAGTACATTCAAATGTACTAATGTATACTTTTGCCTATACGATCTAATCGTGCAGTGACCAAGGACCATCTTCATCCACCGTTCAACGACTAGATCGGATTTGAGATACTTGTTGTGGTGAGTCCTATCTTCCAAGGACAAACTACCATTCCTCTACCTAGATGCTTTTATTTATGTCATTCACTTTGATGGTGAGCTTGGGACATTTCTTGGTCCCCATCTTATCTTATGATTAATGGCATTGTTGGACATTTTTTAGATTCTTATACAGATACTTATTATGTGATGACATTAGAGCTTTTGTTTATGGTTATTATAGAATAATTATGAACATTGTGTTATGTATTTATGCTATGATGAGAATGATTCTAAGTCACATATTGTCCCATAGAATGAGTTATACTTATCCACCCCTTAGTTCTTATATACTATGTGTTTGTGTGAATCCATGTTAATCTCTATCTCTATGACATCCCCGTAGTGTGAGTCCTACTTTCCCATCCCTTAAAATTATGTGTTTACTATTTTGTACATATTTTCAAATTGATAATGTGTGAATGGATGCTATAAGGCTTGTTTGGGGACTCTTGGGTTCCCATTCGCCATGCCTCTCCTAGACCCTAGGTTCGGTTCATGACAAGCTTGGTATGATAGCACTAGGTTTGTATGTAATCCTCAACATGCCGCGTCGAGTAGAGTTTTATTCATGGGTGTGAAGTACACCATGCCTATGACTGGGAGGCTATGATGGCTCTCTAGAAATTGTCTCACTCCTTTATGTCTTAGGTCGTGCTTTGGACCATATATTATGGTTTCCTTATCCTGACGTTGTCCTTGCTACATTACAGAAGATTCCTCCATGAAAAGCTCCCCGGCTAATGAGGACCAAGTTCCTCAAGGGCCTATGGAAGAGCCTATCAATAATGGTAAATTTTGTATGACTTTTTCTATGCTCTCCCACACGGTGACTACTCATACTGGACAAGCTAATCTTCCTTCCCATGATCCCACTCCAGCTTATAGAGTGAGAGATTTCACCTGGATGAATCCTCCAGAGTTTCATGGCTCGAAGGATGATAAGGATGATCAAGAGTTCATGGATGAGCTCACTAAGGTGTTGAATGTTATGGGGGTGACTTCCAGAAGGCTGAGTTAGTTGCGTATTAGTTGTTCTTAATGGTTGATGGAGAGGTTCTGTGGTAATGATGTTAATTGGCAAGAGTTTAAGTTTGCATTTCTGGATCGTTTCTTCCCTCTTGAACTTAGGGAAGCTAAGATGATATAATTCATCAACCTCAAAAAGGGTGGTATGAGGGTGAGGTACTATGCCCTCAAGTTCACAATGCTCTCCAAGTATGCTCCTATGCTTGTGAATGACCCCCGTGCAAGAATGCACAAGTTTATTTATAGGATCTCTGATTTGATTGTGAAAAAATGTCATACGACTATGCTTATTCAGGATATGGACATCTCCAGGCTCATGACATATGCTAAGCGGTTCAAGGGAGAAAAGCTCAAAGAAAAGAGGGTCACTGAATATAAGAGGGCCCGTTATGATGGTGGGTTCTCCATCTCCTAGAGTAGTGATAGTCTTGGTTGCTTCCAATAGGGCCAAGGTTCTAATTTAAGGTTTGTTAATACTAGAGTGACTCCTCCCAAGGCACAGACTGAAGATGGACCATTTCCTCCTCGATGTGACAAGTGTGGAAAGGCTCACACCGAGAAGTGCTTATAGGGTTGGCTGCTTGCTTTGGCTATGGAGAGATGGGGCACAAGCTTACTGATTTTCTGAAGACACTGAAGAAGGGTCAAATGGTTCAATGTAATCAAGCCCAACCAAGAGCACCAAAAGATGCTGCTCTAAGAAACAACAGTTTTTATGCTTTGCACACTCGACAGGATGTGGAGGGAGCTCTAGATGTTGTGACTGGCATGTTGAAAGTCTTTGATTTTGATGTTTATGATTTACTTAATCCAGGTGCCAATTTATCTTTTGTGACTCCTCTTTTGGATGTTAAGTTTGGTTTGAGTCCTGAAATCTTGAGGGAGCCTTTTTTAATCTATACTCCCGTGGTGAATCTATTGTTGCTCATAGAGTCTATCGAGGTTGTCCTGGTAAATCTATTATTGCTCATAGAGTCTATCAGGGTTGTCCAGTCTCTGTTTTGCAAAAAGTCTTCCCATGCGATCTTGTGGAACTTGAGATGTTTGATTTCAATGTTATTCTTAAGATGGATTGGTTGCATGCTTCATATGCTTCTATAAATTGTAGAACCTGGAAAGTCATGTTTCGATTTCCGGATGAGCCCATTCTTGAATGGAAGGGTAGTGACTCCATTATTAACGGTCGATTTATTTTCAACCTTAAGGCTAGAAAGATGATTTCTAAGGGGTGTATTTATCATATTGTGAGGGTTAAGGATGCAAAATCTGAGTCACCTACTCTTGAATCGATTCTGATAGTGAATAAGCTTCCATATATGTTTCTCGAAGATTTGCCTGGTATTCCTCTTCGAAGGGAAGTAGACTTTGGCATAGATCTTCTTCTGAATACTCAACCTATATCTATTCCTCCTTCTGTATGGCACCGACTGAGTTGAAAGAGTTGAAAGATCAGTTTAAGGATTTATTAAAGAAAGGCTTTATTAGGCCAAATATATATCCATGGGGTGCTTCAATGTTATTTATAAGAAAGAAAGATAGGTCTCTTCGAATATGCATTGATTATAGAAAATTTAATAAGGTAACCATCAAGAATAAGTATCTGTTTCCAAGGATCGACGACTTGTTTGATCAACTTCAAGGGGCCACCCATTTCCCAAAGATTAACCTCCATTCCGGTTATCATCAGTTGAAGGTTAGAGAGTGTGACATTCCTAAGACGCCTTTTTAGACTAGGTATGGGCATTTTAAATTTGTGGTGATGTCGTTTGGTTTGAGTAATGCTCCGGGCCATGTTTATGGATCTTATGAATCGGGTATTTAAGCCATTCTTTGATAGTTTTGTGGTTGTCTTCATTGATGATATCTTCATTTATTCCCGAAGTGACGGGAGCATATGGATCATTTTGAGGTTGGTTCTTCAGACTTTGAGAGAGAAGAAATTGTATGCTAAGTTTAGCAAATGTGAGTTTTGGTTTGGTGAAGTAGCTTTTATTAGTCATGTTGTATTCGGTAATGGTATTATGGTTAACCCCAAGAAGATCGAGGTCATAAAGAATTGGCCTAGACCATCGACTCCTTCGGATATACGAAGTTTTCTTGCGTTTGCTGGTTATTATAAGAGGTTTGTTGAAGGTTTCTCATCTATTTCATCTCCATTGACCAAGTTGACCCAAAAGAAAGCCAAGTTTGTATGGTCGGACGAATGTGAGAAGAGCTTTCAGACTATAAAAGATCGGCTTACTGCGGCTCTTGTTTTGAATTTACAAAATGGCTTAGATGCGTTTGTGGTGTATTGTGATGTTTCTTGGATCGGGTTGGGTTGAGTGCTTATGCAACATGATAAGGTGATAGCTTATGCGTTGAGGCAATTGAACATACATGAGTATAATTACTCGACTCATGATCTTGAGTTAGTGGCGATGGTCTTTTTCCTTGAAGATTTGGAGACACTATTTATATGGAGTTCATGCTGATGTTTTCACCTATAACAAGGGTTGGCAATATGTGTTCACTCAAAGGGATCTTAACTTGAGGCAAAGGAAGTGGTTGGAACTCCTTAAAGACTATGAATGAGTATGCAATATCATCCCGATAAGGCAAATATTGTAGCCGATGCTCTTAGTAGGCTATCTATAGGAAGTGTGGCTCATTTTGAGGAAGAGAAGAAGGAGTTGACAAAGGATGTTCACCATTTGGCTAGGGTGGGTGTTAGGTTGGACGACTCTAATGATAGTGCTATTCATTTTAAGAATGGGATGGAATCTTCTATGATTGTCGATGTCAAGCTAAGCAACATTTAGACCCATCATTTGTTGTGTCGAAGAAGTACATTGCCGAAAAGAAGGTAAAAGTTTTCTCCAAAGGGGGAGATAGTGTACTTATGTATGAAGATCAGTTATGTATTCCAAAATGCTGATGATCTTAGGAGCGTGATCATGAGTGAAGCCCATAACTCTCATTATTCTATTCGCTCGGGATCTACTAAGATGTATCAAGATTTGAGGAAAGTGTGTTGGTGGCATAGTATGAAAAATGATATAGCCAAGTTTGTATCCGAATGTCCTAATTGCCAACAAGTAAAGTTAGACCACCAAAGGCCCAGTGGTTTGGTTCAAGATATTGAAATTCCTATTTGGAAGTGGGAAGATGTGAATATGGATTTTGTGGTTGGTTTGCTTAGACCCGAAGGCTATTTGAGTCGATTGGGTTATTATTGATCGGATGACTAAATCGGCCCATTTCCTACCCATGAAGACTACCTTTAATGCCAAAGATTATACAAGATTATATATCCAGGAGTTGGTAAGGTTGCAGGTTGTGTAAAGGTCTATCATATCGGATCACGGCACATAATTTACTTCTCACTTTTGGAGGTCATTTCAAAGAGGACTTGGTAATAAGGTGAAGTTGAGCACAACTTTTCATCCTCAAATTGATAGGCAAGCTAAGAGGACAATTCAAATTTTGGAGTATATATTGAGGGCTTGTGTGTTGGAATTCAAGGGTAATAGAGATGATTATCTTTCACTCATTGAGTTTGCTTATAACAATAGCTTTCATGCTAGCATTGGAATAGCACCACTTGAAGTTTGTATGGTAGGAGATGTAAATCTCTAGTGGGACCATTTTAGTTGGGAGATATGTCTTTAATTGGCCTAGATTTGGTGTTGGAAGCAATGAGAAGGTAAG
Source organism: Solanum clarkiae (assembly GCA_011800125.2). Classification (NCBI taxonomy): domain Eukaryota; kingdom Viridiplantae; phylum Streptophyta; class Magnoliopsida; order Solanales; family Solanaceae; genus Solanum; species Solanum clarkiae. The sequence goes on from JAABOM020000001.1 coordinate 9,704,109, forward strand.
TTGATTAGGGAGAGGTTGAAGACAGCTCAAAGTCATCAAAAGTCTTATTCAGATGCTAGGAAGAGAGATCTTGAGTTTCCTATTGGTGATTGAGTGTATGTGAAGGTCTCACCCATGAAGGGTGTAATTCATTTTGGTAAGAATGCCAAATTGAGTCCTCGGAATGTAGGTTCATATGAGATTGTTGAGCGGATTAGGAATATGGCTTTTAGGTTGGATTTGCCTCCATATTTGAATTCTATTCACCCGGTTTTTCATGTGTCTATGTTGAGGAAATTAAGTGGTGATATTAGTACCACTATTCTTTTGGAAGGTATTGAGGTTGAGGAGAACTTGTCTTATGAGGAGCTTTCGATTGAGATTTTGGATAGGCAAAAAAAGTGACTTCACAACAAGGATGTAGCTTCGGTTAAGGTGCTTTGGAGAAATCAACATGTGGAGAGCTACATTGGAGGCAGAGTTGGACATAAGGAAATGAATATGCCCGAAATTTTAAATTCCATATATCTCAAAATTCGTGTGCCATATCGAAAATCCGACTTCATATTCTTGTTTAGGAGGTCAAAATTAGGGGGGGAGGATCTAACCCCGATTTAAGAGCAAACGATTAGCAATATCAATTTTCCTAATTTTTCTTATCCAAAACGATCTGCGACAGCACCACAATGCGTAACTGTCATGGACATGTGTTAATATGACCTCCGCGACAGGTTCGTGTCGTGGACTAGAGCAGACCTATGTATTTTGTTGCCAGTGATTTCTATCTCGGTTCAAGGCTTTTGGGTCTTGGGCCCAAGTGTTCCCAAACATGTTTTTACCTATACTTAGCCTTATTTCACCCTCATATCATCCTATACATTTCCCAATACTCACTCAAACACTTAGCCATATTTTCACTCCAAAATTCAAGTTTCAAACCCTCATCCAAAACTAAGGATTTCCTTCAAGCTTCAAGCCTCCATTTTCAATCTTCATCAAGAACTTCTTCAAAGCTAAGGTATGTGGGTTTTATCCATTGGGTCCTTTCACCCATATTGCGTTAATCTCCTTTCTACTCAATTTTCATGATTTAAAGTTGATTTTACAAAAGGGTTTACTATTATTAACGTGTCTATGAACTATGTTAAAGCTAGGTAAAGTTGTGACTGTTTTACTTTGTTTAAGCTATAAATCTTGGTTCTAATGTAAGATTTGATGAGGGGTTTTGATGTATATTACTTGCGGGTGTTGTATGGTGTTGATTGAGGGTTTTACATGAGTTTTTTTTTGTATTATTTCATCTCTAAATTGAATGGTTTTGTACTACCATTTCACACCCTGTAAGTGTTTGTTAAAATGTCCAATTATGGTTTCTTGAGGAATTGAAGGTCCAAAGCATGAAATATGATATGACTGATGTTATAATGATTAAATGACCTTATGTATATTATAAATCCTATATTAAGTGTTGCATTAGACCATGCCCAATTGGGGGGTCTAGGAACCCGGATAACCGAGATAGGGGTTTGTACTCATCAACCGAGGGAAGGGTTTGTACTTCTCCACCTAGTGATGGGGCGGCATCATCACTAACCGATTTGGGGGTTTGTACTCATCAACTATGTGAAGGATTAGTACTTCACCACCTAGGTGATGGGGCGGCATCATCATCAACCGATTGAAGGATTAGTACTTCACCACCCAAGTGATGGGGCGGCATCATCACTAACCTACCAAGGGGTTTGTACTTTGTAAATCTAGCTTGGTCTATTCTACACATATGATATCCTATATGATCATGAGTTATTAAGCATGTTTTAATTTAGCATTGAGCAAACATGCCATACTGTTATATGTTGTCTATTGCCTATTGCTATACATTTATATTATGATGCCTATATCTTGTTGCATTGCATCCTACATAGTTAATACATTCAAACGTACAAACACATACTCTTGTCTACATGACATCACCATGTAGGAACCGGAGCCCAAGTCGATCATCCTTCTCCACATGGCTAGTTCAGTGATACTCAAGCTAGTTGGTGAGTCCTCCACTTCTGGGACCTTATTGTATGTTCGCTTGTTAAGTATTGAGACATTCTTCTTTATGTTCCATTTTGACTATGAGGGTGATCCTGGTTACTTTCTTAGCCCCGCTCTCATCAATGTATTAGAGGTATTTGTTGGACGTATTATGTATCTTTGTTAAGATCCTCAACTCTATTGTTTTTGATGTCTATGATATGAGTTTGTCTTTTGTCTCTTGATTATGATGTTGTGCAAGCTTTTTCCCTAGCCCATTGCCCTCTATTCTTACTCTTTTATGTTGTTTCTATTGCTTCTGCGACCAAGGATGTGTAATGATGTTCCAAGAGGCTTGCTTGGGGTCCCTTTGGGTTCCTCTTGCATCGTTTCATGTCTAGGCCCTAGGCTTGAGTCGTGACAAACTTGATATTAGAGTACTAGGCTGATAGATCCTCGGAGTCCAACACACCATGCCGATTGGAGTCCAATTCATGGTTGTGAAAAGCACCATGACTATGAATAGGAGGCTATGAGGCATTTTGGGAAATGTTTCCCTTCTTCATTTTCTAAGTCATGCTATGGAGTAGTGGTAAGTTCTCCTAATGATTGTTCTTTGCTATGCTAGATCATGCCAATCACTAGAGGAAGATGAGCCCAAACTCCTGAGGAGCAACCTAACAATAGTGAGCTCCGGGATGCTCTCCCTATGCTTTCCAAGTGGTGGCCAACCAAGTCAATCAAGGGGCCCAAGCCCCTCATGCTACAACCGTGGGAGCTAGGGTAAGGGACTTCACGAGGATGAATCCTTCGGTTTTCTAAGGGTCAATGGTGCATTAAGATCCACAAGAGTTCATTGATAAGGTCTACAAAATTTTGAATATCATGGGTGTTGGACCGAAGGAAAATATGGAGTTGGCGGCATACCAGCTCCAAGGGGTAGCCCAAATACGGTGTGATCAATAGAAGGGTGGGAAGAGAATTGGTAATGAGATGCTTTGGGAGGAATTCAAATTGGCTTTCCTTAATCGGTTTTTCCTTCTTGAGCTTAGGGAAGCTAAGATGGTAGAGTTCACGAACTTGAAACAAGTTGCTATGAGTGTGAGGGAGTATGCCCTCTAGTTTAATCAACTTTTGAAGTATGCTCCTCATTTGGTGGCTGATCCTAGATCTAGGATGAATAAGTTCGTGATAGGGGTCTATAACTTGGTAAGTGAAGAATGTCGATCCGCCATGCTAATAAGTGACATGGGTTTGTCTCGGTTGATAACCTATGTCGAGCAAATAGAAGAGGAAAAATTGAGGAAGAGGAAGGGGCAAGAGGCCAAGAGGGCCCGGTTGGAGGGTAAATTTCAAAAGGGTAATAGGTTTCATCAAGACCAAGGTCCTTCTCATGCTAATAATAGGGGGTTTGCCAATGACTTCCCTAGGCCTCAAGGTGTTAGTGGTGTGGCTCCTACAGATATGTGCCTTAGATTTGGAAAGAGTCATAATGGCCCGTGTTTGAAGGGTTCTAATGCATGCTTTAGTTGTGGGGAGCTTGGTCACAAGAAGATAGATTGTCCAAAAAACCATGACAAGGTTCGGGGTACAAATGCGGTTCCATTGGGTAGAGGTAGTTCTCAAGGTGGTACCCCAAGGCACAACTGGTTTTATGCACTACATGGGAGGCAAGGGGTTGGTGAGGTCCCCGATGTCATTACCGATGTGTTGATATATGCTTTGATTGATTTGGATGCCACACTTTCCTTTATTACCCCTTTTGTTCCTAAAAAGTTCTATGTTGACCCCGAGTTGTTGCATGAGTCATATGAAATGTCTACTCCTATTAGTGCCTCTATTGTTTCTAGGTAAGTTTATAGGAGTTGTCCTATTTGTATTTTGCATAGGTTGTTGCCTTGTGATCTTGTTGAATTAGACATGGTAGATTTTGATGTTATTCCTAGGATAGATTGGTTGCATGCCTACTATGCTTCTATTGATTGTAGAACCCAGAGGGTCAAGTTTCAATTCCCTAATGAACTCGTACTTTAGTGGGAAAGTCAAGATGTAGTGGTCAAGCGTAGATTCATTTCATACATTAAAGCCCATAAGTTGATTTCTAAGGGGTATTTGTATCATCTTGTGAGAGTTAGAGATATGGAGTCTAAAGCCCCTTCCATTGAGCCAGTCCCAGTTGTAAATAAGTTTCTTGATGTCTTCCCAAATGACCTTCCCGGTGTCCCTCCCGAAAGGGAGATAGATTTTGGCATAGATCTCCTTCTCAATACTCAACATATATCTATTCCCCCTTATGGTATGGCCCCGACGAAGTTGAAAGAATTAAAGGAACAATTGAAAGATTTGTTAGAGAAGGGATTTATTAGACCTAGTCAATCACCTTGGGGTGCTCCGGTGTTGTTTGTTAAGAAGAAGGATGGGTCACTTAGAATGTGCATTGACTACCGGCAACTTTATAGGGACACCATTAAGAAGAGGTATCCCCTTCCAAGGACTGATAACTTGTTTGGCCAATTGCAAGGGGCTAGCTTCTTCTATAAGATGTCCGGGTATCATCAAGTGAGGGTGAGGGAGTGTGATATTCCTAAGACGGCCTTCTGGGCTAGATATGCGCATTATGAGTTTGTTGTGATGCCGTTTGGGTTGACCAATGCACTGGCCATTTTCATGGACCTAATTAATAGGGTCTTCAAACCTTACCTTGATTCCTTTGTTGTGGTATTCATTGATGATATTTTAATCTATTCACATAGTAGGGAGGAGCATATAGGGCATTTTAGGGTTGTGCTGCAAAGATTAAGGGAGGAGAAATTGTATGCCAAATATGACAAATGTGAATTTTGGTTGAAGGAGGTTGCATTCTTGGGTCATGTGGTGTCGGAAGATGGTGTAAAAGTGGATCCTATGAAGACCGATATGATTAGAAATTGGCCTAGACCATTGACCTTGTCGGATATAGGAGCTTCTTAGGCCTAGCTAGTTATTAAAGAAGGTTTGTGAATGTGTTCTCCTCCATTGCTTACCCTATGACAAAATTGACACAAAAGAAGGTTAAATTTGTGTGGATCGATGAGTGTGAGTGGAGCTTCCAAACATTGAAAGACAAGCTTGTGTCCGCTCTTATGTTGTCACTAGTCTTAAAGGATTTGTGGTGTATTGTGATGCTTTCCGGGAAGGTTTGGGTTGTGTGTTGATGCAAAATGGTAAGGTCATAGCTTATGCTTCTATACAACTCAACGTACGCGAAAGGAACTATCCTACCCATGATCTAGAGTAAGCAGCCATTGTGTTTGAATTAAAGATTTAGTGTGTGACTTGTATGGGGTGCATATGGATGTGTTCACCGATAATAAGAGCCTTGAATATGTCTTCACTCAAAGGGATCTCAACTTGAGGCAAAGGAGTAGGTTAGAACTTCTTAAAGACTATGACATGAGTGTGCACTATCATCCAGGTAAGGCAAATATGGTGGAAGATGCTTTGAGTAGGATATCTATGGGTAGATTAGCCCATGTTGATGGTGTTGATAGGGAGATGACTAGAGAGGTGCACCAATTGGCTAGATTGGGGGTTAGGTTGGAAGAGGTTGGTGATAATGGCATGGTTGTTGTTGATGGGTCAAAGTCTTCATTGGTTGATGAGGTGATAGCAAAACAAGATTTGACTCCTCCTTGCTTGAATTGAAGGCCTTGGTGAAGGAGGGTAAAATAGAGGTTTTCTCCCAAGGGGGAGATAGTTCTCTTAGGTACCAAGGTACGTTGTGTTTTCCTCGTTTTAATGGTTTGAGGGAGAAGATTCATGATGAGGCCTACAATTCTTCTTATTCTATGCACCCCGGTTCCACCAAAATGTATAAAGACTTGAGAGATGTGTATTGGTACGGTGGCTTAAGAGGGATATTGCCAAGTTCATTTCCGGTTTCCATAGTTGTCAACAAGTGGAAGCCAAATATCAAAGGCCGAGAGGCCTAACGCAAGACATAGAGATTCCTACATGGAAGTGGGAGGTGATTAATATGGATTTTGTGGTTGTTGCCCAAGACTAGAAAAGGTTTTGATTCTATTTGGGTGGTAGTTGATAGGACAATGAAATCGACTCCCTTTCTACTGGTTAAGACCACATATGGGGCTGAAGAGTATATAAGGTTGTATATCCATGAGTTGGTGAGGTTGCATGGGGTTCCTTTGTCCATAATATCGGATCGTGATTCATAATTCACTTCACACATTTGGAGGTCTTTTTAAAGGGGTCTTGGTACAAAAGTTCACCTTAGTACGGCCTTCCACCCTCAAATGGATGGCCAAGCCAAAAGAACAATTCAAACCCTTGAAGATATGCTTAGGGCATATGTATTAGAGTTGAGGGGCAGTTGAAATGACCATATTCCTTCGATTGAGTTTGCCTACAACAATAGCTGCCATACTAGCATCAGTGTGGCTCCTTTTGAGGCTCTTTATAGGAGACGTTTTAGATCACTAGTTGGTTGGTTTGAGATTGGAGAGGTGGTTTTGTTGGGATTGTATCTGGTTATGGAGGCTCTTGAAAAGATTAGGATGATTAGGGAGAGAATAAAGACAACCCAAAGTCATAAAAAATCCTATGCCGATGTGAGAAAAAGAGACCTTCGATTCAAAGTGGGTGATTGGTTTTATTTGAAGGTTTCCCCAATGAAAGGTATGGTCCGTTTTGGTAAAAAGGGGAAGTTGAGTCCAATATATGTTGGTCCTTATGAGGTCTTGAAGAGGGTTGGCAAGGTAGCTTATGAGTTGAAGTTGCCTAGGGAAATGAATTTGGTTCACCCGGTGTTCCGTGTCTCTATGTTGAGAAAATGTGTTGGTGATCCTAATGCTATTGTGCCTCTTGATGCTATAGGTATTATTGAGGATAACTTGACCTACGAGGAGGTTTTGGTTTAGATCTTGGGTAGACAAGTGAAGAGATTGAGGAACAAGGAGGTGGTGTCCGTTAAGGTCCTTTAGAGAAACCAATAAATCAAAAATGCCACTTGGGAGGCCGAAGCGGGTATGCAAAAGCGATATCCTTATCTTTTCTACTCCACTCAAGCCTAAGGTACCAATTATAAGTCCCCTATGTGAATTCAAGTCTTATATTTCAGCCCCTATGTCATTCATATGCATTCATGTTTAAGTTGACAAAATTAATGATGATTTTACACTTATGTTGAGGTTCTGAAAATGGTGTTTGAATGTAATGTTGCATTATTGTTGTGGCAGATTTATTCTTGATTACTCTCATTTTTTAAGTCTCTTTTACATTCGGGGACGAGTGTTCCCAATGGGGATATATTGAAACGACCTCAAAAAGTGTCCGAAAATGTGCCTCAGAATGCCCGAAATTTTAAATTCCATATATCTCAAATTTTGTGTGCTATATCAAAAATTCGAATTCATATTCTTGTTCAGAGGGTCAAAATTAGGGGGAGGAGGGTCTAACCATATTTAAGAGCAAATGATTAGCAATTTCAATTTTCGTAATTTTTCTCATCCTGAATCGATCTGTGATAACACCGCGACACACAACTATCGCAGACCTGTGTATTTTGTTGCCAGTGATTTCTATCTCGGTTCAAGGATTTTGGGCCTTGGTCCCAAGTATTCCCAAATGTGTTTTTACCTATACTTATCCTTATTTCACCCTCATATCATCCTAAACATTTCTCAATGCTCACTCAAATACTTAGCCATATTTTTACTGCAAAATTCAAGTCTCAAAACCCTCATCCTAAACTAAGAATTTCCTTCAAGCTTCAAGCCTCCATTTTCAATCTTCATCAAGAGCTTCTTCGAAACTATGGTATGTGGATTTTAGCCATTGGGTCCTTTCACCCATGGTGCCCTAATCTCCTTTTTCCTCAATTTGTATGATTTGAAATTGATTTTACAAATGGGTTTACTATTATGAACATGTCTATGAACTATGTTAAAGCTGGGTAAAGTTATTAATGTTTTGCTATGTCTTGAGCTATAAATCTTGGATCTAATGTAAGATTTGATGAGGGGTTTTGATGTATATTGCTTGAGGGTATTGCAAGGTGTTGATTGAAGGTTTTACATGGGATTTTCTTGCATGATTCAATCTCTAAATTGCATGGTTTTATACTACCATTTCACACCCTCTAAGTGTTTGTTAAAATGTTTGATTATGGTTTCTTGAGGAATTGAAGGTCCAAAGCATGAGATATGATATGATTGATGTTATGATGATGAAATAAGCTTATATATATGATAAATCCTATACAAATAGTTGCATTAGACCATGGCAAATCTTGGTGGTCTAGGAACCCGGTTAACTTAGATGGGGGTTTGTACTCATCAACCGAGGGAAGGGTTTGCACTTCTCCACCTAGTGATGGGGCGGCATTATTACTAACCGATTTGGACGTTTGTACTCATCAACCGAGTGAAAGTTTAGTACTTCACTGGGCGGCATCATCACCAACCGAGTGAAGGGTTAGTACTTCACCACCTAAGTGATGGGACGACATCATCACTAACCTCTGAAGGGGTTTGTACTTTGTATTCTAGCTTGTTCTATTCTACACATATGATATCTTATATGAGCATGAGTTATTAAGCATGTTTTACATTAGCATTGAGCATACATACCATATTGTTGTGTGTTGTCTATTGCCTATTACTATGTATTTAGATTATGATGCCTATCTCTTGTTGCATTGCATCCTATATACTTAATACATTCAAACACACTAATGCATACTCTTTCTTACATGATATCACCATTTAGGAACTGGAGCCCAAGTTGATCATCCTTCTCCATGTGACTAGTTCGATGATACTCAAGTTAGTTAGTGAATCCTCCACTTCGGGGACCTTAGTCTATGTTCTCTTGTTATTACTTTATGTTCCATTTTGACTATCAGGGTGAGCCCGGTTGCTTTGTCTTGGCCCCTACTCTTATCTATGTATTAGAGGTATTTGTTGGACGTGTTATGTATCTATGTTAAGAGCATTGACGCCATTGTTCTTGATGTCTATGATATGAGTTTGTCTCTTCTCTCTTCATTATGATGTTGTGCAAGCTTTTTCCTTAGTCCCGTTTCCCCCTATTCTTACTCATTTATGTTGTTTCTATTGCTTTACCAAGGATGTGTAATGATGTTCCAAGAGGCTTGCTTAGGGTCCCTTTAGGTTCACCTTGTGTTGTGTCACGTCTAGGTCCTAGGCTTGGCTCGCGACATATAATGAAACGATAACCCCATCTATTCCAATATACTCAAGCCTAAGGTATTAGGTTCTTCCCATTTCGAGTGGTCGTAATTCTTCTACTCTTGAGTTTCATGACATGACATGCATACATGTGTACAAAATGATTTTTAAGATGTTTTGAATGATTTGAATATGTTTTGACATGAGTTTTATGTACTTTATCATTTTCAAGTGGTGAAACATACATTGTATCAAATGTTTTGATATTTCATGTTCTATATCAAGTCTTTCAAGCTTTGTTCTAGCGCATCTGAGGACGAACGTTGCCAAGGGGGAGATGATGTAAGGACCCGGATATTGTATGACGACAATGGAGCTTGGAAATTTAGTTTCGAAAAGTTTTTGACCAAGGTGAAACTTCAGGGAAGCCTCCACGGGCCGTGTGAAGGTATGCGGACCATGTGGAGTTGCCTCGAGGTGGCCCTTGGCCATATGTGTAGAGTGTTGCCTTGGCCTTAAAAATCTATATTTTCGCCAAGGCACTTCACACATGGACCTCTCACAAAATGTATAGCCTTTCATTGTCTGTGAGGCCTATTGTATGGGAATTGTAGTAAAAATTTTCTAAGTATTGGGTCATCATCTCAGAATTTTGTTAATGAAGAAACTTTCTAAGTGAAGCTTCATAGGAGGCCACACGGTCCGTGTGACCTCTCACAGGCCGTGAAGCCCTCCGTATAGGTGTTGGCATGGAACTTTTCTAAGTATGAAATTATCGTCTTGGACCTTTGTCAGTGGAATTTTTTTTAAGTATCTTATCATGGAAGGTCACACGGACCATACGCCCTCCCACGGGACCCCTGGCAACATTTTTTCTACTCATTTTATTAACGATATTTTCATAATTATGGTTTCTCCTAAGGGTCTTTTGTGACTTTCTATGCTATCTAAAGATATTGAAATGTCCTATACTCTATTTTCCTCATTCAAATTCACTCTTACACTTGGAATTACATTCGACTCTCTTAACAACTCCTCTCAAAGACTCTAGTGGAGAATTAGCTTGGTATTCAAGGAAGGACTCCATTTTTCATAAAATTCTTCTTATTTCTTCTTGGAGAACTTAGATATATGGGATTAATTCTTGGTCCCTTTCAACAAAAAAGAGCCAAGCTCTTTTACACTTGATTTATGGAATTTAAACGTACTTACTTATGCATTTTGAAAATTATTGTTTATTAAATTCAATTGATGAATATACTATGTTTTATCGTTGATTTTAAAGTGATTTATGCTCTAATATGATGAATTGCATTGATGTTATGAAGATATGAATGTGCATGTCCCTCCTTTTAAGCTAGATTTAAGCATGGGTAATCTATATTATGATTTAAATGTGGATTTTACTTATAGATTTACTAGAATTTCATAATGTATTGTTGATTTAAGATTGAATCTCTATTGCCCATGGTATTGTCATCTCATTCATGGCATATGCATACATGAAGATGGTTTTCATGAAATTTATGATGTGGGCTAAGTCCCAATAATAATGAAGATGATGTTTTAAATGAAAGTATGGGTATGATAAGAATGTGATCACATAAATATCTATGATTATGGCTTTTTGAACAAATGATGGGTGTTTTACATCAAATATTCATGTATGAAGGAGCATAAAATTAAGATTGGAGGCCGGGTGCGCTATCCTCAAGGGTCCATACTCCTTTCTCATATCTATGCACTTAATGGAGCTATTCCTATGCATGAAAATATGACAAGAAGTATGATTTGACTTTTTATCCCAAGTATGCATGAAAATGAAATACGTTTGCCTTTTAAGCCTAAGTATGCATGGAAATAATTTGAAAGTCTTATGCCTCTTTTACAAGCACGTATATGTATAAGCATTCTTGTGGGATGATGACTTAGCACTGATCGGATTGAAGGTAGGGTGGGCTATCTCCAAGGTTCCATACTCTTTTCTCTAGAACTATGTGCGTAACATAGGATTATGCTTATGCCCTTTTGGGAATGATGATGATGAATGTTAATGGATCTACTTTTGGCAAGTAGGTCACCTCATTATCTGTTGTGGGGAAAATGACGGAGCTCCAAGTTATAGCTCACTTGGTCTTATGTCGGTTATGGTCTAATCTCGTTATATTTGAAGTACTTTAACATTCATACATCATGCATTTCATGGCATATTGATATAATATTCTCTTGTTATATAATTCTTTCTATATATATGCCCTTGTCATCTAACATTGAATGTAGGTTTAATGAGCTCATGTGCATTGCACTACCGCATACTTAGTACATTCAAACGTACTAACACATACTTTTTGCTACATGATCTAACCATTTAGGGACCGGAGACTACCTTCATCAACCGTTCAACGGCTAGATTGGATTTGAGATACTTTTTGTTTATATTATTTACTTTGAGGGTGAGCCCTGGACATGTCTTGACCCCCATCTTATCTTATGATTAGAGGCATTGTTGGACATCTTGTAGACTTTTGTACAAATATATCTTATGTAATGAAATTAGATCTTCTGATTATGGTTATTATGGAATGATTATGAGCATTCTGTTATGGATTTATGCTATGATATGAAAGATCCTAAGTCGTGTATTACCTGCATAGAGTGAGTCATACTTACCCGAACCTTAGTCTATATATGTTATGTGTTATGTGAATCCATGTTAATCCCGATCCCTATGACATCTGTATAGCGCGAGTCCCACTTTTTAGCATACACCCGGCCGAACCCATTTATTTCCAGCATACAATACATCATCCCTGTTAAACTGACACACCCTTGATTTTTGTTTTTCCCTTCACGTCCCTTTTCTTTTATTCATCAATTTCAGTAGCAACAATCCAGCCAAAAGCAGCCGCATACAATACTAAAACCATCTAACGTCCAAATTGACAACAACCAAGCCTTTGAGTAGTGAACCAGAAAGCTGCGACCAACGGAAATCAGCTGTGACAAACCAGGCTAACGTCCAAGAAACGAGCAGTTTTAGCCGACCCTAAATCCACAACCCCCAAAATCGTCCAAATTCCCCCCCCAAAATGACCTAAATTTTGCCTATAAAAGCTTCACTTTGTTCACTGAAAAGGGAGTTTTTTTTGGTCGGCTTCTTCTCTTAAAATACAAGCTTTATGTTTTTTTTCATTCTAGAGTTCATAAAACCCAGAAACTGAAATCTTGTTCTTCCATATTTTTAACCCGTAGCGGCAGAGGTGGTGTTATTACTGCCTGTCATTTCAAGCTCGCTACTCAGGAGAAGGTATTATTTTGATTTGAACCTAATTGTGTTTAGGATGAAATGCACGGTCATTAAATATGATGTTCAATTTGATGCTTGCCGTGTTGTCACGACCTGGTCCCCTGGTCCCGGTCATGATGGTGCCTGCTAAGTCCCACCTTCAGGAAAGCCAATGCCTAATCCAAGGGTACCTGTCCAAGCTCTCTAGTCCAAACCAAATCGATACAATAATAAGATATATGCCAAAACCTGCCCAGAACCTGGAAGTCCACTGTACAGAGCTACAATAACTGAAATACAAGTTGATATACGTAAAGTCCAAACCAAAATATAATACACAACCCAAGAGTACTACTACAAATACATAATACGACAATATAAGGCCAATGTCTGACAACAAAAGCTGGCCATCAAAAGAAGGAGACTCCGACAAAGCCAACGTTGCCAGTGCTAACCTAAAAGTAGTCTCCTACACTCATTGATCCTCTGAACTCAGTTCCTTTGAGTAAGGTGTGGAACTACACCTTGGAAAGATGCATAAATAGGGGTGAGTACCAAAAAAGGAACCCAATCGTCATCATCGTCCGACCAAGTAAAATAGTAAGCATAAATAAAGTCCAAATATACAGGAAACTGGATAGTGTATCAAAACGAAATCAGATCAAGGCATAAGCATGTCTGTGGACCTTCAAACCATTACTGCAACAATCAAAATAAAGAACAATGATCACCTGAACTAATCTAGTACTAAACATCGATGCCAACTGACAAAGACTACGAAGGCCAATACCACAACTGCTCCCAGCTGAGATATAGTGGTATGCGCGAGTGCAACGTCTTAGTATCTATGCCATTACGCCAATGGGCCGCTATAAGCCTAGAAGGTACACCCTTGCACAATAAATCATACCGTAGATAACCATATCATCCAATAGAACCATCATAGAGCCCAACTCTCCGTATTATCAAAACAAGGATCTAGTGTATGTGGGTTTTAAGGCCCTAGTGACTAAGCTTGAATGCCCCCTAAGACCCCATAAGCCCAGGAGGTACACCTATGCACAATCAAGATGTGAATAGGTGAGTGGATCCACAGGTAAACAATCACATAAATCTGGGTCCTCGACCCTGTGCCGGCATATGGTACCCGATCCAAAATATACATGCAGAATAGTTGGACGTTTCCCCCACGGGAGAAGGAATCCCCCTCCCATAACAAGTGTGTCTCAACTCAGAATATCAATCATGGGACCTCACCCCAAAAGTGTAGTCAATAGGGCCCTAGGCCCAAAGTAACGACAATTGCTTGGACCACTTTAGAATCGATACCCCGGTATTGAACACGCGGATGAGATCACCGGAGACTAGGACCATGGGTAGCGTTAGCCAGGTCTCTAGACCATCGGACTTGAAAAATAGGGTATGGCATCTAGATCCCAAAGCGTAACTTTAGAAAATTTCTGTCTCTCTCTAACCAGATCCAGATCCCCTAATCATATCATCTCTCCCAAGTCACAATAACAAACTCATTCCCAAGGTACGCAAGGAAGTCACAACAGTAGCTAATCTCAGTATAACAGTTTCCACAGTCCCAATCTTTTCAACAATCTTATATTACCTACATTTCGGGGACTCAACTTCCCTTTTTTTCCAAAATGTGTCATACCCTTCATGGATGAGACTTTCACATACACCCAATCACTAACATGTAACTCAATATCCCTCTTTCTAACGTCTGAATAGGACTTTTGGCGACTTTGGGCCATGCTCAACCTCTACCTAATCAACTTCACCTTCTCCGTAGCCTCCAATACCGAATCTACGCTAATCAAGGCCATCTCTCCCAACTCAAACCACCCCACTGGAGATCTACACCTCATACCATAGAAAGCCTTAAAAAGTGCAATACCAATGCTAGCATGAAAGTTATTATTATAAGAAAACTCAATGAGTGTAGATGATTATCCCAATTACCTTTGAATTTCAACACGCAAGCCCTCAACATATCCTCCGAAGTTTGAATTATCCTCTCGGCTTGTCCATCAGTTTGAGGATGGAAAGTGGTACTCAACTTCACCTTAGTACCAAGTCCCTTTTGAAATGACCTCCAAAAGTGTGAAGTAAATTGGGTGCCACGATCTGATATGATAGACCTAGGCATCCCGTGCAACATCACAATCTCTTGATATACAGCCTTGCATAGTCTTTGGCACTAAAGGAAGCCTTGACGGGTAGAAAATGAGCCGACTTAGTCATGCAGTCAACAATGACCCAAATTGAGTCAAATTGCCTTTTGGTCCGAGGCAAACCAACCACAAAATCCATGTTTACATCTTCCTACTTCCAAGTAGGAATTTCAACATGTTGAGTCAAACCACTGGGTCTTTAGTGCTCTACTTTTATTTGTTGGGAATTAGGACATTCAGACACAAACTTAGCTATATCTCTCTTCATACCATGTCACCAATACATATCCCTCAAATCCTGATACATCTTAGTAGATCCAGGGTGGATAGAATAATAAGAGTTATGGGCCTCACTCATGATCACCTTCGTAAGACCATCAACATCCAGGACACATAACTGATCATTATATTAAAGCACACCACTCCCCCTGGGAGAAAACCTCTACATTCTTTTCAATAACCAACCTCTTCAACTCAACCAATGATGGGTCTAGATTTTGCTTAGCCTTGACATCAACAACCACCGAAGATTTGACCTCATTTTGAACATCAATGCCACTATCATTAGAGTCAGCCAACCTAACACCCAACTTAGCCAAATGGTGAACATCTTCTGCCAAATCCTTCTTCCTTCATCAACATAAGCTACACTTCCCATAGATAGCTTACTAAGAGCATCAGCTACAACATTTGCCTTGCCAGGATGATATTGCACACTCATGTCATAGTCTTAAGGAGTTCCAACCACCTTCTTTGCCTCCAGTTAAGATCCCTTTGAGTGAACACATAATGCAAACTTATGTGATCGGTAAAAACGTCAACATGGACCCTGTATATAAGTAGTGTCTCCAAATCTTTAAAGCAAACACCACCGTTGCTACTTCAAGATCATGAGTTTGGTAATTATGCACATGCACCTTCAATTGCTTTGATGCACAAGATATCACCTTACTATGTTGCATAAGCATACAACCCAACACAATCCGAGAAATGTAACGTCCCAAAAAAGTGCCTAAAAACGTGCCTCAAAATGCCCAAAATTTTAATTTTCATATATCTCAAAATCCATTCATTATTTTAAAAATCTGACTTCATATTTTTATTCAAGGGGTTAAAATTAGGGGGGAAAGTGTCTAACTCCAATTTTAGAGCAATCAAATCACACTTTCAATTTTCTAAAATTTTAATTTCCACAAATGGTCCGCGACAGCACCGCGACACGAGCTGTCGCGGACGTGTGTTATTTGGGCCTTCATGACATGTCTGCATCACGGACCTGTGTATTTCACTGCTAGTGATTTTTTATATCGGTCCAAGGCTTTGGGGTCTTAGGCCTAAGTGTCCCCAAATGTGTTTTTACCTATACTTGGCCTTATTTCACCCTCATATCATCCAGAACATTTCCCAATACCCCTCCAAAGCACTTAGCCATATTTTCACTCCAAAATTCAAGCCTCAAAACCCTCATCCGGAACTAAGGATTTCTTTCAAGCTTCAAGTGTCCATCTCCAATCTTCACCAAGTTCATCTATAAGCTAAGGTATGTGAGTTTCTTTCATGAGTTCCTTTCACCTATGATACCCAAGCCCCCTTTTACATAAATTGCATGATTTAAAGTTGATTTACAAATAGGTTTTGATCATTATGAAATTCACTGTACACTATGTTAAAGCTATGTAAAGTTGTGACTGTTTTGCAATGTTTTGAGCTATAAATCTTTGATCTATTGTAAGATTTGAGATGGGATTTTGATGTATATGTCTTGAGGGTGTTGCAAGGTGTTGATTGATAATTTTACAATAGATTTTCTTGCATGATTTCATCTCTAATTTTCATGGTTTTAGACTACCACTTCACACCCTCTAAGTGCTTGATAAAATGTCCGAATGTGGTTTATCGAGGAGTTGAAGGTCCAAAGCATGAGATATGATATGAATGACTATTTGATGATGAAATGAGCTTATGTATATGATATAATCTATATAAGATGTTGCATTAGATCATACCCGATCCGGGTGGACAAGAGCCCGGATAACCATGCTGGGGGTTTATACTCATCAACCATGCGAGGGGTTTATAATTCGTCACCGTGTTGGTAAGGTGTGATTACCATCAACCATATGAGGGGTTTATACGACACAACCACCAAGGGGTTTATACCTTAAATAGCTAGCTTGGTCTCTTCTACACATATGATATCCTATATGAGCATGAGTTACTTAAGCATATTTTACTTATTTCTTCATATTATGCATTTTGATTATGATGCCTATTTATTGTTGCATTGCATCCTACATACTTAGTACATTCAAAAGTACTAATGCATACTCTATGCCTACATGATGTCACCATGTAGGAGCCGATGCCCAAGTTGATCATCCTCATCCACGTAGATAGTTTGGTGCTATTCAAGCTAGTTGGTGAGTCCTCCACTTCGGGGACCTAGTCTATGCTTCTTCTATTATGTATTGAGACATTCCTCTTTGTTGTTTATTTTGACTATGAGGGTGAGCCCGGTTACTTTGTCTTGGCCCCTGATCTTATCTATGTATTAGAGGCATTTGTTGGACATGTTAAGTATCTATGATATGAGTTTAACTCTTGTATTTTGACCATGATACTGAGAAAGCTTTTCCCTTAGCCCCATTTTCCCCATTCTATTATCTTTGATGCATGATTTCTTTCTTTCGCGACCAAGGATGTGTAATATTGCTTTATGAGGCTTGCTTAGGGTCCCTTCGGGTTCCCCTTGCACTATATCACATTTAGGCCCTAGGCTTGGGTCATGACAAACTTGGTATCAGAGCACTAGGTTGATCTATCCTTGGAGTCCAACACACCGTATCGATTAGAGTCCTATTCACGATTGTGGAGTACGCCATGACTATGAATAGGAGGCTATGAGGTGTTTTAGGAAATGTTTCCCTTCTTTATGTTCTAAGTCATGCTATAGAGTTGTGGTAAGTTTTCCCCCCTAACAATTGTTCTTTGCTATGCTAGATCATGCCAAACACTAGAGAAAGACGGGCCTAAACTCCGGAGGAGCAACCTACCAATGGTGAGCTCCGTGATATTCTTACGATGCTTCCCCACGTGGTGGCCAACCAAGTCACTCAATGGGCCCAAGCCACTCATGCTACTACCCCAGGAGCTAGGGTAAGAGACTTCATAAGGATGAATCCTCCAGTTTTCCATGGGTGAAAGATGGATGAAGATCCACAAGTGTTCATTGATGAGGTCCAAAAAATCCTTAATATCATGGGTGTTGAGCCGAATGAAAAGGCAGAGTTAGCGGTGTACCAACTCAATGGAGTAGCAAAAATTTGGTATGAGTAATGGAAGGGTGAGAACGGGGTTGGTAATATGGTGCTTTGGGAGGAGTTCAAGTTAGCCTTCCTTAATCTATTTTTTCCTCTTGAGCTTAGGAAAGAAAAGTTGGTAGAGTTTATGAACTTGAAACAAGGTGCTATGAGTGTGAGGGAGTATGCCCTCCAATTTTGTCAACTTTCAAAGTGTGCTCCCCATTGGTAACCGATCCTAGATCTAGGATGAATAAGTTCGTGATGGGGGTCTCCGACTTGGTAAGTGAAGAATGTCGGTCCGCCATGTTAATCAATGACATGGACTTGTCTCGGTTGATTTATGCCTAGCAAATGGAGGAGGAGAAATTGAGGAAGAGAAGGGAGCATGAGGCCTAGAAGGCCAGATTTAAGGGTAAATTCCAAAAGGGTGCAAAATTTTGTCAAGGCCAAGGGCCTCCTCATGCTACTAATAGGGGATTTGCCAATGAATTCCCTAAGACTCAAGGCGTTGGTGGGATGGCTCCTATTGATGTGTGCCTTAAACGTGGAAGGATCCATGGAGGCCCATGTTTGAAGGGTTCTAGTGCATACCATGAATGTGGGTAGCTTGGTCACAAGAAGTTAGATTGTCCAAGAAACTGTGGCAAGGTCCGTGGTGCTAATGCGGTCCCATTGGGGAGAGGTGGTCCTCAAGGTGGTTCCCTAAGACACAATCGATTTTATGCTCTACATGGAAGGTAAAGGGTTGGTGAGCTCCCTGATGTTGTTACCAGTATATTAAAAATCTTTAACTTTGATGTGTATGCTTTGATTGATCCGGGTGCCACTCTTTCCTTTGTTACCCCTCTTGTTGCTAAAAATTTCCATGTTTTCCTTGAGTTGTTGCATAAGTCATACGAAGTGTCTACTCCTATTGGTGTCTCTATTATTGCTAGAAAAATTATAGGAGTCGTTCTATTTGCATTTTGCATAATTTGTTACCTTATGATCTTACTGAATTAGACATAGTAGATTTTGACGTCATACTTGGGATGGATTGGTTGCATGCCTACTATACTTCTATTGATTGTAGAACTCGTCGGGTCAAGTTTCAATTCCCTAATGAATCCGTCCTTGAGTGAAAAAGTCAAGATATGGTGGTCAAGGGTAGATTCTTTTCATGCATTAAAGCCCATAAAGTGATTTCTAAGAGGTGTTTGTGTCATCTTAAGAGGGTTAAAGATGTGGAGTCCAAAGTCCCTTCCTTTGAGTCGGTCCCCATTGTAAATGCGCTTCTCGATGTCTTCCTAAATGACCTTCCCGGTGTTCCTCCCAAAAGGGAGATAGATTTTGGGATAGATCTCCTTCTCGACACTTAACCTATCTCCATTCCCTCTTCCCATATGGTCCTGGCAAAGTTGAAGGAGTTAGAGGAACAATTGAAAGATGTGTTGGAAAAGGAAATTATTAGACCTAGGGTGCTCCGGTGTTGTTTGTGAAAAAGAAGGATGGGTCACTTAGAATGAACATTGACTACCGGCAACTCAATAGGGTCACCATCAAGAATAGGTATCCTTTTCCAAGGATTGATGACTTGTTTGACCAATTGCAAGGGGATAGCTTCTTCTCTAAGATTGATCTTCGGTCCGGTACCATCAAGTGAGGGTGGAGTGTGATATTCCCAAGACAGCCTTCCGAAATAGATATGGGCATTATGATTTGTTGTGACATCATTTGGGTTGACTAATGCGCCAGCCATCTTCACGGACCTAAGGAATAGACTCTTCAAACATTACCTTGATGCCTTTGTTGTGGTCTTCATTAATGATATTTTGATCTATTCAGGTAGTAGGGAGGAGCATATGAGCCATTTGCGGGTTGTGTTGCAAAGATTGAGGGAGGAGAGATTGTATGCTAAATATGATAAGTGCGAATTTTGGTTGAAGGAGGTGGCACTCTTGGGTCATGTGGTGTCAGGGGATGGTATAAAAAGTAGATCCTAAGAAAATCGATGATATAAGGAATTGGCCTAGACCATTGACCCTGTCGAATATTAGGAGCTTCTTGGATCTTGCAGGTTACTATAGAAGATCTGTGAATAGGTTTTCCTCCATTGCTTCCCCTATGACCAAATTGACTCAAGAGAAGGTTAAGTTTGTGTGGAACGATGAATGTGAGAGAAGCTTTCAGACACTGAAGGATAGGCTTGTGTCAGCTCCTATATTGTCTTTATTGGATAGGCTTGAGGGTTTTGCTATGTATTGTGATGCATCTAGAGTTGGTTTACGTTGTGTGCTTATGCAAAATGGTAAGGTCATAGCTTATGCTTCTAGACAGTTGAAAGGAACTACCCTACCCATGATCTGGAGTTAGCCGCCATGGTGTTTGCATTAAAGTTTGGCATCATTATTTGTATGGGATGCATGTGGATCTCTTCCCTAATCATAAGAGCCTCCAATATATCTTCACTCAAAAGGATCTCAATTTGAGACAAAGGAGGTGGCTATAACTTCTCAAAGATTATGACATGAGTATGCATTATCACCCGAGTAAGGCAAAAGTGGTGGTTGATGCTTTCAGTCAGGTGTCCATATGTAGCCTAGCTTATGTTGATGGTGGTGATAGGGAGATGACTAGGGAGTTGCATAGATTGGCTAGATTGGGGGTTTAGGTTGGAAGAAGTTGGTGATGATAGTATTGTGGTTATTGATTGGTCTACGTCTTCTTTGGTTGATGAGGTGATAGCAAAACAAGTTCTTGACTCCTCCTTACTTGAATTGAAGGCCTTGGTGAAAAAGGCAGAGTAGAGATTTTTCTTCCAAGGGGGAGATAGTGCCCTTAGGTACCAAGGAAGGTTGTATGTGCCTTGTGTTGATGGTTTGAGGAAGAAAATTCTTGATGAGGCCCATAATTCTTCTTATTCTATCTACCTTGATTCCACCCAAAATGTATAGAAACTTGAGGGATATATGTTGGTGGGGAGGCATGAAAAGGGACATTGCCAAATCCGTTTTCGATTGCCATAGTTTGCAAAAAGACAAAGCCAAACATCAAAGGTCGGGTGGCCTAACCCAAGATATAGAGATTCCCACTTGGAAGTAGGAGGTGATTAATATGGATTTTCTGGTTAGGTTGCCCAAGACTAGAAAAGGTTTTGATTCCATTTGATTGGTGGTTGATAGGATGACGAAATCATCTCACTTTCTATTGGTTAAGACCATATATAGGGCTAAAGAGTATGCAAGGTTGTACATTAATGATTTAGTGAGGTTGCATGGGGTTCCTTTATCCATCATATTGCTTCACACTTTTGGAGGTCTTTCCAAAGGGGTCTTAGTACCAAAGTTCACCTTAGTATGGCCTTCCACCCTCAAATGGATGGCCAAGCCAAGAGAACCAGTCAAACCCTTGAGGATATGCTAAGGGCTTGTATATTGGAGTTGAGGGGTAGTTGGGATGACCATCTTCCTTTGATTGAGTTTACCTACAACAATAGCTACCATTCTAGTATCAGTATGGCTCCACTTGAGGTTCTTTATGGAGACGTTATAGAGTACTGGTGGATTGGTTTGAGGTTGGAGAGGTGGCTTTATTGGGGCTGGATCTGGTTATGGAGGCACTTGAGAAGGTTAAAATGATTAGGAAAAGGTTGA
The DNA here is from genome assembly GCA_011800125.2 of Solanum clarkiae. Taxonomy (NCBI): domain Eukaryota; kingdom Viridiplantae; phylum Streptophyta; class Magnoliopsida; order Solanales; family Solanaceae; genus Solanum; species Solanum clarkiae. The sequence continues at coordinate 9,725,706 of JAABOM020000001.1, forward strand.
GGACAGCCTAAAGTCATCAAAAATCTTATGAAATGATGATGAAATGATTATAGAATGATGATGAAATTGATGTATGTATATGATGACTATATAACGATGAAAGGAATGTATGAATATGATGATTGTATGATTATGAGAGGAATGTATGTCTAAAATGACTATACAATAACGGGAGAAATGTGCATATCTATATGATACTATTTCTATAGTGTTGGAGATGACCAAGCCTAGCTGGGGGTGTTGTAGGCCCGGGTAACCTATTAAGGGGTTGGTAGCTCGATCGCCTAGCTCGGGGGGTGGTAGGCCTGGGTAACGTCATTGAGGGTTGGTACCCATCAACCTTGTTGGAGGTTTGTACTCCATCAACCCATTGGGGGGTTTGTACTTTATCAACCATGTTGGGGGTTGTACTAATTAACCTGTTGGGGGCTTGTATTCCATCAACCTCATGAATGGGTTTGTACCTCATGCGCCTCTCCAAAGAAGTGGTAGGCCTTGGATTGCACTAAGAATATCCACTCCCTACACATGTGTTATGTTCTATGAAAGTATGATTTACCTCAAGTATTATTCATACATGTCATGTTGCGATATGCTAATCATTGCCTATGCTTATGCATTTCGATTATAAACCAATCCATTATTGCATTGCATCCTACATACTTAGTACATTCAAACATACTAACGCATACTCTATGTCTGTATGATTTCACCATGTAGAAACCAGTATACCACTTGAGCATCCTCCTCCATGCGGCTAGTACGACTTTGCTCAAGCTTGTTGGTGAGTCCATTCTGGGGACGTTACTTATGATCTCTCAATATGTACTTAGACTTTCTCTCTTGACTTATGTATTGACTATGAGGGGTGAGCCCGGTTGCTTTGTCTTGACCCTCGCTCTTATCTTATAGTAGAGGTGTTGTTGGACATGTTATGTATCTTTGTTATGAACTTTGACTCCTTTTGACTCTTGATGTTGATGTTATGAAGTTGTCCCTGAGCCCCGTATATTCTGATTTACTACTACTTGTTGTATTTTATTTCTTCTGCGACTAAGGATGTGTAATGATATACTATGAGGCTTGCTTGTGGTCCCTTCGAGTTGCTCATGTGTCGTGTCATGTCTAGACCCTAAGCTTAGGTCGGGACACGTTTTCTTGAGAACTCACAAAAATCCTTTGTTTCAAGTGTTATACGAGTCGTATTTCTACGACTCATCAACACCCTCAACTTAGAATGATTGCTTCTCCTTAAGCAATAATGACTCAACCAAACAAGGCATAAACACAAGTGCTCACTCAGACTATGGATCGCCCCACAATTTTCAACACATATGCCTTGTTAACATATTTAAGAATGTGCTCACACCCCAAAAGTACCCACAAAGATTAAGGAAAACATTATGCATGCATGGCCAATCCACATATGATTAGGAATAAAGACACCCCAATTGAGTTAGTAACCAATTTATGCAAAAGATAGTGCCCTCACCACAAAGAATCTCACTCTCAACATAAGAATGTAAAACAAAGACTGGAATGTAGTCACTCACTCTCAGAAATGACCTTCAATGGGCACATACGTATTGATCACAAAAATTGCCCTTATTTTCACCACTTTAAAACTTGAATGGTCCTTTTAGGATCACATTAGGATTTTTTTAGCTTGTAGCATAGGCTCGGGCTCGGGCTCGGTATATTTAGGATTAAAATGACTAAATGATCTCTCCCAGACACTTACTTCAACTCAGCCATTTTCTTTTTGGTCACCAATATATCTTTCCCCTATTTTTGCAACTTTCGATCGTACAGGAAGTGATTTCCATGACCATTTACTCTTTTTTTATTTTTTTTATTTTTCGATCATTGATTTGCTCACGGTCACAACCCATTTCTTTTTCTCCTTTTCTCACTTTATTCTTTTCCACATTTATTAGTCTGTTCTCCCTACACTAGCCACCCTTAACTTAAGCCTTTGGCAAGGTTCACAATGTCTTTCTAAGAGGCCAGGACCAATATAAGCTACCCTCAACTTACACTTTTGACCTAAGCAGATGTTTACATTATCCTTGGAGAGACTAGGGCCAAAACAGAGATCAACAAATAGATTAGGGAAGTCAATTTGGGTGATTACAAAGAAGAGGTCCAGAGGTCCATTTAGGCTCAACTTTTGGTTCAAGAAGGACTCTTTCATTTGGTTGGTCAATTTTTGGCTAAGTGACTAATCAACAACGACGACCTAAGATCACATCCTAATCCAGCCATTCAATTGTTTCAGTAGGATTAACAAGGCAAGTTCTATCTCACGAGTGCATCGACTGAATTATGCAACTACACTCACACACACATGGGACATCTTCTACATTAATTGGTGCTAAATCACATAGACATGCTTTATTCATCAGAATGTCAACCATACACACACAATACTTACTGGAAATCATGCAAGTTAGTCAGGATGAGATGCAAACACATATATCATTAATATTGTCAACGTGGGACAGCACAAAGATTAACACAAGGGCTACCCTAGACTTTTGTGAACACTTATATTTACATAAATATTATGACCTAAACATGCTAGTTCTACTAGATAGTACACCTGAGAGAAAAGAAACATGGCAAGAAAAACTCTTAAGTGGCAGATGCCCCACCCCCTTCGAAAAGACAGTGTAGTGTCCTCACTAAACCATAGAACAAGTAAATGAACAAATATGGGTTGAACATACCTGGGATGCCCTAGGTATCAGCAGTGTCGGTGGGACCAGATCCTCCTAGGGGTCTCTATCGGCATAAGTAGCACCTGGTCCAAAGGTGCTACCGGAGGCAGCAACTCGTGCCATTTCTTCGGCTAGCCGCTCTCGTTTTGCCTGTTGGGCTGCTGCTTCGCACTGGTCCCTAGTGGCCTTGTGCATCTACCGCTCTTCTTTGTTCTATGGTTCATGGGGTGGACTCTTTTGGTTGCCACATCGCTTAACCTTGTCCTTTCTCCTAGGCTGATCAGTGGGTGGCGGGTGGAATGCCCTAGACCTCATCAGAACTGGTGCCGAGGGGAAATTAAATAAGCTCATCCATAATTCTAGAGTCGGGGCCAGTGTGGAGTCCTAGTACTGTGTGGTCAGCTGAGTAATCTGGGCCTTCATATTTTCATCATCTAAACTAGATTCATCATTTCATCACCAGTCATACTCCCGAACATATTAAGGAAGTATCCCTCCAAAGTGCTCACTTGGCTCTGCAAAGTGGTGATTTGTCTCAGAACGACTTCATTACGTTGGTTTACCACCCATTGCGAATGAGACTGGACCACACACGGCATCCTTTATACAATCTGGTCAACAATGGCGCGTGTCTGCCGCTCGTCCACCACCAATCTGGCCAAGAACTCGTAGGGCACATATGCATACCCTTGTTGTACTGGAGAAGTTGCACCACTACCCTCGGGCCACTCAGAAGCCATGCCTGAGGATGGGGTAGTGGTGTAGTCCTCAGATCGCAAGGGTTGCTGTGGAGGTGCAGAGGTGAAGTTTGTCGAGCCCCCTAGTGAATGTGTTTTGCACCTCAAGAGAGGGTTTTAGACATATTTAATCGAGGAAATGTTGGCTACACCCTTGGGAGCTATTTTCTTGTCCAAAAAGTGAGTAGTAGGAACACCAGCCTGTTTGCAAAGGGCACGAACCAGTCACGGGAAGACCATGCTAGCTCTCTTAGATAAAGCTCAGTCTCACATTTCGAAAGTAATAATTCAGCCCACATTTACTTTGTATCTGGACATCATGCATGCTATCAGAGAGACATGCGAAGGTTGGAGTGGATTGTCGTTTCCTGTGGGTTGCAGCCTGGCCCGCACCACCGATCACCAAAATGTTATAGCAAATGTTAGAGAAGCTTTGATAATAAGGCACTTGTGGTCTGTCACCCAAGGTGCCTCTACCCCCTGAATGGTTATTCGCTCTACAATCCATCCTAACATTTCAGCCCCTAGAAGACGAATCAGACATCCACGCCGTGTCCATCATCTGCATATGTCTATCTATGTACTGGCCATTTTGATGAGCTAGGTAATCTGGCCCAATTAGAAACCAGTTGATGCTGGTTTTTGAGATATTCACTCGTGTACCACGCACCATCACATGTGGCCGTGGGGACCTAGCAAGTGCGACCTGTCTCTTCACCTTCCTTAACTGGGTACCCTCCATAGAGTTTAGTAGACTAGAGGCATAGTTGGAATAGAACTCTTCAACAATGGCGGGCCCATAGTACGCAGGTGGTTGTGCCATCCAACCGAATTTATATGATTTAAAAGTATCTCTGATTTTTGGAACACTGTCAAGTTGGTCAGTGAAGACCCGAACCTCCAAAATGATTGGCTGTTGTTTGAACCCCTTGGAACCTTTTGTCAGTCCATTAGTGTAGATATCCTTAGCTTCTGGGATTATCCACTGGCCTCTCAGAAATACAATAAGTGCCCTGGTAGTTTTGGGGTCCGTCATTTGGAGAACTGCAAAATGAATAGCCTCGTCATTACTGTCCTGGAGTTCGACCTTATTTGCCTACTCCTCAATGTCGTTACCCTCAACCTCCGGAGTTTGCCCCTCCTCATCCTGGTCCAAAGTGTTCTCCTCGTATTCTGTGGCATCTGCCTCCTCCACAACTCCCATGGAAGGAACCCCCTCTTCAGATTGGGGGAGCTCTGCAATGGCCTAATGCACGGGCCTGCATAGTACGAGGAGAGTAAGGGGAGAATTGCCTATATACCAAACTTCGGACCCACTAAAGGAGTCATCACCTATGTCACTCTTAGCCTGATTGCTAGATGATACGGTTGGGGAGTCATGGAGGTATGACATAGGCTCGTCCCTATCACTGCATGGCCCCATAGTACCTGCTAGTTCCACAAAGGAATACACTTCGTTAGAAAGTATTGCACATGCAGGTTGATGCACTAACGGGTACTCAAACATTCCCTGTGCCATAAAAGTGATAATAACCCTTAAGAGTACTGTCATCTGGTCTATCATAAGGCCATCGCACTTAAAAACATATATAAGTTAAAATTAAAAAGTAACCTAAGTAATATAAAAATGAGTGGTACAGTGTCACAGTGACCCTACATGGCCCGTGTAGTGAGACGATCCATGAAAGGGCCAGTTAGAGGGCACTTAGACGTATGGCTTGGCAGACGGTGTGGCACGGGCCGTTACACGGTCCGTGTAAATGGTCGTCTAACCCCCTTTTGACCAATTTTCGACTTATAATGCTCAAACACACAATTTCATGCAAATTCACCCCACTCAATGATGATTCAATCAACACAATATCTTATACAAGTCAATTTCCCCAAAATTCATGTCAAAAATCAACTCGAAATTCTTGCTTTCATGGGTAAGACTTAAGAACTCAACGGTGGTTGTCACTACCACATGCACCCCCAATATAATAATATGAATTATGAAGCGTTAATACAAGAAAGAAACACTTTTGCACCAAGATCTACCTGTGCGTGCACCAAAACATATACTAGAAGATAGAGAAATTACGTTCTTACTTTGATGAGTACACAATAGGAAAGAAGACTTGCTTGAAGAACTTGGGACCTACACTTAGACTAAGCTACTAATCGTGTGATTAATTCATAAATCATCACAAAGAAGATAGAATTTGTTGGAAAGTTTGAGGGAGAAATAGTATGAAAGAGAGGGAGTCGTGCATTTAGAGAGAGAAGGGAAAGTGAAAAGTGAGTTGTTGGGACAGAGTGGGGTTATTTAAAACCCTAAGTCAATTATTTGACCGGACAACATCCACCACACGGGATGGTCTCACGGCCTGTGACACATGTCATGGTCCATTTGTACCTTCCATCCTATAATACTTTTGCGAAAATTCCACCTACCTGGAAAACCATTAGGCGACGTCACCTCCACGGTCAGCCTCATGGTTCGTGACACAAGTTATGGTCCATTTGGTTGACCATTTCCCCACAGTTGACGTGATTTCCTTGTGAAATGTAGTTGACCATGGGTGCACCCTCCCAATGGCTAACTACACGAGCCATTTGACTTGAGACAGTCCGTGTGGACCTGTTGTGTATCATTACTCGGGAGTCAAGTACTCACACCAAGCACTTGACTGTTGATGACACCTCGACAGGCCATTAGATGGGTCATGACACATGTCATGGACCATTAGGTGGTTCGTGCACCCATAATTCATGCATTTGACCCACTGGCACACGCGCACGTAATAACACCATGTCATGGGCTGTGTAAATGGTCCACGAGATGATACTCGGTACTTTTTGGCATGCCTGCATGGCACACTCTCCACACGACTTTCGGACGGCATCTCCCACGAGCCGTTGGACATGACACGACTCGTGTAAAAGGTTCGTGTGTCAACACTTTGGCAAATTTTTGGTCCTTTCAGCCTGAAGACATGTTTTTCCACCATGCGCGAACTCACGGACTCCAAAATAGCACATGTACTCACCTGGAAACACAAATCAAAAATGAGAAAATGCATGACATATAAATTAAAGCTCTTTTTCTCCTTTTTTTCTTTTTGTTTTGAACTATTACAATGCATGGGTTGCCTCCCATGGAGTGCTTGATTTAACGTTGCAGCATGATGGATTGTCTTGACTACTCAGACTTCATCAAGGAGCAAGACCTCAATCACTGAGGCCTCCACTACTACACCCAAGTATTGCTTCACCTTCTATTTGTTCACCTTGAATCAATCCCCATTTTCTGCTTCTAGCTCAAATGCACTATGGGGAAACACCTGGCTAATCGTGTATAGGCTAAACCACCTTGACTTGAGCTTTCTTGGGAAGAGTCTCAACCTAGAGTTGTACAGTAATACCTTGTCACCAACACCAAAGCTCTATTTGGCAGTATGCTAGTCATGCTGGAGATTCATCCTCTATTTGTACAGTGTTGCAATCCAATACGCATGGAGGCAAAACTCATCAAACTCATTGAGCTGGTCAAGTCTTAAATTAACAGCCTCCTCCTAATTCATGTTGAGCTTCTTCAAAGCCCAGAGTGCCTTGTGCTCTAACTCGCAGTCAAATAATAGGCTTTACAAAAAACCAACTGATATGGAGACATACCAATGGGTGTGTTGTAAGCTGTCCTGTAGGTCCAAAGTGCATCATCTACCTTCCTTGCCCAATCCGTCCATGTAGCATTCACAGACTTGGTTAGGATTTCCTTGATCTCTCTGTTTGACACTTCAACCTATCCACTATTCTGTGGGTGATAGGGTGTGGAAACCTTGTGCTCTCATCTCCATATTTAGCTAGCACAACACGGAAAACCTTGTTACAAAAGTGAGAACCCCCGTCACCGATGATAGTTATAGGTGTCCCAAATCTGGAAAAGATCTTTCGCCTCAGAAATTGGATAACACTCTTGCTCTCATTGTTTGGAAATGCAACCGCCTCCACCTATTTGGAGACATAGTCCACCGCCACCAAGATGTACTTCATTCCATACGAACTCACAAATGGGCCCATGAAGTCAATGACCCATACGTCAAACATTTCTATCTCAAGAATCGGGGTCAAGGGCTGCTTTGGCGCTTTGAGATGTTGGCCTATCACTGGCACTAGTCACTCCCAAGCACCAAGTCATGGACATCCTTGTAGAGTGGTCCAGTAGTATCCACATTGTAGAATCTTTTTGGCCTTCCTGGCACCACCATGTTGACCCCCCCAGCTACTGAAGAGTGATAGGCTTCCAAAATCCTCAATATCTCCACTTTTGGAACACACCACCTGATAACCCTGTCCTCACATGTTCGAACAAGTATGGGTCATCCTATAAGTACCTGCACATATCAAAAAGAACCTTTTTTTTCTCTAGTGAGGGTTAAGTCCCTTTGCCATAATGTCGCTTACCAAAAAGTTAGCAATATCAGTGAACCAAAGAATAAGATCAACAGACGCTGCCAATATCTGCTCACTGGAAAAGGAATCATCAATGTTAAACCAATCCTTCACTCTTGACTCATCTTCCAATCTGTACAAGTGGTCTGTTACTTGATTCTCAGATCCTTTTCTATCCAGGACCTCAAAGTAAAACTCTTGAAGCAGGAGAACCCCTCTGATCAACCTCAGGTTAGCATCTTTCTGTGCCATAAGGTATCTCAAGGCTTTAAGGTCAGTGTTCACTATCAATTTGTTGCCCAATAAGTATGCCAAGAACTTGTCAAATGTATATACCACAACTAGCAATTCCTGCTCATCACTATATAATTCTTTTGAGTATCATCGAGGGTCTTGCTGGCGTAGTATATGGGGTGGAAAATCTTATTGCACTTTTGTCTAAGAACAACACCCACAACAATTTTGCTTGCATCACACATCACCTCAAATGGGGTAGTCCAGTCAAGTGCAACCACCACGGGTGAAGAAATCAACTTTTTCTTGAGGGTTTCAAAGGCATGCTTGTAGCTATCATCAAAATGGAACTTTGTATCCTTCTCTAATAGCTTGCACAAGGGGTGTGCAATCTTGGAGAAGTCTTTTATAAATCGGCGATAAAGACCTGCATGCCCCAGGAAACTCTGACCCCCTTCACAAATATGAGAGGCGGTAGCTTCTCAATCACCTCGATCTTCGCCTTATCCACTTCTATATGCTTCTCAGAAATCTTATGGCCAAGAACTATCCCCTCCTTGACCATGAAGTGGCATTTCTCAAAATTTAGCACCAAGTTAGCCTCCTTGTAATGTTTTAGTGCCCTGCTAAGATTTAAAAAGACATGTATCCAAGGAGTCACCCACTACAGAGAAGTCATCCATAAATACCTCGAGGGTGTCTTCAACCATGTTAGAAAAGATTGATATCATATAGTGCTGGAAGGTAGATGGGGCATTTCACAGCCTAAAGGGCATCCTTTTGAAGGCAAAAGTTCCACACGGGCAAGTAAAAGTAGTCTTCTCCTGATCCTCCGGGGCTATGGATATCTGATTGTAGCTCGAGTACTATCTAAGAAGCAGTACCACCCTCTACTTTCCAACATGTTGAACATTTGGTCCATGAAGGGGATGGGGAAATGGTCCTTCAAGGTCCATTTATTCAACTTTCGGTAGTCCATGCACACTCGCCATCTAGTCACAGGTCTCAACGAGACTAGCTCATTTTTTTCATTAGCAACCACTAACATGCCTCCTTTCTTCGGGACACACTGCGCTGGATTGACCCACTTGCTATCAGAAATAGGGTATATCACCCCAGCATCTAACCACTTGATGTTCGCCTTTTTTACCACCTCTTACATAGGTAGGTTTAGCCTGCACTAGTGTTCAATACTGGGCACGCAGTTATCCTCCAATTTGATCTTATGCATGCATATCCCTGGAGGAATCCCTATGATGTCTGCAATGGTCCAACCAATAGCTAACATGAACTTTTTGAGGACCCCCAATTATGCCTCCACATGATTTTCCTAGAGATCTGCAGCCACAATCACAAGAAAAGTGTTGTCAGTGCCAAAAATACATACCTTAGGTGTTGGGGTAGTTCCTTGAGCTCCATAGTTGGAGGCTCCTCAATGGATGGTTTAGCTGGCGGTGTAAACCTATTCTACCGGTCTAAGTCCAACTTTCTGGGGACAAATGGCCTGGTTCTCCTAACTTGTAATGCATTAACGGTGTCTGCATACCCACTAATACCATCGTTGGAATGTTTATCAACACCACTGCTAGGGTGTCTACACTTATTATTTCCTCAAATGGGATTTCAAAAAGATAGTCATCTTCCACATCCAAGATGGACATCACAACCAATGATTTGGATCTCTTAGTTGCGGAGCGTACACTGAATTTCACCTCTTCTGTGTTAAGTCTGAAAGCTAGCTCCCCTCGCTCTACATCTACCAGTGGCCCTGCCAGTAGCCAAAAATGGTCTCCTAAGGATGATAGGAACCTCAAAATCCCCTTGGTAGTCCAAAATGACAAAGTTCGCAGGAAATATGAACCTACCCATATGGATTAGCACGTCACATAAAATCCCCACGGGCCACTTCATCTATCTATTTGCCATAAGTAGCCGCATTGTAGTCAGTGTGGGGGATCCTAAACCCAGCTACCTATACACTACCCAGATCACATAAAGCTCTTGCAAAATCAAATGCTCCAATAGTACACGGGATAGTGAAAGCTCCTAGATCTTCCTTCTTTTCTACAAGAGATCTTATGGCAATGGCACTACAATGGTGGAGATTGTTTGTTGGCTCAATTGTGGTTGTCCTCTTCTTAGTCACTAAGTTTTTCATGAACTTAGTGTAGCTCAGTATTTGTTCAAATGCCTCTACTAGAGGGATGTTCACTGATATCTCTTTTAACATGGACAGAGCTTCTAAAATTTGCCATCTTCAACCTTCTTCTGCAACCTCTGTGGGAATGGTGGTTGTGTCTTAGGAATGGCTGGCAGAGGTTGGGTCACCGCTGGTGTCACCTCAGACTCTTGAGCTGCCTCAGGCTCTGCTGGTGTTTCCTCAGCTTCTTCAGTCGCATCATCAACATGCACCTCCACGGAGTTAGGCATCTAGCCTTTAGCCTCATCCAAACCTGTAGTACTGGGCACAACAGGGTCAGAAGTTACCTTATCGCTCCCCGTGGTTACTGCCATGCAATGACTATCATTTTTTTGGTTCTGAATAGTGTCACTAGGAAGTGACCCAACCTTTCTCTGATTTGTTGATGCTGACAATTGCCCCATCTGCTACTTAAGTTTCTTGGTCGAGGTGGAATGCATGTCGACCAGCTGTCAAACATTGGACATTCCCCTTTTGTATCTCACATCACTACCTCGATGGACTCAACTTTATCAAGTACCTTTCCCATCATTTCTTCTAATTTCGAGTTTCCATCGCCATCATTCTGACGCTAACGGTTCCTATAGTCATCTCTATTATGCCAGTTTCCTCGATAGTTCTAATCATGACCATAGTTGCAAAATTGGTTACTGGCATTGAATGGTCGGTAACCCCCCTGGCTGCCTAAGAAGTTCACATCCTCATCATAATTGTAACCTTGATCAGCGTACCTGGGCATTGTGTCTACAGCTTTAACCTTTTCTGCACCTCCGTCTAAGAATCGTTTTGCCAGCAAGTCAAGTTGGGTCTTCATGTGGGCTATGTCTTGATCTTGTTTCTCCTATTTCCGTCGTTGTTTCATAGTCATCTCAAAGACGAGCACTAAATAGTCCCCATCTCTAGTATACCCAAGCCCTGTTGTTTTTTACTACTTTATAGAAGATCACCAATATGTCTAGAAAAATCCTAGACATGTATAATCCCCACAAGTAGCATCAATGATGGGCTTTGTCACAAAGTTGCAGGACCTGTAGAAGATTGCCTTTAAGTGCTCATCTGTGAGGAGATGATTAGGGTACTGCTTAAGCTTCTGCCTATATCTCTCCCTAGTCTCATGTAGTGCTTCATTCGGCAATTGCTTTTGAGACGCAATATCATCTGTCATTTTTAGTTGTCTCCAAGAATGCCTCCTTTAGTTCTCCCCAGGTGCGAATGGAATCATGTGGAAGCTCATTCAGCCACTTAGTTGCCGCACCAAGAAGAGACAATAGGAACCACAACCTAATTGCCTGTTGACTAGCACCAGGAATCTCAGAAGATTGGCATGTCGCCAGAAAGTTGAGGACATGCTGATTTGCATCCTCAGTTACTGCTCCGCTGAAAAACCATTTCAACTATAACGTCTGCAGTATATTGCTAATGATAGTGAACTTAACACCTGCTGGTAGTGAGGGAACTACAATTGCCCCAGTGGTCCCAGCACCCTCACCATCATCTTTCACTGCTTGGGGAGGCTGAGGCACTTGGGGTCTTACACCAGGCAGCGACACCTATCACAGTGGTGCTGCAGGTGGTACCTCATATGAGCATTGTCATCGTCACCCAAACCGTTGTTTCCCACACCTGGCAGATTCATAGCCAACTCTCTCTGTCTAACTGCTTTGAGTACTTAGGAATTCATTCTGCTGATTGATTTAGTAAGCTCGAGGTGGTAGGGAACAAGTGTTTCACCCTTGCTTCGGGTGTTTGACATGCAACGTTGGCGCCAAAATTTGATACACCCAAATTTACAATCCAAAAGGAATAGTAATGTGGTTGTTGATCAAATATATAACTCAACCAGAGTGAGGTCAATTCCACAGTGAATGTGTGAGAATATATCTATTAGCGTCGTTTTCAGATGCAATATCTATTCCCAAAATAAAAGTGCATAAAGTAAATGAGGGTTTTGGTTTTTCAAACTTACTAAAATAAAGTAATAAATGAGTGCAAGGATTACTAGATTTCAAACAATTTATGTGAAGATAGGATTGTGTTCCCGATGACATCAAATGCGATAGTTGAATCTAGTGGTAAACTCGATCATGATTACGTATATAAGATCTAACAAGTCATGCAACCTCTAATTCATCTCTCGATCCTTCTTAAAATCATATCATTCATCACCTTTCGATCTCAGAAAATATACGTACTAACCCTTATTGTCAATCCCGGAATGCTCCACCTTTCGATCTCAAGTACTTAGACTAGGTTAAAACCTCGAATTTCCATCATAGAACTCTTTTCCTAATCAGAATATCCCTTTCGGGCATACAATGAATAAAGGCTTACCCTAATGCATTGACTCATCAAGGAAGAATTATAATGAAGATTACTACGATATATAGGCTAATCAATCCCAAGATTTACCCTATATTCGCCTATCTTATTGATTTTTCATGGTTCCCACAACCCTAGTTTATAGGGTTTATCCTAGCATATTCAAGAAAGAAAACCTAGAATGATACCAAGAATTTGTAATAATGACTTACTATTGAAGAATTAATGAATCCACGAGTTACAATCCCAAAATCTTGTGAAATCTTAAGGAAAACAGTGTTTTTCAGGGTTTTCTATCTCTAACCATCCAAGACTTCGTAAAAACGAAAAAAAACTAGTTATATACAAAGTAAACCTAATCCAAATTAGAATAGGAAAAATTTCGTCGGCAAGGACACGAGCTATTACACGGCCCGTGAGACGGTAGACGGATCGTCAAACGGTCCATGAGGTTGTACTTTACTTAAACTTCAGTAGTTTCTCCATCCAGTAGACGGCCCGTGTGAGTTTAAACGATCCATAAAACAGGCCGTCTACTTGTCCTTAACATTTTCTTGCTCAAGCTCTTCACACGCCTTCACGTCACAGACCGTGGTTGGCCACACGCCCCATGACAAGCTCCGTCTGGCCTCACTTATGTACTTTCGTGCTTTTTGATGGTGATAGACATTAGCATCACTTTGACGAGCCAACACACAGCCCATCTCCCTTCCCATGGCTCGTGGCAGGGCCCCGTCTGCTTACACTTTGCGCATTCTACTCATTCTTCGATGGTAACTCCCCTTCATTTCATTTTGATGGCCAAACTCACGACCCGTTTTACATCCCACGGCCTGTGGAGGGTGCCGTGGGACATTCCTTCAGCTCTTCGTGCCATCAGCCGCCAAGTGTGAGGCAATGATGGGCCTCATTGTCCGTGTAACGGTACACGAGCCGTGTAGGCTTCCGTGTGCCCACCCTTAATTCCATCTTTGCTCTTTTTCATCCTCTTTCTATAATTTCGCCCGTTTCTCCCTACCTTAGTCATTTTTCCTGAAAAAAACACAAACACATCAAAATAACACATTTGCTTGAGAACTCATAAAAATCCTTTGTTTCAAGCGTTATAAGAGTCGTATTTTTATGACTCATGAACAACCAAAAGAGGAGTCACAAAAGATAAATTTTCACTCGGGTCAAGCAAAGCACAAGTATCAAAACCAAAGACTTTTAACATACCAATCACAATATTCAGAGTTTCCTCCACTTCCTATCGAGCATGTAAAGCGTAGAACCTGTTGTTTTAGGGGGCACCACCTAGTGGAGCTCTTGGTTGGACTTTGATTACCTAGACCATTTGACCCTTCTTCAGTGTCTTTTGGTAATCAACAAGCATATATCCTGTCTCACCACACCCAAAGCAAGCAGCCGAACCCCATAAGCACTTTCCGGAGTGAATCTTTCCACACTTGTCACATAGTGGAGGCAATGGCTCACCCTGAACAGTTCTTTCGGAGGAGGCACCCTAGCATTAGCAGACCTTGCACTAGAACCTTGGCCCTGTTGAAAGCGACCATAACCACTACCACTTTTGGAGTTGGAGAACCCACCATCGTAATGGGCCCTCTTAGAATCATTCACCCTCTTCTCTTTGAGCTTCTCTCCTCGATTTGTTCAACATAGGTCATGATCTTGGAGATATCCATATCTCGAATAACCATAGCCATATGACATTCCTTCACAACTAAGTCAGAGATCCCAAAAATAAACTTGTGCATTCTTGCATAAGGATCAGCCACAAGCATAGGAGCATAATTGGAGGGCTTTGTGAACTTGAGGGCATAGTCCCTCACACTCCTAATAGACTGTTTAAGGTTGATAAACTCTGTCATCTTGGCTTCCCTAAGTTCAAGTGGGAAGAAATGATCTAAAATGCAAACTTGAATTCCACATAATTAACAGCATTACCACAAACCCTTTCCATCAATCATTATGTGTACCACACTTGAGCCACATCTTTCAACTGATAAGCAGCCAATTTAGCTTCCTCAGAAGTCACCTCCATGACAATCAACACCTTAGTGAGCTCATCAATAAACTCTTGCGCATCCTCATCAGCCTTTGACCCATAAAACTCTGAAGAATTCATCCAGGTGAAATATCTCACCCTAGAAGCCGGAGAGGGGTCACGAAGAAGATTAGCCTACTTAGTCTAAGAAGTCACCACTTGTGCAAGCATAGAAAAAGTCATACATAATTCACCATTAGAGATAGTCTCTTCCATAAGCCTTTGAGGAACTTGCTCCTTATTAGCCGGGGCTGGTCTTGGTAAGGGAGATCTTCATGGAGGCATCTTCTATAATGTAGCAAGGACATCGTGAGGACTTGGAAACTATAATATACTGTCCAAAGCAAGACATAAGATATGCAGAAGTCAGACAATTCCTAGAACGCCATTATAGCCTCCCATTCATAGGCATGGTGCACTTCACACCTATGAATAGGACTCTACTCGACACGGCATGTTGGACTCCAAGGATCATTTACAAACCTAGTGCTCTAATGCCAAGTTTGTCATAACCTAGACTAGGGCCTAGGAGTGACATGTCTAACGGGAACCCAAAAGTCCCTAAACAGGCCTCATAGCATCATTCGCACATCACTGTTTTAGAAGTGTACATGAAATAGTAAACACATAGTTCTAAGGGAAGGGAAAGTAAGAGTACATGAAATAGTAAACACATAGTTCTAAGGGAAGGGAAAGTAGGACTCAAGCTATGGAGACATCATAGGAATAGAGATTAACATGGTTCACATAACACATAACACTTAAAGACTAAGGGGTGGGTAAGTATGACTCACTCTACGGGGTTAATAGGGGATTTAGGATCTTTCATATTTCTATGTCATAACATAATCACATACCATAATGCTCATAATCAATTCATAATAGCCATAACAATAAACATAATCTCTGAATACAACACATAACTTGTAATCCGTCCAAGAGTCTACAAGATGTCCAATGATACCTCTAATCATAAGATAGGACATGGGTCAAGACATGTCCCGGGCTCACTCTTAAGGTAAATAACATATACAAACACCGTAGGTAGAGGAACGGTGGTTTGCCCTTGGAGGATAGGACTCACCATAACAAGTGCCTCATGATCCGATCTAGCCGTTGTACGATGGGTAAAGGTAGTCCTCGATCCATACATGGTTAGATCATGTAAGCTAAAGTATGTGTTAGTACATTTGAGTGTACTAATTATGCGGGCATGCAATACACATGAACTCATTAAACCTTCATTCAATGTTAGATTACAAGGGCACATGTATACAAAGAATCATAAAACAAGAAAATAGTATATCAATATCCCATGAGGTGTATGATGCATGAATGCAAAAATACTTCATATATATCGAGGATGGGACTGTAACAGACATAAGACCAAGTGAGCTATAACTTGGAACTCTGTCGTCTACCCAACAATGGATAAAGAGGTGTCTATTTGCCAAAGGTAGATCCATAATCATTCATCATCCACAAGGGATGTAATGACCCGACCTAGGGGCCTATTTATCGCACAGCGAATGAGACACCTGAAGGCACCTCACCCAAGACATCTTACATATCATAAGCATTCACAGGTCTAAAATGCAAGGATGAAATAGAAAACTAAGAAAACGGGGCTAAGGGCCATAACTTAAAAATCATGAAGGAATATAACAATCGGATACCATCATAACATTTGTCCAACAATACCTCTAACAAGAACTTAGTGAGGTCTAAGACATGTCTTAGTGAGGGCAAAGACATGTCTGAGCTCACCCTCAAATTTATACGTAGCAAAAGAAATATATAACTGGAAACTAGAATGTCTTATACATCAATCTAGAAAGAAAACTAGGTTATTATCCCCGAATTAGAGGACTTACCAACCCTTTTCTTCCAATGATTGAAAGCTAATCATGTGGGGAATATCGATGTGCCTTGGTCCCTGCATGGTTAAATCATGCAGGCATAGAAGTACGTGTCAGTACTTGAAAAATACTAGTATTTAGGTATGCAATAAATGGCATGGGAATAAATGATAAAATGATTCATGCTATGTCTCATGTTAAAAAACATACATTTACAAGGGTGTTAATAAGTCATAATCAAGCTAATATCATTTAAACATGAAAAGACAACTTTAGAATGAACATAGCAGGATGCATGGATTGACATAGACATGAACAAGAAAATTATATAAACCTGGAACATGCATATGGGTGATCATTTAGACATTTTACTCTCACCATAGAGCACGGAATAATGCATATGAGAAATAAAGAACTTACCCTTCCTTGAATGCGTGATAGGTCACATAAACTTTAATGAGAAATACGTGATGTCATATGTAACTAAAGTATTAATATTCTTGGGTGAACAATACATCACTTTTCAGAAAATACTATTTTATTACGCATGGAACATTAGTAATCATAATGAAGACCACCTTACTCACTAGTAGACATAATCATGTACCTTTAGGAGAAATACCATTTGAACTTGTGAAACAATGAATCATAGGAACTTTAAATCACCTTTGGACATAACATAAATGAACCATCTTAATTTATCATAAGAGGACCGCTTAGGAACATGAGGAGAAATTGACCATATGTAAGAGAAACCATAACCAACATAAACCATGTGAACTAATCCATGGAGTCCCGATGTTTTTCCTACACCAGAAGAAAGGGAGAAATCATTTTGCCAAGGTGAACCTCCTAATGCCTAAGTGGAACCACTAAGCCTTTGTGAATTGGGTACTCACCTATAGTTCTTAGACTTGAGTACTCACCTCATGCCCGAACTCAGGTACTTTCCTTAAGCCCTTATATTTAGGGTACTCACCTCTTAGAAATTCGAATAATCGCCTCCAATCCCTTTACCTACGGTGGAACATAGTTTTAGGACTTAGGTAATCGCTTGTAGTCCACTCGGTGCTAGGTATCATATCATAAAATCATTCCAAGTCATGTGGGAGGGCAACTTATCCAATCTCCAACCCATTGATATCATAAATCAAATACCTCAGATGGGAGATCCTCTACCATCAACATTCATTCATTCTTGACTCCAATGAGTCTAGTCCCAAATAATATATGGACAAGAGTATAGTTATCACATGCATAAACTTGTACATCATAGCATCATAAAGAAGACCTTTTAATAACACATAGCTTCCATACAACTTCTATATGTTTCATAGCATAGTTGGCATACTCCATCATATACAATATCCATGACATATAAAGAAAGGAATTCGTGATCTTACATAAAGTTTCATAATATTCTCATAAAGCTATAACATAAATGTTGACTCATAACATATAGGACCCTTATGTTCTTACATAGCATGAATTGAGATTTTCTTCTTTCACAAAACATACTTTTTATCTAGCTCAGGTTCAAAACATGATATTTGCATGCTTAAAGGCTCGTGATCATAAATGCATATGATTCACACTTGACTCAATAATAATAAAAGAGAGTATGAACTTAAATAAAATCAAGCAACCCTCAATCAACTTCATAACCCGAAATTCCATAAGTAGGGAAAATCACAATTAGTCATGAAATCATGAAAATTACTAGTTACTCTGGTATAAGAGTATCAGGATTCACTAATTTCAAATCAAGTTTAGGAGATCCATCAAATATCTCTAAAACCCTAGCTTCCAAATGTAGGAAATCAAGATATAACATTCTTCTCATAGGATTAAACATTATTTCATAATGATATAGGTTAATAAACATCAATAAGTTCATAATATAAGTATTTAGAGTCATTCAAATCAACCCAACATGATTCCTGTAAAAACCCTAACTAGAAAGTCATGAATTTGAACTTATTATGCATCATGGCTCATAACATAATACTCATACACTTCATATAACTAAGAATTCCTCACAAAATCTATGTTCAGATTAGTTTCTCAAGACTTCACAACATACATAAAGCATAGGTCAAATTTAAAGTAAAAAAACTTGAACTTTGTGAAGGGAAGGGCTTCACAAATCAAACCCACATACCCTAGCCAAAGATTTATGGAAGAAATCACTACTTTTGTTGAAGAAACCCGAAACCCTATCCTTTTCTTTAGTGAAGGACCATGGAGACTTGAGATAGTTTTTAAGAGTTATGTTTTTGAAGAATTAATTAGGATTAGGATCATTTGGGGGAGTTTTAGACCGTTATAGGGCGTGTCAGATGTCTAAACAATGTGGGATTAGGCTTAGGGTATGAGGAAAGGTCAAAATCACCCCTTTTCAAAAGCTAGCTAGACAGTTCAACGAAATACCATTTATGGTCCATACGTCATTCCACGACTTAGAGTGGGTCATAGAAACTGACAGCTTGACAATGCTTCAATGAAATAGGCATAAATGTTTTTTCCGAACTCCAAATGAGGTGAAACTAGTTGCGTTGGAAAGATAATTCAAAGAGCTTTCATTTGGTAGGTTGTATAGAACCTAATTTAAAGTGTTATAAGATATATGATGATTTGAAGTTGACGCATATATGAACTCACACTAGAACTTAGGCAATTGGAATCATTTGCACTTGACTTGATGAGAGAGGGGATTGGCATTGCATGAGGGGTCATGGAAGGGCTAGATGAGGATATTAGAGAATAGAAAATATTAGAACTTCACTTTATAAAAAATCCACTAGCCAGGACTACGAGACCCCATGTACGGGTCATGGTTTATACTACGTGTCATAAATGGGGCTTGTCTTATAGAGTTTCAGTAATCCCATCTCTAATTCTCACTCTACGGTAGTCTATGACTCATAACACCTATTACGGGTCATCTGATGAGTCATAATTGATATCCCTGAAAGTTCCCAGTTTCACCAAGTTTAACCTTCAATGCACGATCATAACTTACATCCCATGGAACTCTTTACAGCTTGTAGAACCCCTCGTACATAGATGACCTCCGAAACTTAGTCACTAGAATACACACTTTGGACCCACAAACTAATATACAGCTCATACATCAACATACGGCCCGTAAAGCCTCTTGTAATGACTACTAATACTTGAAAATTTTTCAAGATCCATTTTTCTTTTGCACCATCATGTGTTTCAACATGTAGGGCCTTACAAGGGGCATAACATACCTATGTTAGGCACATAGCTCAAGAGAAAGGAGTATGGACCCTTGGGGATAGCCCACCCTATCTCCAATCCCATCGATGCTAAGTCATCATCCCACAAGAATAAATACAATTATATGTGCTTGTAAAAGAGGCACAAGACTTTCAAATCATTTACATGCATACTTAGGATTAAAGGCCAAATCACATTTCATAATCATGCATACTGAGGCTTAAAAGCCAAACATATTTCATGTTATACTTTCATGCATAGGAATAGCTCCATTAAGTACATTAGATATGATAAAGGAGTATGGACCCTTGGGGATAGCCCACCCTGCCTACAATCCCAATTCTATACTGCTTTGAGCACTTTTATAATAAAGGAGTATGGACCCTTGGGGATAGCCCACCCTGCCTCCAACCTCAATCGGTGCTCCATAAACATGGTGGTGTAAATACCCATCATTTGCTCAAAGATCCATAATCATAGATATTTATGTGATCACATTCTTGTCATGCCCATACTTTACCTTAAAACATACTCATCGTCATAATTGGGACTTAGCCCGAATCGTAAACTTCATAAAAACCATAGTCATGTATGCATATTCCATGAATGAGATGAGAATAGCATGGGCAATAGAGATTTAAACTTAAACCAACAATACATATGAAATTCAAGTACAAACGTAACTAAATCCACATTTAAATCATATTAAAGATTACTCATTCTTAATTTAAGCTTAAAAGGGATCATACATATTCATATCCTCATAACGTCAATGCAATTCAATATATTAGGGCTTAAATCACTTTAAATTCATGAAAAAAACATATCCCATACATTAATTGAATTTATGAGCAATAATCTTAAAAACCCATATTTAAAGTGAGCTAAATTTCATGAAAATCAATTGAAAAGAGTTTGGGTCTTCTTGGTTCAAAGGGACCAAGAATCAATCCCATATACCTAAGTTCACCAAGAAGAAGCAAGAAGAATTTGATGAAGATTGAAGCCCTTCCTTGAATCCCAAGCGAATTCTTCAATAGTCTTTGAGCGAAGTTCTTAAGAGAGTGAGTTGAGATAATTGAATGAGGGAATAGAGTATAGGTCACTTGAATGTCTTTAGTAGCATAGAAAAGTCTTAAAAGACCTTTAGGAGAAACCATAACTATGAAAATGCCATTAATGAAATGAGTAGAAAAATATCCCAGGTCCGTATTGAGGGGTATACGGCCCATGATAGGGTCCGTATACTTCTTCTATAATCTAACGCTTAAAGAATTTCAATGACGAAGGTTCGAGATGGTAACCCATTGTTAGAAAAATTCAACATAGGTACCCATACGGATGGCTTCATGTCCATACCAAGGTATATGGACCATATGCCTCCTCCGCAAAGCTTCACTTAGAAAAATTCTTCAACGACAAAGTTCCAAGACGGTGATTCAATACTTAGAAAATTTCCACGTTGATGCCTATATGGGAGGCTTCACAAACCGTGAAGGACTATACGGTCCATGTGTGAAATGCCTTGCCCAAAAATGTGGATTTTCAAGGCTAAGTCTACCCATACGACCCACCACATGGAACGTGAAGCCTCACACGGACCGTGTGGGGTCCATGTATGGTATGCCTTGATCTCAAACTCCACATTAAAGCCATCACACCCCACATAAGGCAAGGGCCAGTTCAAGGACTCCACACTGTCCATATAGCCTCACACGGACTTTGAAGGCTTCCATGAAGCATTACCTAGGTCCAAAACTTTCTCAAACAAAATTCCCAAGATCCATTAAGGTTGTACAAACTCTAGGTACTTACATTGACGTTGTGAACTATATTTTAACAGCTGAGTAGCTTCAAGAGACGATCAAGAGTAGAAAAGCATTGTTGGACTGATTTGAAGTTAAGGCAACGTTTTTCAGGTAGGCTAGGCTTTCCCTAAGCCTTAGACTGAGTGCAGTTACATGTATACTAATCTTGCAGTGTATGTGATATGATAGTAGTGTTCGATATGCGTAGTCTTGTGGTTGTGGAATTGTAATCTGCATGGTTGGATGTGAATACTATAATCTCGATGTATGTAT
>JAABOM020000001.1:9753309-9765666 GCA_011800125.2 Solanum clarkiae
ATGTTGAAGTAGGTCTTAGGCCTAACTCACACCCCAAAAGCTAGCTCAAAGGGAAGAGGATTGCCTAAGCCTTATAAGGAGACTACCCATCACATTAACCATCAATGTGGGACTTTATGTCTCAACAGAAGTATATATATTAGAATACAAAATTGAGATGGCTGACCAAGTGTGAATCCAGGTGGAAGACAGTGAACTAGCAGATGTGGCTGCTGTAAGTGCTGGGAACAACATTGAAGTAGGGAGTATGATAGCTGAAGCCATGAGCAAGGTTGGAAGGAAAGGTGTTGTGACACTAGAAGAGGGTAAAAGTGCTGAAAATAGTCTCCGTGTGGTTGAAGGAATGCAATTTGACCGTGGTTATGTTTCTCCTTACTTTGTTACTGACAGTGAGAAAATGTCAGTTGAATATGAGAACTGTAAGGTGGGTTTCCCATTTCTAGCCTTAGTTTCTAAAGCTTAAGATGTTCATACGTCTCTTTGAATGTGTCTTGTACCTATTGCTGATGATAGGTATTCTGAAATGCAGTTACTACTGGTTGATAAAAAGATAACAAATGCAAGAGATCTTGTTAATGTCCTGGAAGATGCTATCAGAAATGGTTACCCAATTTTAATTATTGCTGAAGATATTGAGCAAGAAGCTCTGGCAACACTTGTTGTCAACAAGCTTAGAGGTGCCTTAAAGGTTGCTGCACTTAAAGCTCCTGGTTTTGGTGAGCGAAAAAGCCAGTATCTTGATGACATAGCAACTCTTACTGGAGGTATCTCTACTTAGTTTTCTAATTGGTTTACTTCTGTATTTTAGCATCTGGCCTTGTACCTGTTGGAGGTCCTTGTCAAAATTGGAGAATTTATCCCTGTAATATGCAGGCACTGTTATTAGAGATGAAGTTGGCCTTACTTTAGACAAGGCTGACAAGGAAGTTCTAGGTCACGCTGCTAAGGTAGTAATGACCAAGGATGCCACTACAATTGTTGGTGATGGTAGCACTCAGGAAGCAGTCAATAAACGTGTTGCACAGATTAAAAACCTGATAGAGGTGAGTGTTTATTTGGTATTTGGTAAAAATTGTTTGTCATGATTCAGTTTCATTTAGTTCGTGAATTCCAAGCAGGCTGCTGATCAAGATTATGAAAAGGAAAAGCTAAATGAAAGAATTGCTAAATTATCAGGAGGTGTGGCGGTCATACAGGTAACTTCCAGTTCAATATTAAGATTTTTGGTTTGTTGAATGGTTGTGAACTGTGTAGCCTAACTTTGTTAATGCTTTCATTGAATGTTGTAGGTTGGAGCACAAACTGAAACTGAGTTGAAAGAGAAGAAACTGAGAGTGGAAGATGCTCTTAATGCAACAAAGGTAAGCTTTTTTTAAACCATTTAATTTTGTTTCTGTCCTATATTAGAAATGTTTTGATGGATGACTTGCAACATGAGGATCCAAGTGCCAACCATGTTTGCTCTTGCTTTCAGGCGGCTGTTGAGGAAGGTATTGTTGTTGGAGGAGGGTGTACGCTCCTCAGACTTGCTGCAAAAGTTGATGCCATAAAGGAAACCCTTGCAAATGATGAGGAGAAGGCAAGTTTGTGTTAGTTTTTAAAGTTCTTCCATTTTGTTGTGGGTCCATATGTAGTTGATGCAATGGGTTAACATAGCCTTCTAAAATTTGTATGGAAGGAAATGATCCTGCATTCTCTTGTGTGCTTTCTTGGATCTGTTAAAACTAAAGTGAAATTTGTCAAGGGGTAGAGAAAACAATCGACTTGTATTCGTCATAATATCATTTATCTTAATTGCAGGTTGGAGCTGATATTGTCAAAAGAGCATTAAGCTATCCTTTGAAATTGATTGCTAAAAATGCTGGTGTTAATGGAAGTGTTGTCAGTGAGAAGGTACTCATATATGCTTTGGTGATTTGGGAAAAAACTGGACCATGCTACCCATGGAAAAATTTTATATTTCAGTTTCTCTTGTATTACCGTTGTTAATCCTATGATTTTAAGTCGCATACTCAAACTTCTTTTTTGCCTTTCAGGTTCTCTCAAGTGACGATCCCAAATTTGGATATAATGCTGCAACTGGCAACTATGAAGACTTGATGGCTGCTGGCATCATTGATCCAACAAAGGTAAGGTTTCTAGAATTGCATTACTGGATTCTGATGATGTGGTCAAACTTGCGGCTGTGTGGTGCTTTTCCTATTGAATGGATTTGGTGTGGGCAGTGATGGTTCTCTCTTTGCAGTTCTGTCTTGATTCCCAAGGAGATGTCTAAAAACCTCCAAAAGGGTTCTTGAAAACTCAGCCTTAATATGAGTTTAGGCTTTTGACATGGATTGTAGGGGTATTACAAAAATTTACGAGGATACTATTGGTTTCGGTAGAAACTTTTGATGTAAAAGCTCATATAGTGTTTCACTGGAAATATAATTGTAATTGGCACGAGACAGTGCTTAAATCGGAGTACTGATATTAGATTTAAATTATCTGCTCTCTGGTATGTGTCGAAGAAATTTATGGCTTGAAGTTGGAGTAGGCCATGAACATCAGATCTCAGAACAGTTTCTCTTCTCAGCTCTTACTTTCCTAATCCTCTTGGGGGTGGGGTGGGGGTTGCCAAGTGTATAGTCGGAAGGGTTTAGGAGGAGGTTATCTACCAGAAAGTAGCTGAAAAAATGAGCATGTTTCAACTTTCTTTCCATAATTGGTTTGTTGTTAGGTGCTGAAAACTGACATATTCATGTGCCCTACTCAGGTTGTAAGATGTTGTCTAGAGCACGCTGCATCTGTGTCCAAGACATTCTTGATGTCAGATTGTGTGGTGGTTGAGATAAAGGAGCCCGAACCAGCAGTTGCTGCCAACCCAATGGACAACTCAGGTTCCACTTGAATCTGATCTTTTGCAAATGCTTTCATAAATTTCGACAGTTCCTTCCAGCTTGATAATTTTGTATGGGGCTTAAGCGCTTGCTAACTGTCATTCTCTTTCATTTCCTTTTCAGGATACGGTTACTAGGTGAATGAATGAAGAAGGCTACTGATACTCTGACAGATGAATATCGAGTGTTTGAAAGCCTTTTTTTTCCTTTTTTCTTTTTGTAAAAGTTTAGGTATTCTTTCGCGAAAGGAATATATAGATCCTGGTTGGAGTAGCAGCCTTCTGGGTTCGGCACTGTTATAATGAACATGCAATTCAATGTATAATTGCAGGCTTCAGTGAATGTTGAGTGGCAGGACATTAATAAGTCTTTTATGTGATTACCATGTTTCAATGCTCCCATGCATCACAATTATTAGCCAAGGAAGAACAAAAAAGAGTGTGATGCAACGTGCGTGAAGTAATAATTAGTGACTTATGACAAGCTGCTGTGGCAATTAACATTTTTGATTTATTTTGATTGTGAATTGCTGTGACTATCGGGTTCCCATATTTTCGTTCTATGACCTGAATGCCTCTAATTGTTCGCTTGGAGCATTTGGAATGATACTGTAGAGTTTTAAAAAGTTTTTTGAATCTGATCGTCATAATTCTAAATTTTATCATTTTTATAGAAGAATATAAAACCTTTAAAGTATGTTTAGTAGAATTCACTCCATACTAAAAATCACTTTATAAGAACAAGATAAACAGGGGTCAAATCTAAGTTCACCAAATTCTTTAATATAAGAAGGAATATTATCTGATAATTCAAAATTACTTATCCAGCAATAATTAAAGATATGTAAACGAAGATTAAAATCATGAAGATTTGCCACAATTCAATCACTGAGATTTATTAACTAAGAGTTTTCCATTCCATCTCTCTTGCTTTCGAATTTCATTATTCCTATGAACTTTTCACAAAAATATAAATGGAGAAGAGCCTAAATTACTCATTAATTATTTGAATTGGTACAAACTATCCTTCATCTGCTTTTCGGCTCCGAAATACTCTTGGCGTCAATCTTTTATCTTTAAAATGCCTTTTACTAACCTATTGGTTCATATTTGCCCATATTTTTAACAATTTCCCTAAAGTAAAATTATTAAAATATTTATTCATTATATTACCTGATCTGATCTGATAGGTTCATATTTAAATCCTTCTCAAGTAAATAATAAAAATCATACATAATTCATATTTCGACCCGACAGAATTGAAAGTAAACTACTTCATGAGGCATGAGAGTGTGAATTATTAATTAGTTCAACTATGATAGTGTATGTAAAATGTAAAGTCATGTGACATGTATTCATTAGGTTTCTAAGCATCTTTTTCCTTGTTAAGCTGCCCCCACCCCCACCCCAATTCTTAATAACTTGGTCTTCTTCCTTCCTATCTGTTATTCTTCTTCCCTTGTATATGTTGACTTTGGATATATCTGGCATGGGCACTTATACCTACAATTCTTTTCTAAAGATCCGTGCACGTAATTCATTACATTTATAGGGGTTAATTGAATTTTGTAGGCTGAACTCTTGTGCATTTTTGGAATGAATAAAGGTATAAAGAAAATTTGATTAGTTTGCTTATATTTGTTTATATGTAAACTTCATCGCCACAACCAGCCTAAAAATAATTGAATCACGTACGCTGAAAAGAAATGATACATTATACTTCAGAGGAGAAATACATTATACTCTAATTAACAATATATGCGAAAGGTAATTTAAGTGTTATATAACGTTGAAGCTTTTTTTTCTGAACAAAAATGTGGATTTGAATGTCAACTAAAACGGAAGAAGGAGACTTGAGTATTAATTAAAATAGAAGAGGTTTTACAAAAGCTAAATGTAAAAGATTCATGAGAAAGAAGTATACCAAAGGGCGTGTAGAATTGAGAGCGTAATACCTGGAGGATCTCGAGGATTTTTTTCCAGCCCTTTTTACAAGTTCAATTCTGTGAACACAGCTTTGAAGTTGCTTTGACCACTGCTTTTGGTACTTTGTATTGTATTTACATTTAACACGACCTACCAATAAACATCAAAGGAAAATAACCAAGTGTTGACGCATTCATGTAGATTCTGAACGCAGAGACAAAGGGATTTAACTTATGCAGAATCATCAACAAACTTTGAATTATCTTATGAAGAACCATCTGGGCACATAATTGTATTCTCGGCTTTAATTTCAATTTTGTTTCCCATATAATAAATTGTTTCGAGTTGATGGTTTACATCTATTGAAGAAGTTTCAGCACAAATTAATGTACAATCAACAGTGTTTTTGTTTGTATTGATTACAGCCTGCCTATCAGTCCACTTGTTAAGAGAGTGAGAAGCGTCAAAATGGCAAAATTGCGAGGAGAGGGGTCAACCAAACTATCACGATCCAAACCTAGGGCCTAGACGTGATACGGCGAATGGGAAACTCGAAGGAAATCCCAAACAAGCCTCTTAGCATATCATATACACACACTTGGTCGCGGAAGCAATAAAATACAACAAGAGATAGTAGATAGGGACAAACGGGTCTAAGGAACAATTCTCATATCATAAATATCAAGAGTAAAGAGAGAGTCAAAGCTCAATACATAATACAAACATGTCCAACAACACCTCTAAAACTTAGATACTTAGCGGGGGCCAAGACAAGCTACCAGGCTCACCCTCATAGTCAACATATACACAAAAGAAGGATAGCCTTAGAACATATTAGGAGATCATAAGCATCGTCTATTAAATGGAGGACTCACCGAAGAGCTTGAGAGATGTCGTACTAGCCACGTGGAGGAGGATGATCAAGTGGGACGCCGGTTCCTACATGGTGACATCATGTAGGCATAGAGTATGCGCTAGTACGTTTGAATGTACTAAGTATGTAGGATGTGATAAGCACCATAAACAAAATACATAACATAGGCAATGAATAAGCATATAGCAATATGACATGTACGAATGATACTTGAAGTAAAATCATGTTTATATAGAACATCATACATGTGTAAGGAGAGACCATTGTTAGTGCATATTCAAGACCTACCACGCCCTTGGAGAGGCGAATGAGGTACGAACCCCTCAATAGGTTGATGAGGTACAAATCCCCCAACATGGTTGATGGAGTACAAATCCCCCAATATGGTTATCAAGGTACAAACCCCTCGACATAGTTACACGGGCCTACCACCTCTCGAGCGACGCGATCGAGGTACAAACCCCTCAACAAAGTTACTCGGGCCTACAACCCCTTGAGTAAGGCTTGGTCAATTCCCAACACTATAGATATAATACCATATACATACATTCCTTTCATTATCACATTGCATTCAACTCATAAAACATGCATTGGACCTTCAATTCCTCAAGAAAATCATACCCGAACATTTTATCAAACACTTGGCGGGTGTGTAGTGCTAGTGTAAAATCATGCAATTCAAGAGTGAAATCATGCTAGAAAATTCCATGTAAAACCATCAATAGATACTTGGTAATACCTTCAAGCAACATACATCAACACCCTTCATCAAATCTCACAATAGATCTTAGATTCATAACTCAAAACATGCTAAAATAACCATACTTTCATGAAACCCCAACATAATATGCAGTGAAATTTATAATAAGACCCATGAGTAAATCAACTTTAAGTCATGCAAGTTTAAGTAAAAGGGAGCTTGGGTATCATGGACGAAAGGAACCCATGAAAGAAACCCACATACCTTGACTTTGGAGAATAGCTTGATGAAGATTGGTGATGGAGACTTGAAGCTTGAATGATAACCTTAGAATCGGGATGAGTTTTTAGACTTGAGATTTGGAAATGAAATATTGTGTAAGTGTTTGGGAATGTCTTGAATGATATGGGGGTGAAATAAGGCTAAGTATAGGCATTTTCACACATGGGAACACTTAGGCCCAAGACCCAAGAGCCTTGGACCGGACAATAAAAACTGGCACAAAAATGAACTGAGGCGCGCCCTTGGAGTGTCGCACCAGGGGCGCGAAAACCTCACTGGAAATTGCATTTTTGCAATTTTTGAATTTTGCTACAATTGCTCTTAAATCGGGGTTAGATCCATCTCCCACTCAATTTGACCCCCTGAACAAGAATATGAAGTCAGATTTTGGATATCGTGCGCAAATTTTTTTGATATATGGAAATTACAATTCCGAGAACTTTCGAGATATATTTTCGAGCACTTTTTGGGGTCGTTTCAATATCTCCCTCTTGGGAACATTCGTTCCTGACTGTCAAAGAAACATATATGAGAAGAGTAATCATGAAAAAATCAACCCCAACAAGAATGCAATACCATACTTAAAACATTATTTTCAAAATCTCATCTTAAGTGTAAAATCATCATGAACTTTACCAATTAAACATGAATGCATATAAATGACTTAGGGGCTGGAAAAAGAGACATGAAATCACATAGAAGACTTAGAATTAGTACCTTGAGCTTGAGTAGGATGGAAGAGATAAGGGTATCGCTTTTGCATATCCGTTTCGGTCTCCTAAGTAACACTTTCGACTTGTTGATTCCTCCAAAGGACCTTAACGGAAGCAACATACTTGTTCCTCAACCTCTTCACTTGCCTATCCAAGATCTCTACTGGAACTTCTTCATATGATAAGTTATCTTCAACTACCCCCACAACATCAAGAGGCACAATAGCATTAGGATCACCCATATAATTCTTCAACATAGACACATGAAAGACCAGATGAACTAATTCCATTTCACTAGGCAAATCCAACTCATAAGCCACCTTACCGATCTCCTCACCACCCTATAAGGATCCACATATCTAGGGCTTAACTTGCCCTCCTTACCAAAATGAACTATACCCTTCATGGGTGACACCTTCAAATAGACCCAATCACCAACCTTTAAACTCAAGCTCCCTCCTTCTCACATCGGCATAAGATTTTTAGTGACTTTGGGCTATCATCAACCTTTCCCTAATCATCCATACCTTCTCCATAGCATTCACAATCAGATCTGGACCCAACAAAGTCATCTCTTCAACCTTAAACCACCCAACCAGGGATCTACAACGTCTACCATAGAGAGCCTCAAAAGGAGCCATTCCAATGCTAGAATGATAACTATTGTTATATACAAACTCAATCAATGGAAGATGATCATACCAACTACCCTTGAGCTCCAATACACAATCCCTAAGCATGTCCTCAAGTGTTTGGATAGTTCTTTCAGTTTGGCTATCCATTTGAGGGTAAAACGCCGTACTAAGCTTTACCTTGGTTCCAAGACCTCTTTGGAAGGACCTCCAAAAGTGTGAAGTGAAGTGTGCCCCACGATCTGATATAATGGACAAAGGAACCCCATGCACTCTCACCAAGTCATGAATGTACAACCTAGCATAATCTTCAGCCCCATAGGTAGTCTTAACCGATAGAAAGTGAGCTGATTTTGTCATCCTATCAACCACAACCCAAATGGAATCAAAATCCTTTCTAGTCTTGGGCAACCCAACTACAAAATCCATATTAATCTCTTCCCACTTCCAAGTAGAAATCTCTATGTCTTGGGTTAGGCCACCCAACCTTTGATGTTCCGCTTTAACTTGTTGGCAATTATGACAACCAGATACAAATTTGGCAATGTCCCTCTTCATGTCTCCTCACCAATACACCTCTCTCAAATCTCTATACATCTTAGTAGACCCTGGGTGAACAGAGTAAGAAGAACCATGAGCCTCATCAAGAATCTTTTCCTTCAAGCCATCAGTACAAGGCACACACAACCTACCTTGGTACCTAATGGCATCATCTCCCCCTTGGGAAAAAACCTCCATCTTACCATCTTTTACCAATGCCTTCAATTCTAGCAATGAGGGATCAAGATCTTGCTTAGACTTCACCTCTTCAACCAATGAAGATTTAGAATCATCATCATCAACAACAACACCATCATCACCCTCTTCCAATCTAACTCCCAATCTAGCCAACCAATGGACCTCCCTAGCCACCCCTATGCTACCATCATCAACATGAGCAAGGCTACCCATAGACACCCTACTCAAAGCATCCGCCACAACATTAGTCTTACCGGAATGATAATGTACACTCATGTCATAATCCTTAAGAAGTTCTAACCATCTCCTTTATCTCAAGTTGAGGTCTTTTTGGGTGAAGACATATTGGAGGCTCTTTGGATCGGTGAACACATTGACATATACCCCATACAAATAGTGACGCAAAATCTTTAATGTAAACACAAAGACAACTAACTGAAGATCACGAGTAGGATAATTCTTTTCATGCACTTTGAGTTGTCTAGAAGCATAGGCTATCACCTTCCCATTTTGCATCAACACACAACTCAAGCCAATCCGGGAAATATAAATACACCACAAATTCTTCCAGCGCTTCCGATAGTGACAATATAGGAGCAGACATAAGCTTATCTTTCAATGTTTGGGAACTCCTTTCACACTCATCAGACCACACAAATTTGGCTTTCTTTTGAGTCAACTTTGTCATGGGAGAAGCAATAGAAGAGAACCCATTCACAAATCTACGATAGTAACCTGCTAAGCCTAAGAAGCTCCTAATATCCGGCTAGGTCAATGGTCTAGGCCAATTTTTAATCATATCCGTCTTTTTAGGATCCACCTTAATACCATCCTCCGACATCACATGACCTAGAAAGGTAACTATTTTCAACCAAAATTCACACTTCTTATATTTAGCATATAATTTTTCTTCCCTCAACTTTTGCAACACTACCCTCAAATGGCCCACATGCTCCTTTTCACTATGAGAATAGATCAAAATATCATCAATGAAGATCACAACAAACAAATCAAGGTAGAGTTTGAAGATCCTATTTATAAGATCCATGAAGATAGCCAGTGCATTGGTCAACCCAAAGGAAATCACAATAAACTCAAAATGCCCATACCTAGTCCGGAATACCGTCTTAGGAATATCACACTCCCTCACCTTCACTTGATACTCGGATTGAAGATCAATCTTAGAGAAGTTGCTAGCTCCTTGCAATTGGTCAAACAAATATTCAATCCTTGGAAGAGGATATCTATTCTTGATGGTGATCCTATTAAGTTGCCGGTAGTCAATACACATTCTAAGAGACTCATACTTCTTTTTCCCAAACGACACCGGTACACCCCATGGTGATTGGCTAGGTCTAATGAAACCCATTTCCAACAAGTCCCTCAATTGCTCCTTCAACTCCTTTAACTCCTCCGGGACCATACGGTAAAGGAGAATAAAAGTGGGTTGAGTATCTGGGAGGAGGTCTATACCAAAATCTATTTCCCTTTCGGGAGGAACACCGGGAAGTTCATTAGGAAAGATATCAAAGAACTCATTTACTATCGGAACTGACTCTATGGGAAGGACTTTAGACTCCACATCCCTAACGCTTACAAGATGATAAAGACACCCCTTAGAGATCAACTTACGAGCTTTAATGCAAGAGATAAATGTTCCCTTGACCACCACATCATGACTCTTCCACTCAAGGATGGGTTCATTTGAAAGTTGGAATTTGACTCTACGGGTTCTACAATCAATGGAGACATAGTATGCATACAACCAATCCATCCCAAGAATAACATCAAAATCAACCATGTCCAACTCAACAAGATCACAAGACAATATTTTGTGCAAGATGCAAATAAGACAATTTCTATAGATCTTTCTAGCAACAATAGATGCACCAATAGGAATAGACACCTCATATGGCTCACAAAACAATTTGGGCGCAACATGAAACTTTTTCGCAACAAAGGGGGTAACAAAAGAAAGAGTGGCACCCAGATCAATCAAAATGTACACATCAAAATCAAAGACTTTTAACATACCGATAACAACTACGGGCACCTCATCAAGCCTATGCCTCCCATGCAAAGCATAAAACTAATTATGCCTAGGAGCACCATCTTGCCAGCCACCTCTCCCCAAAGGAACCGCATTAGCACCTTGTGGACGAACCTCCTTGCCCTTGTTGCGATTTTGGGGGCAATCCATCACCTTATGCCCAACTTCCCCACAACCATAACACACATTAGTATCCCTTAAGCACGGGCCACTATGACCCTTACCACATTTTGGACACCCACCATTAGGAACCATACCCCAACACCTTGAGTACTTGGAAAGTCATTGGCAACTCTCTTATTAGATGCATGAGAAGTTCCTTGGCCTTGATAGAACCGACCACCTTTTCGACTATGGAACTTTCCCTCAAAATGAGGCCCTATTGGCCTCATGACCCCTCCTCTTTCTCAAATCTATCGGGACAAATCCATGTCACCAATCAACATAGCGGAGCGATATTTTTCACTTACCAAATCGGATACACCCATCACAAATTTATTCATTCTAGAATTTGGGTCGGCCACCAAGTGGGGAACATATTTAGAGAGTTGAGTAAACTTGAGGGCATATGCCCTCACACTCATAGACCCTTGTCTCAAATTCATAAACCTAACTAATGTGGCTTTCCTAAGCTCAAGAGGAAAGAGCCGATTAAGAAAAGCTGTCTTGAACTCCTCCCAAAGAACCACATAATTGATTCCCTTCTCCTCCTTCCATTGGTTAAATCATATTTATGCCACCACCTTGAATTAGTAAGCCGCCAACTCTACCTTCTCTTCTGATCTAACACCTATAAAGGCCAAAACCTTAGACCTCATCAATGAACTCTTGAGGGTCCTTATCCACGTTTGACCCACATAATTCCATGGGATTCATCCTCATGAAGTTTCTCACCTGAGATGCTGGTGTAGGAGCATGAGGGGCTTGGGCCCCTTGATTGGCTCGATTAGCCACAACTTGTGCAAGCAAAATGAGAGCATCTAGAGCTCACCATGAGCCGATTAGTCCTCGGGAGTGCGGGCTCCTCCTCCTCTTGTGTTAGGCATGATCTAGCATAGCAAAGAATAATCGTTAGGGGGAAAACCTTATTTCAACTCTATAGAATGACTTAGAACATGAAAAAGGGAAATATTTCCTAAAACGCCTCATAGCCTCCTACTCATAGTTGTGGTGCACAACACAACTATGAATAAGACTCTAATCGATGCGGTGTGTTGGATTCCAAGGATCTAACAACCTAGTGGTCTGATATCAAGTTTGTCACAACCCAAACCTAGGGCCTAAATGTGACACGACAAATAGGGAACCCGAAGGGAACCCCAAACAAGCCTCCTAGCATATCATACACACATTCTTGATTGCGGAAGCAATAAAATGCAACAAGAGATAGCAGATAAGGACAAACGGGGCTAAGAAACAATTCTCATATCATAAACATCAAGAGTCAAGAGAGAGTCAAAGCTCAAAGCATAATACAAACATGTCCAACAACTCCTCTAAAACTTCGATACTTAGTGGGGGCCAAGACACGCTACCGGGCTCACCTTCATAGCCAACATATATA
>JAABOM020000001.1:9765766-9786487 GCA_011800125.2 Solanum clarkiae
CTTATGCTACGAGTTGATTTATTTCTATTGAGATTATGCATGATTTGAGCTATGAAAACTATGAACTATGATGAACTTTTGATATGGATTTCATGATACCCAAATTTGGGTTTTACTACAATATTGTTAAGTTGATTTTGAATTGATTTTACTTATCTTGTTATTCTCTTGAGTTGTATGATTTTGAACAAGTCTCATGAACCCACCATGTGTTTGATGAAATTACATGACAAGAATTCTCAAGTTGTTGATGGACTATTACATGATTAAAAAGTCAAGTGACTTCATGATGATTAAGGGCTTTCAAGCATGTATATAATTCATGAAAAGTATCTATTATTTCTCAAGTAACAAGTTGTGCCCTACTTCAAAATTTTTACCTCTTATAAGCCATTCATGTTAAAGCAAGGGTTCATGTATGATTATTATCTACTCTCATGTTCAAGTTATGCCCACTATTAGAGGTCAAGCATGTCTAAGAGCTACTCATGTCACGTTATCATGTATCTTACAAGTTATTAAAGTTATGACTATTTCAAGTATTCCGTAGGATTTGACTTAGTACTGATTGAGGCTTAAGATGGGGGCTCAAATCAAGGGGTCCTTATATAAAGTCTCTAGTCTCTAAACTATATGCGACTGTACGACTATATATTATCCTTGCTATACTAGTGGATACATCTAGTGCACTTTATCATGTTCATCATGTTTGGTTTACCTTGACAAGTAGACCATATTTCGCCGGCGGGTGTCATGCCCGGTCACCTGTACTGAGGGAGTTTCATCCTCAGATTCCAAGTTGTAACTACTTGGTCTATGTCGGTTAAGGTCTCCTCCCACATATGTACGATATTTTATGCAAGTTAAAATCTTTACATGCATGTTTTATTACAAGCATTGATCATACATGTCGTACTGAGATTATATCCATTGCCTATATGTATATATTTTGAATATCATGACTTATATCTTTGTTGCATTGCATCCCACATACTTAGTACATTCAAACTTAGTAACATGATATCACCATGGAGGAACTGAAACTCCTTCTGATCATCCTCCTCCATGTAGCTAGTTCGGTACTTCGGAGAAAGCTTTGGTGAGTCTTCAATTCCGAGGACAATATCTACTTATTTCATGTTATGTTTGAGACTACTTCTTTATATTGAATACTTATTATTCTGAGGGTGATCTCGGGAAGTGTCTTGGCCCCCGCTCCAATCTAAAGTAGAGGTGTTGTTGGATACTAAGTTTATATATGCTTTCAAGCTTGACTCATCTTATTTTTTTATGTTTATGAAAGATTTCCCTAGTCCCGCTTATGTTTTATACTTGATTCTTGTTTATGCTTATTTTTACTTCCACAATTAAGGATGTGTGCATGCTACAATCAAGAGGCTTGTTTGCGTTATCTTCGGACTTCTCATTTTCCATGTCACATCAAGACCCTGGGCTTGGGTCGTGAAAAGCTTGGTATCAGAGTACTAGGTTATTAATATTCCTCAAAAACCCAACACACTGCATTGATTAGAGTCTTATTCAAGGTTGTAAAGCATCACCACAACTATGAATTGGAGGCATTTAAGGAAATGTTTCACTTCTTCATAATCTATATCGTGCTTTAGATGTAAAGATAAGATTTTTCTCCTAATGAATGCTCTTTGCTCCTCTAGATCATGTCACTACCAAGAGGGTGACTAAGGAGAGCCTGTACACCCGAGGAGCAACCGGCCCCTCCCGTTCCTCAAGCTCCTCAAGATGGAGGGGTAGGCTAAGATGAGTTCCGGGTTGCCATCAGAATGTTGGCCCATGCTATGACCAATCAATTGAACCAAGGGGCCCAAGCTCCTCATGCTCCTACTCTGGCCTCAAGGGTGAGGGACTTCACAAGGATGAACCCTCCGAAGTTTCATGTGTCAAGGTGGAGGAAGATTCCCAAGAGTTCATCGATGAGGTGTATAAGGTTCTATCCATCATACGGGTAAATAAACTCAAAGGTGTGGCTCAAATTGGGTTTGCACAACAGAAGTTGGACAAGGGAAATGATGATGCTATTCCTTGGGAGGAGTTCCAAGCCGCCTTCCTCAATCAGTTCTTCCCTATTGAATTGAGAGAGGCTAAGATGATAGAGTTCATGAATCTTAATCAAGATTCCATGAGTGTGAGGGAGTATTCCCTCAAGTTCAACAAGCTCTCCAAGTATGCTCCACAATTGGTTGCCGAACCTAGATCTAGGATGAACAAGTTTGTGTCAGGAGTGTCTGACTTGGTTAACAAAGAGTGTCGTACCCCATGATAGTGAGTGATATGGATTGTTGCAGCTCATTACAGATGCCGAACAACTTGATTGGGAGAAGCTTAGAAAGATAAAAAGTGGGGAGTCCAAGAGGGCTCGGTTCAAGGGTAGTTTCCAAGGTGCCAAGGGTGGTTGGTTTCATCAAGGTCACAAGTTCCACGGTCAAGGTTCCTCCAATACTCCTAATAAGAAGTTTGCTAATTATGGGGTGTCTAACCCAAGGTTTCAAGGTGGCAATGGTGGGATGAATAATCCTAAGTGCCAAAGGTGTGAGACAAACAATGGTGGTCCATGTTTGAAGAATTCTAATGCTTGCTTTGGTTGTGATGAATTGCGTCACAAGGTTGTTAATTGTCCTCATGCTCAAAACAAAGGTAGAGATGGGCGTCCTTAAGTACAAGGTGTTAATGTGGGTCAAAGGGCAAAGGGTGGCCAATAAGGGGGTTCTCCAAGGAAAAATAGGTTCTATGCTCTTCAAGGAAGGCAAAAAGTTGATGAGGTGCCCAATGTTATAACCAATATGTTAAAGATTGATTATGATGTGTATGCATTGATAGATTCGGGTGCCACTCTTTCTTTCATTACTCTTTTTTTTGCCAGAAGCTTCATCTGTGTCCCGAATTGTTGTGTGAACCTTATGAAGTGTCTACCCCCGTTGGCGAGTCTATTGTTGCTAAAAAAGTCTATGGAAATTATCTCGTGTCCATATTGCATAAAGTCTTACCTTATGATTTTATTGAACTTGATATGGTAGATTTTGATATTATTCTTGGGATCAATTAGTTACATGCATATTATGCCTCTATTGATTGTAGGACATGTAGGGTGAATTTCCAATTTCCTAATGAGCCCATTCTTTAGTGGGAAAGTGGTAATGTGGTGGTCAAGGGTAGATTCATTTCTTGTTTTAAAGCCCAAAAGTTAATTTCTAAGGGTTGCATTTACCATCTTGTGAGGATTAGGATATTGAGCCTAAAGTCTTTTCTATTGAGTCGGTTCCGGTGGTCAATGAATTTATTGATGTCTTTCCCGATGAGCTTCCTGGTGTTCTTCCCAAAAGGGAAATAGACTTTCGTAAAGGCCTCCTTCACAATACACAACCGATTTCCATTCCCCCTTACCGTATGGCCTCGGTGGAGTTGAAGGATCAATTGAGTGATTTGTTGGAAAAGGGTTTCATAAGGCCTAGCAAGTCACTTTGGGGTGCACCAGTGTTGTTTGTGAAGAAAAAGGATGGCTCCTTTAGAATGTACATTAATTACCGGCAACTTAATAGGGTCACCATAAAGAACAAGTAACCTTTACGAAGGATAGATGACCTTTTTGATCAACTTTAAGGGGCTAGTCACTTTTCTAAGATTTATCTTCGATCAGGATTACACCAAGTGAGAGTCAGGGATTGTGATATTTCCAAGATGACTTTTCGAATTAGATATGGGCTCTTTGAATTTGTGGTAATGTCTCTTGGCTTGACTAATGCACTGGCTATATGAATGAATTTCATGAATAGGTTCTTTAAACCCTACATTGATATGTTTGTGGTGGTCTTTATTGATGATATATTGATCTAATCCCGAAGTGAATAGGATCATGTGAATCGTTCGAGGGTGGTGTTGCAAATCTTGAGGGATGAGAGGTTGTTTGCTAAATATGAAAAGTGTGGATTTTGGTTGAAAGAGGTTGCATTTCTAGGTCATGTGGTGACAGGTGACAGCACTAAGGTAGGTGCTAAGAAGATGGAGGTTATAAGAAATTGGCCTAGGCCCTTAACTCTAACGGATATTAAGAGTTCCTTCGGTTTGGCAGGTTACTACCGGAGTTTGTGAATGATTTCTCTTCTATTGCTTCCCTTATGACTAAGTTGACACACAAGAAGGCAAAATTTTTTTGGACCAATGAATGTGAAAAGAATTTTCAAACCTTGAAAGACAAGCTCATCTCCGCTCCTATTTTGTCCTTACAGGAATGGTTAGAAGGGTTTGTGGTTTATTGTGATGCTTCAAGGATTGGTTTAGGTTGTGTGTTGATGCAAAATGGCAAGGTTATAACATATGCATCTAGGAAACTTAAGGTGCATGAGAAAAATTATTCCACCCATGATCTTGAATTAGCGTCCATGGTGCTTGTTTCGAAAATTTGGCGTCATTATCTGTATAGGGTTCATGTTGATGTGTTTACCGACCACGAGAGTCTCCGATATGTGTTCACAGAAAAAGATCTTAACTTGAGGCAAAGAAGGTTATTAGAACTCCTTAAGGATTATGACATAAGTGTGCACTATCATCCCGACAAAGCTAATGTTGTGGCCAATGCTCTAAGTAGAATGTCCAAGGGTAGCCTAGCTCAAATTAATATTGGTGAGAAGGAGGTGGCTAGAGATGTTCACCAGTTAGCTAGGTTAAGGGTTAGGTTGAATGAAGTTGAAAATGGTGGTGTAGTGATTGTTGAAGGTTCCAAATCTTCTTTGATTGAGGAAGTCAAGTCAAAAGAAGACCTTGACCCCGCCTTGCTAGAGTTGAAGGCTTTGGTAAAAGATGGTAAAGTGGAGGTTTTCTCCCAAGGGGGAGATGGTACCCTTAGGTACCAAGGTAGATTGTGTGTGTCTAATATTGATGACTTGAGGAATTTGATTTTGAAAGAGGCTCATAATTCATCTTATTCCATTCACCCTGGGTCCAGAAAAATGTATAAAGATTTGAGAGAGGTGTATTGATGGGCTGGTATGAAGAGAGATATTTCCAAGTTTGTAGTCGGATACAAAATTGTCAACAAGTAAAAGCCGAACACCAAAGGCCAAGTGACCTAGCCCAAGACACAGAAATTCCTACTTCAAAGTGGGAAGAGATCAACATGGATTTTGTGGTTGGTTTGCCCAACACTAGGAAACACTTCGATTCTATTTGGGTTATTGTTTATAGAATGACAAAGTCAGCTCACTTCCTACTGGTTAAGACGACTTATGGTGCCAAAGATTATGCCAAATTATATATTCATTAGTTAGTTAGATTTTATGGAATGCCCTTGTCCATCATTTCGGATCGTGATACTCAATTCACTTCACATTTTTGGAGATCCTTCCAAAAGGGTCTTGGTACCATGGTCAAGCTTAGCACGACTTTTCATCCTCAAATGGATGGCCAAGCCGAAAGGACTATCCAAACTCTTGAGGATATGCTTAGGGCTTGTGTTTTGAACTTTAAGGGTAGTTGGGATGAACATCTTCCACTTATTGAGTTTTCTTACAATAATAACTACCACTCTAGTATTGGCATGGCTACCTTTTATGCTCTCTGTGGTAGGCATTGTAGATCCCTGGTTGGATGGTTTGATGTGGGCGAGATGTCTTTGTTAGGCTTGGATTTGGTTATTAAAGTTTTGGAGAAATTGAGGTTGATCAGGGAAAAGATGAAGACTGCTCAAAGTAGACAAAAGTCCTACTCCAATGTGAGAAGAAGAGATTTTGAGTTAGCTGAAAGTCCTACTCTGATGTGAGAAGAAGATATTTTGAGTTTAAGGTTGGGGACTGAGTTTTCTCGAAGGTATCACCCATGAAGGGTATGGTCTGGTTTGGCAAGAAAGGAAAATTGACCCCAAGGTTTGTGGGTCCTTATAGGATTTTGAGGAGGGTTGGTAAGGTTGCATATGAATTGGAGTTGCCTATGGAGATGAATATAGTTTATCCGGTCTTCCATGTGTCTATGTTGAGGAGATGTGTTCGTGAACCAAGTGCTATAGTTCCCTTAGAAGTTTTGAGTGTTGTGGAGTATAATTTGACCTATGAGGAGGTCCCGGTTGAACATTGGATAGACAAGTGAAAATATTGAGGAACAAAGATGTAGCATCCGTCAAGGTCCTTTAGAGGAATCAATAAGTTGAGAGTACCACATAGGTTCGATTTTGATACGGTTGCTTTAAAATTCGAGTTAGACCCATTTCCCACTCAATTTCGCCCCATGAACAAGAATATGAAGTTGGATTTTCGAAATAACGAATAGATTTTTAGACATATGGAAATTACGATTCTGACACATTTTCTGGCACTTTTTGGGGTCGTTTCAATATCTCCCCTTGGGAACATCCGTCCTTGAATGTGAAAGAAACGTACCAGACAAGAGTGATCATAGACAAAATCATCCCCAACAAGAATGCAACATTACATTTAAAACACTATTTTCAAAACCTCAACATAACTGCAAAATCATCATAAATTTGCCAACTTAAACATGAATGCATATGAATGATACAGGGGCTGAAACATAAGACTTGGAATCACAAGAAGGACTTAGTCGCTATCTTAGGCTTGATATGAATATCGCTCCCATAAGACCACTTCGGCTTCCTTGAAGATACTTTTGACTTGATGATCCCTTCAAGAGGGCCTCAATGAATATCACATCCTCATTGACCAACTTCCTCACTCATCCATCTCACACCTCCATGGGGACCTTCCCCTAAGTCAACTTGCCCTCCATATCACCCACAATCTCAAAGAGTGCTACAGCACTAGAGTCACCAACACATCCCATCCACCTAGAAGCATGAAGAACCGGATGAACCATATCCACATCCATAGGAAAATCCCTAAACTTATGCAACCTTACCAACCTCTCTCTACACTCTATAAGGACTCACAATCCTCAACTCAATTGTCAATCTTAAATATACCTTACCCACTTGGTAAACTACTATCTCCCCCTTGGGAGACAACCTCCACTCTATCATCTTTCAACCCAAAACTTGCAACTCTAATAAGGCGGACTCAAGGCCTTGCTTAAACTAGAACCTCTCAACTAAAGAAGATTTAGAGCCACCAAGAACACTTTGCTACCATTATCCACATATGCTAAGCTACCCATACTCACCGTACTTAGAGCACCAACCACTCACTAGCCTTACTGGGAAAAATAATGCACACTCATTTCATAATCCTTAAAGAATTCTAACCACCTTCTTGCTATCCACAATGCACACTTATCATATTTAACAAAGAACTTCTCATCCTCCAAGACTTGCAACACTACCCCCAATGATTCACAAGCTCTAAACAAATCAATACCTCATCACTAGAGATCATCACAAACATATCAAGGTAGGGTTTTAAGACCCTATTCTAGGGACCCATAAACATAGCCAATGCCTAAATCAACCAAACAACTCCAAAAGCACTAATAATGCTCACTTGGGGACAAAACTCAAACCAAAGATCAATCCTAGTGAAGCGATTAACCCATTGTAATTGACCAAATAGATCAGCCATCCTCAACCATCGTATTACAACCTTACGGGTTCTACACTTATCGGAAGCATGCTAGGTAAGTAGCCCAAACTACCCCAAGACCTCCAACACATCAAGTTAAGTTCAACCAATATCACAAAACGAGACTTCTATGCAATAAGAACATAGGGGCAACCCTTAGAGATTAATTGAACCTTAAGACAAAATGAACCTACCTCTTTTTGCTACCACTTGAAAACTTCCCACTCAAAGACGAGCTCATTAAGGAGTCAAATTCTAACTCTATGGATCCTACCATCCATGAAAACACAACATGCATGCAACTATTCCATCCCAAGTACAACATCAAAATCCACCACATCAAATCCCACAACCCACAAGGAAAGACCTAATGCAATATGAACATGGAACAATACCTATGAACTTTCTAGCAACAACATACTCAACCAAGAGGCAAATACCAAAGGTTCACATCACAACTCAGGACAAACAAGAAGCTCGCTAGCAACCAAAAGTAATAATGAAAGGAATATTGAAACTCGAATCCATCAAAATCAAAACCTTCTACTTACCTTCCTCTTTGGCCCATATTGACACTTTAGCCGAGGGGTCCATCATCACCACCTTCCGGTTGAGCATAAAGACAAACACTAACTTTGTGTCCAAATCCACCACAACCAAAGCAAGCACTAGGCTTCTTCAAACATAGGCCACCATGGCCCTTACAACATTTTCGGCACCTAGGCTTTTCCACCCCCTCATCACCTCTTTGGAATCTTTGATTTGACACCCTACCATGGCTAAACTCCTCATTAGAAGCATTGGGTAACTCTTGTCCTTGAAACCTGTGGCCTTAAGAAAACTGATCACCCTTAGAATTTTGGAACCTTCCCTCAAGATGGGCCCTGTTGTCCTCATGACCCCGTATCTTTCTCAACTTCTCCTCCTCTATTTGTTCGGCAAAGGTCATCAAACGGGATAAATCCATGTCACCAATCAACATAGAGGACCGGTATTCCTCACTCACCAAGTCAGAGACACCCATCACAAATTTATTAATCCTAGTCCTTGTATCAGACACCAATTGAGGAGCATATTTCGAAAGTTGGGTGAACTTGAGGGCATACTCCCTCACACTCATATCACCTTGTTTCAAGTTCATGAACTCTACCAATTTATCTTCTCTAAGCTCAAGGGGGAAGAATCAATTAAGAAAGGCCACTTTGAACTCCTCCAATGGAACCACATTCTCAACCCTCTTCTCTCTCTTCCATTGGTCAAACCATATTTATGCCACCCCCTTGAGTTGGTAAGCCACCAACTCCGCCTTTTCATTTGGCCCGACACCTATGATAGTCAAAATCTTGTCAACCTCATCAATGAACTTTTGTGGATCTTCATCCATCTTTGACCCATAGAACACCAGAGGATTCATCCTCATAAAATCTCACCCGAGATGTCGGTGTAGGAGCATAAGGGGCTTGGGCCCCTTAGTTGTCTTGATTAGCCATAACTTGTGCAAGTATGGTGAGAGTATCCTGAAGATCTCCATGGGTCGGTTGTTCCTCGAGAGTAGGGCTCGTCTTTCTCTTGTGTTAGGCATGATCTAGTATAGTAAAGAACAATCGTTAGGGGGGAAAAACTTACTCCAACTCTATGGAATGACTTAGAACATGAAGACGAAAAATATTTTCTAAAACGTCTCATAGACTCCTATTCATAGTTGTAGTGCACAACAGAACCATGAATAAGACTCTAATTGACACAGTGTGTTGGACTCCGAGGATCTAACAACCTAATGCTTTGATACCAAGTTTGTCATGACAAGCCTAGGGCCTAGACGTGGCTGGCAAATGGAGAACCCAAAGGAATCCCAAACAAGCCTTATAGCATATCATTACACATCTTTGGTCGTGGAAGCAATTAAAAATGACAATAAAAGATAAACATAAATAAGGGGATTTTTGGGAATAAGGGAAAGAGTTAAACACTTGAATAATATAGATGAGTCAAAGATAAAAAATAATACATAACTTGTCTAACAACACCTCTAGACATAGAACTTAGCGGGGGCCAAGACAACAACCGGGTTCACCCTCATAGTCATAAGTATACCAAAATATACGAGATGTAGTCTAAACATTAGCATGAAAGAAGATAGATATTGTCCCTAGACATGAGGACTCACCAAAAGCTAGTTTGAACAATCCGTATAGCCACATGGAGAATCAATAGGAGCTCTGGTTCCTACATGGCAACATCATGTAGGCATAGAGTATACATTAGTACATTTGAATGTACTAAGTATGTGGGATGCAATGCAACAAGAGTTAGGCATCATAATCAAAATGCATAATAATAATAAGCAATGAATAACATAATAACAATATAACATGTATGAATGATGCGTGAAGTAAAACATGCTTACAACTGATTCAACTCATTCAGATCATAACATACAAGTATGGAAGAGACCTCAATGGACATAGAATAAGACCAAGTGAGCTACAACTTGGAATCCCGATGATTACCCGTCACCGGTAAAGAGGTAGTCTATGTGCCAAGGTAAACTATACTTTAAACTTATGAGAACACGACTCATTTCGTATAAAGTAACCTTCCTTATGGGAACCTGACCCAATTTTAGAAAGAATTTAAGACCCCACTTCAACTTACGGGAACATGACCCCAATATCATAAGAAGCGACCCTCCTTACGGGAGCATGACCCAATTTTTGAAAGGATTTCAAGAGATAGTTCACTAGATGGATCCACTAGTATAGCAAGGGTACAACATCATCTTATGGTGGCACATAGTTCTAGGAAAGTGAGAGAACCCTTCATCCATCGGTGCTAAGCCTAATCCCATGGAATATATAAGATAATCATAGCTTTAATAATTTTAAGGAATATGAAAACATAGCACGAGTAGCTCTAAAACATCATTGACTTCCAAATGGTGAGCCCATCTTTAAAACATAAGAGTAGATCATCATCAACATTTTCTTTGCATCAACATCAAC
Source organism: Solanum clarkiae (assembly GCA_011800125.2). NCBI lineage: Eukaryota > Viridiplantae > Streptophyta > Magnoliopsida > Solanales > Solanaceae > Solanum > Solanum clarkiae. The sequence continues at coordinate 9,776,322 of JAABOM020000001.1, forward strand.
ATTAAAGGGCTCACAACAGGTGAAATCTTTAAGGAAGGGCTTAATCCCAGGTTTACAACATCATCGACATTTCCATGAGTTAGAAATATATTTAGAAAGATTAACATCATCATGAAGTCATTCAACTTATAAGACATGCATTGGACCTTCAATTCCTCAATAAACAATAACCGGACATTTTATATCATACTTAGAGGGTGTATAATGCTAGTGTAAAACCATGCGATTCAAGAGTGAAACCATGCAAGAAAATCAATTGTAAAACCATCAATTAATACCTTGCAACACCCTCAAGCAATATACATCAGAACCCCTCATCGAATCTCACAAGAGAACTAAGATTTATAGTTCAAAACATGCTAAAATAATCATACTTTCATGAAACTCCAATTGACTGTGAAGTGAAACATATAACAATCAAGACCCATAAGTAAATCAACATTAAATCATGCAATTTGAGTAAAAAATGAAAGTTAAGCACCATGGGTGAAAGAACCCAATAGTTTAATACCACATACCTTAGCTTTAGAGAATTTTTTGAAGAGAACTTTACTGGAGAATCTTGAAGAAAATTCTTAGGTCCGGATGAGGGTTTTGGGACTTGAATCTTGAGAGAAATAGTAGTCTAAGTGTTTGACTGAGTATTAGGCAATGTTTAGGATGATATGAGGGTGAAATAAGGCTAAGTATAGGTGTTTTCAAGTATGTAAAAGGCCCAAGACTTGAAAGTCCTGGACCGAGGTAAAAAAAAAGGACCAAAATAACATTGGTCCCACGACATGGATTACTCACTGGAATTTGCATTTCTGAACATATGAGTTCTATGAAAACGGGCATAAATTCTTCATCCAAACTTGGAATGAGGTTAAACCAAGTGCGTTGAAAAGCTAATTCAAAGAGCTTTAATTTGGTTTGTCGTGGACCACCCAGTATTTTGTGTTCTAAGAGATATGCACCTTTAAAATTGACCCTCTTAAATCACGTTTTTGTGATTTTCAGATTTTGATACAGTTGCTCTAAGATTTGGGTTAGACCCATTCCCCACTCAATTTTGCCCTATGAACAAGAATATGAAGTCAAATTTTTGAAATAATGAATAAATTTTTAGATATATGAAAATTATGATTCTGGGCATTTTTTAGGCATATTTTCGGGCAATTTTTGGGGTCGTTTCAGTTAGAATTCTGAGAAAATCGAACTAAACCTCTTCACGTACATCACATACACAAGGTAAGTAAAGACATCAACAAAAAAGTATAATGTGGAATATAAGTCTCGATATGGAAGTCTCGAATATAAAAAAATAAAAAAGAATCTTCGAATGAGTGGAACAACATAGACATAAGAATCCAATATGCCTGTACAAGTTTCGACGGGGCTATATGGCAAGCCCTAGCTCACCCTAACATAAAAGATAAAGTCATAACAATATAATGTAAACTCATATCGGATTATCCTTGAAGCATGAGTTCTCACCAATCAAGAGAACTTTTGCATCTCGAACAAGCCATGAACGGGATGAGAATGATCCTCGGACCATATATTATGATATAATGTAGGAAAAACGTATATGTTAGCACATGATATGCATGTATGTGAGCAATAAAATATGTAACAAGTCACGATATGCAATTGACTAAGCTAGAAAACATGATAAGAATTTAATTTAAAGCAAAATAGTAAAATATGAGCGAGGTCAGTGCAATTTAAGAGTTTTAATAAAAATCTTGAAAGAGCTTAAGTTATAAGAAAACATGTTCATTTTTGAGATATCAACCTTAACTGACAATAAGACCATGCAAGTTATAACATGGAATACAATATTACTCCCACACTGAAAAGAAAGAGGCTACTAGCCAAGATAGACTCCTTGAGAACATTATTAATTCCATAGACTATATGTGGATTAACTAGCTAGGCCAATTAGACAACCTATGGGAGTATGTAGTTTGAGACTAGAGGTTGCTACGAAAGGTCCCTTATGTTTCTCTTAGAGCTTCCTGATTAAGCTCTACCTTAAGTCTTTTTGATGCTAAGTCAAATCCCAATAGAATAGAAATCATAAATTATTAAGTCACACTACTGGGAAAAAAGGCATTATCTAATTACTAATCTATTTTCATTAAGTAATAATCATAAGGAAGCTCATTAAATTGTTGATTCAATCAATGTGAGAATTGCCATTTCAAAATTATGAATCCATGAGTAGGTGAATGAATTCTTTCACCATCATTCATTGTGTGAGATAACTTTTCACAATTATTCATTCTTCCTTAAGAGATTTTATTAAATCATAATTCATCACTTTTATAAAATATTCATGAAATTCTTGCCATTATGGTCAAAGACTATGAATGCCAATAGAACTTACTGGATGCAAAAGCTTGATAATGCATTATGGATGTAGTAAACTTTTAAATCAACCATTGGTATGACCCTATATCGATTAGTGTTTTGTAAGGCTTTCCATTTGCTCATGAAACTTGAGTATAACACATTTTTGGCTTTAAAAAGCTAAATTTGAGTTGGAGTCATATAGTTAACTTGAGGTTAGATCAAATAAATGAGATAGATGAATTTTGATTTAGGGCATATGAGAGAGCAATTCTCTATAAGGAGAGAATAAAGTTCTGCGATAATCGACAAATTTATAAGAGGGAGTTTAATCTTATAGATATTGTATTTTACTCAACTTGAAGCTTTGACTATTTTCATGCAAACTGAAGTTCAAATGGTCTGATTTGTTCAAAGTTACATATCTAGAGCAATAGAACTGAAAAACTAAAAATAGGAATATTTCAAGGTGAATTACCAGCGAGGGAAACAATATACTGGGGCATTAGAAGAGGTAAAAGTGATGGAATTTGTGTACCTTGGTGAACTCTAAGTAATTAAGGTGCTTGAGTCATACTGCAATGTCAAATTAGGAGTTCTTTAGGAAGTAGTTCAAAATTATTGTGTAGATTTCAATTTTTTATGAAATGGCCTCTGTTATGTTGTCAGCTGTTTGTTTCCAGCAGGTGATGTGATAAATGGCTTTATAATGTTAACAGAAGCAAACAATAATACAACTTTATACAATTCAATTGTTGTTAAGGTCTTAGTAATATTTTTCACCATGAAAATGTGAACAAGTCATTGGTGCTAGTGTTGCAGAATCACATGATGATTGGGGTTTGGATGTGATAAATGCTGAAAAATAAGTGAAAGTTTATGTTGAAAGAGCTGAGGTGAGACTCATGGTTGTCCAGATTTCAGATTATATACCAAATTTAAAATATTAAAGATCGAATTCAAAAAATGAGGCAAGTGTAAATCATAGTTAATAAATAAGAAAAATAGCTTTTTGAATGAGCTTGCTGAGATGACAGAGACTTAAATGTGAAGGAGATGATGAACAGGGCTACTATCCTAGTGGATGGGAAGAGCTTGCTAATAATGAAGAGGCAAGCTAGAGGCAGAAATCTAGGACCATTTTTCTATAGCAAGGTGACAAAATATAAGATTCTTTCATAGAATGGCAACAACTTTCAAGAGATATAACAAAATTGATAGGCTAGAGATTGGGGAAGAATTAAGTAGTTCAAGCTACTGACATTCAGAATGCTATGGTAGGCTTTTATGAAAAACTTTACACAAAAATAGAAGTATGGAGGCCATCGTTTCACTAGAGCACCAACCCTGAGACAGATGAAGAAGAAAATTACTAATAGAAAAAATCATTCACCGATTTAGAAGTTTTCAGCACCAACCTTTGTTTAGTAAAGTATTACTAAGTTATGTAAATATCTATTTTGATGACTCATAACATCCTGGTTACTTCAAAAAAATACATCCAATCCTATGAAATGTGTTGAGCAAAAGAGTACTATCTAACTTAGAATACTACTTATATAACACAATTTATTCTACATATTTGACTGTGAACCTTATGGCTAAAAATCCAAAATAGGCTCCTTATGGGAAACATGTTGCTGAAATAGAGAATTTCAGTGGACCCTATATGAGTTATGTGCAAATAGGCAGACAACAAGGGATTACTTATTTTTTAAGTGTGCCTTTTCTAGCTCACCAACAGTGGAGATTATTACACTGGACAACTATAAACCAGCCCCCAAGTAATATTTGAACATTAATACAACAAAAGATCATCCAGAAGATCAAATATACATCATGCAATATCTCATAGAATGTTTACTAAATTGGTGAAGGTGATGAAGGTTGGTGAACCACTATAGTTTTAAGGCATTCATATTTGCTCTCTAGAATATCCATGCACTTTTTTAGTGATTCTTTTTCTTTTATGAGTTATTTTAAGCTCTTTCAATAATACAGCCTTCGAGCTGGTACCACCTTTCAATACCTTAATGGTTATCCCACTACCAAATCCAACTACATTACTTTTGTATTGAGGTCCAAAGCACCTTTCCACTACCTCAATATTAGTAAGAGATGGTTCAGATTGAACAAGCTCATAAATTTCCGTCTATATAATACAAGAATCTTTAAAATACTTCAATGCACTAAGTAAGAGGAAGAATGTTAAATGAAGTTCATCAATAAACATACGTATTTTTCATTAGTATTAGGTTCGACAAGTTCATTGCCCTTTTTACAAGTCTCAAAGAAAATAGATGCCATGTTTGGTGGATTACCATTTTTTCCTCCCTGCATATTTGAAAATGTAAGTCATATATAGCTTTTATACAAACAAGAGATTTCCTTACAAGGTTGCATGATTTGTTTACCAATTGATAAATAATCTCTATAATAGGCTTGCTATCCCTATGATGAGGAATACACAACTTAGACCTATTGACGAAATTGTGCTTGCTTCTTGCACTTACAACACAACATTAAAATTGTTACATGTTTTTTAATGGTTCTTTTTTTATGTTAGCTTTCGAACTCGACATGAAGAAGTAAAAAGAGAAAACAGAAATATACAAAACACTATTGCAATTTTACTTTGTGGGTCCTATCTATAGAATACAAAAAAATATTTCAAAAAGATAATAATATGTGATCTAAATAAAATGATATTAGTTAATAGCTATAAAGTGATACCTTAAATTTATCAAATAAGAAATGTTCCTTAACCAACCATGTCCAATCACCCTTGTCCACACCCATTGGCACATCTTTTAGAACCTTGTGCAATGATTTAAATTTCACATTCTTGTACAATGATCCTTCCCAATTATTTCAAAACTTTCTCATATGTTGCAAAACATTATCTCTTTGATCATTCATGTCATCACTGTCAAATTTTTCCTAAAATAGAGAAAAATATCAATAAAATATTTTGAATAAGTGAAGACAAGACCTCTAAGTACAAATAACAAAATAGAGAAGTAACCTAGAAATTTTGAAACCATAAATTAGTATTTCAAATAAATAACAGCCACCAGTAATCTTTTTAAAACCTATATCATACTCTTTGCACCGTTTGTGTAGTCATTTAAATAGCTTAAAACTTGCGTCATATGTAAAGTTGATATCAAAAAAGTCTTTGACTGTGTTAATTGGATCTTTCTTCTTAAAGTTCTAAAAGACATGAGATTTGGTGTGAAGTGGATCAAATAAATTTCTTTTTGTATAAAGACGGTAAAATTTTCAGTTCTTGTGAATAGAACTCCAGAAAATTTGACTATTAAATTTTAGGTTGGGGAGGTGGGGGGGGTTAGGGGTGGACTTAAGATATACTAGAAAATAAATTTATGTCATAACCCAACTTAGGGCCTAGACATGACATGACAAATGGGAAACCTGAATGTACCCCAAACAACCCTCTTAACTTATCATTACATACCATTGGTCGCGGAAGCATATAAAAGACATAAAAGAGTAAGAGTAGGGGAAAAGGAGCTAAGGGAAAAGCTTGTATCACATCATAATCAAGAGACAAAAAGTCAAAGATCATATCATAGATACATAACATGTCCAACAAACACCTATAATACATGGATAAGAGCGGGGGCTAAGACAAAGCAACCGGGCTCACCTCACCCTCATAGTCAAAATAGAACATAAAGAAGAATGTCTCAATACATAGCAAGAGAACATAGATTAAGGTCCCCAAAGTGGAGGACCCACCAAACTAGCTTGAATAGCACCGAACTAGCCACGTTGAGGAGGATGATCAACTTGGGCTCCGATTCCTACATGGTGATATCATGTAGGTAAGAATATGTGTTAGTTTGTTTGAATCTACTAATTGTGTAGGATGTAATACAACAGAAGATACACATCATAATCAAAATGCATAACAATAGGCAGTAGGCATAATATAACAATATGATATGTATGATCATTACTCAAGTAAAACATGCTTAAGTAACTCATGCTCATATAGGATATCATATTTGTAGAAGAGACTAAGCTAGATTTCCAAAGTACAAACCCATTGGTTGGTTAATGATGATGCCGCCCCTTCACTAGGTGGTAAAGTACAAACCCTTCACTAGGTTGCTGATGATGCCGCCCCATCACCTAGGTGGAGAAGTACAAACCCTTCACTAGGTTGATGAGTACAAACCCCCATTTCAGTTAGTGATGATGCCACCCCATCACTAGTTGGAGAAGTACAAACCCTTCACTAGGTTGATGAGTACAAATCCCCATCTAGGTTATCTGGGTTCTTAGTCCCTCTAGATTGGGCATGGTCTAATGAACACTTTTATATAGGATTTGTAATAAATATAAGATCATTTCATCATCATAACATTAATCATATCATATCTTATGCTTTGGATCTTCAATTCCTCAAGAAACCATAACCGAACATTTTATCAAACACTTGAAGTGTGTGAAATGGTAGTATAAAATTATGCAAGAAAATCTATTGTAAAACCATTAATAAACACCTTGCAACACCCTCAAGCATTATACATTCAAATCCCTCATCAAATCTTACAATAGATCCAAGATTTATAGCTCAAAATATAGCAAAACAGTCACAACTTTACATAGCATTAATATAGTTCATAGACATATTCACACTAGTAAACCCATTTGTAAAATCAACTTTAAATCATGCAATTTGAGCAAAATGGAGATTAGGACACCATGGGTAGAAGGATCCAATGGATAAAATCCACATACCTTAGCTTTGAAGAAGCTCTTGATAAAGATTGAAAATAGACGCTTGAAGCTTGAAGAAAATCCTTAGTTCCGGATGAGGGTTTTGAGACTTGAATTTAAGAGTGAAAATATAGCTAAGTGTTTGGGTGAGTATTGAGAAATGTTTTGGGTGATATGAGTGTAAAATTTGGCTAAGTATAGGTAAAACGCGTTTAGAAACACTTGGGTCCAACACTTAGAAGTTTTTGGATGAAGTAAAAAAAAAACCTCATTTTTACACTCGCGGCACGCACAACTCTTTAGAAACTACATTTTTAAAATTCATAATTGCTAATCTTTCGCTCTTAAATCAGGGTTAGACCCCTTTTCACCTAATTTTGACCCCCTGAACAAGAATATGAGTCAGAGTTTTGATACCATGCACAAATTTTGAGATATATAGAAATTACAATTATGGGCATTCCAAGGCACATTTTAGGGCATTTTTTAGGATCGTTTCAATATCTCCTCCTTGGGAACATTCTTCCCCGAATGTAAAAGACACTTACAAGACAAGAGTGGTCATAAACAAATCATCCCCAACAAGAATACAACATTACATTTAAAATACCATTTTCAAAATCTCAACATAAGTGTAAAATCATCATAAGTTTACCAACTTAAACAAGAATGCATATGAATGACATAGGGGTTGAAATATAAGACTTTAATCACATAGCAGACTTAGGATTAGTACCTTAAGCTTGAGTATAGTATAAAAGATGAGGACACCACTTTTGCATGTCCGCTTCGGCCTCCCATGTAGCACTTTCAACTTGTTGGTTCCTCCAAAGGGCCTTAACGGATGCCACCTCCTTATTCCTCAATCTCTTCACTTGTCTATCCATAATCTGAAAAGAAACCTCCTCATAGGTCAATTTATCCTCAAAAACACCCACAACATCAAGCGGAACAACAACATTAGGATCACCAACATATTTTCTTAACATAGAGACATAGAACACTGGATGAACCAAATTCATTTCACTAGACAACTTCAACTCATAAGCTACCTTGCCAACCCTCTCCATTACCTCATAAGGACCAATATACCTTGGACACAACTTTCCCTTTATACCAAAATGGACCACACCTTTCATTGGGAAAACTTTCAAATAGATCCAATCACCCACTTCGAATTATAGGTTTCTTCTTCTTACATCGTCATAGGATTTTTGACGACTTTGGGCTATTCTAAATCTTTCTCTAATCATCCTAACCTTCTCAAGAGCCTCCATAACCAGATATGGCCCCAATAAATCCACTTCTCCAACCTCACATCAACCAATCAGTGATCTACAATGTCTCCCACAAAGAGCCTCAAATAGATCCATATGGATACCAGAGTGACAACTATTGTTGTAGGAAAACTCAATCAATAGAAGATGATCATCCCAACTACCTATAAGCTCCAAGACATAAGCCCTAAGCATATCCTCAAGTGTTTGAATGGTTCTTTCAGTTTGGCCATCCATTTGAGGGTGAAAGGTCGTACTAATTTGAACATTGATACCAATACCCCTTTGAAAAGACCTCCAAAAGTGTGAAGTAAATTGTGCAGCACGACCCGATATGATGGATAAAGGAACCCCATGTAACCTCACTAGCTCATGTATGTACAACCTCACATACTCTTCAACCCCATACATAGTCTTAACCAGTATAAAGTAAGCCAATTTTGTCATCCTATCAATCACCACTCATATGGAATCAAAACTTTTTTTAGTCTTGGGAAACCCAACCACAAAATCCGTATAAATCACTTCCCACTTCCAAGTAGGAATCTCTATGTCTTGGGTTAGGCCATTCGGGCTTTGGTGTTTGTCTTTGACTTATTGACAACTATGGCAGCCGGAAACATATATAGAAATGTCCCTCTTCATGCCTCCCCGCCAATACATATCCGTCAAGTCTCTATATATTTTGGTGGAACTGGATGGATAGAATAAGAAGAATTATGGGCCTTATCAAGAATTTTCTCCCTCAAACTATCAACACAAGGCACACACAACCTACCTTTGTATCTAAGAGCACCATCTCCCCCTTGGGAGAAAACCTCCACTTTTCCCTCTTGCACCAAGGCCTTCAATTCATGTAAGGAGGGGTCAAGATCTTGTTTTGCTATCACCTCATCAACCAAGGAAGATTTGGAACCATCAAAAACAACAATAGCATTACCCACTTCTTCCAACCTAACCCCCAATCTAGCAAATTGATGCACCTCCCTAGCCATCTCCCCATGACCACCATCAAGATGAGCTAGACTACCCATAAACACCCGACCCAAAGCATCCACCACAACATTTGACTTGCAGGGATGTTAATGCACACTCATGTCATAGTCCTTAAGAAGTTCTACCCACCTTCTTTGTCTCAAGTTGAGATCTTCTTGAGTGAAGACATATTGAAGGCTCTTGTGATAAGTGAAGACATCAATATGCACCCCATACAAATAATGACGCCAAATCTTTAATGCAAACACCACGATGTCCAATTCAAGATCATGGGTACGATAGTTTTTTTGCATGCCCTTTGAGTTGCCTAGAAGCATAGTCTATGACCTTACCATTTTGCATTAGCACACAACCCAAAACAACTCTAGATGTATCACAATACACAATAAAACCCTCAAGCCCATCCGGTAGTGACAATATAGGAGCAGACACAAGCCTATCCTTCAATATTTAGAAGCTTCTCTCACATTGATCGATCCACACAAACTTAACCTTTTTTGTGTCAACTTTGTCATTGGGGAAGAAATGGAGGAGAACCCATTCACAAATCTTCTATAGTAACCCGCAAGGCCCAAAAAACTCCTAATATCCGACGGGGTCAAGGGTCTAGGCCAATTTCTAATCACATCAGTCTTCTTAGGATCCACTTTAATACCATTCCCCGACACCACATGACCCAAGAATGCAACCTCCTTCAACCAAAATTCACACTTTTCATATTTAGAATACAATCTCTCCTCCCTCAATCTTTGCAACACAACCCTCAAATGACCCATATGCTCCTCCCTACTATGTGAATAGATCAAAATA
>JAABOM020000001.1:9795960-9846280 GCA_011800125.2 Solanum clarkiae
AAGATTTGGCGACATTATTTGTATGGGGTGCATGTTGATGTCTTCACCGATCATAAGAGCCTTCAATATGTCTTCACACAGAAAGATCTTAACTTGAGACAAAGAAGGTGGCTAGAACTCTTTAAGGACTATGACATGAGTGTACATTACCATCCGGATAAGGCAAATGTTATGGCAGATGCTAGCCTAGCTCATGTGGATAGTGGTGAAAGGGAGACAACTAGGGAGGTGCATAGGTTGGCTAGATTGGGGGTGAGGTTGGAAGATGTTGGTAATAGTGTTGTTGTGGTTGATGGTTCTAAATCTTCTTTGGCTGATGAGGTGATAGCAAAACGAGACCTAGACTCCTCCTTATTTGAATTGAAGTCCTTGGTGAAAGAGGGCAAAATGGAGGTTTTCTCTGAAGGAGGAGATGGGACCGTTAGATACCGAGGTAGGTTGTTTGTGTCATGTGTTGATGATTTGACAGAGAGAATTCTGGATAAAGTCCATAACTCCTCTTATTCTATCCAACCTGGTTCTACCAAAATGTATAGAGACCGAGGGATGTGTATTGGTGGGGAGGTATGAAGAGGGACATTGCCAAATTTGTTTCCGGCTGCCATAGTTGCCAACAAGTCAAAGCTGAACATCAAAGGCCGAGTGGCCAAACCCAAGACATAGAGATTCCTACTTGGAAGTTGGAGGCAATTAATATGAATTTTGTGGTTGGGGTGCCCAAGACTAGAAAATGTTTTGATTCAATATGGGTGGTGGTTGATAGGATGATGAAATCGGCTCACTTTCTACCGGTCAAGACCATATATGGGCCTGAAGAGTATGCAAGGTTGTACATCCATGAGATAATAAGGTTACATAGGGTTCCATTATCCATCATATCGGATCGGGGTGCACAATTTACTTCAGACTTTTGGAGGTCTTTTCAAAGGGTCTTGGTACCAAAGTTCATCTTAGTACGACCTTCCAACCTCGAATGGATGGCCAAGTCAAAAGGACAATTCAAACATTTGAGGATATGCTCAGGGAATGTGTCTTGGAGCTTAAAGGTAGTTGGGATGACCACCTTCCATTGATTGAGTTTGCCTATAATAATAGCTATCACTCTAGCATTGTTATGGCTCCTTTTGAGGCTCTTTATGGGAGACGTTGTAGATCACCAATGGGTTGGTTTGAGGTTAGAGAGGTGGATTTATTGGGGACGGGTCTGGTTATAGAGGCTCTTGAGAAGGTTAGATGATTAGGGAAAGGTTGAGGATAACCCAAAGTTGTCAAAAATCCTATGCCGATGTAAGAAGGAAAGACCTAGAATTCCAAGTGGGTGATTGTGTCTATTTGAAAGTTTCTCCAATGAAAGGTATGGTCCGTTTTGGTAAAAAAGGGAAGTTGAGACCAAAGTATGTTGGTCCTTATGAGGTGATAGAGAGGGTTGGCAAGGTAGCTTATGAGTTGAAGTTGCCTAGTGAAATTAATTTGGTCCATCCGGTGTTCCATGTTTCTATGCTGAGAAAGTGTGTCGGCAATCCTAATGCCATTATACCTCTTGATGTTATGGGTATTATTGAGGATAACTTGACTTATGAGGAGGTTCTGGTTCAGATCTTCGATAGGCAAGTAAAGATATTGAGGAACAAAGAAGTGACATTCATTAAGGTCCTTTGGAGGAACCAACAAGTCGAAAGTGCTACTTGGGAGGCCAAAGTGGACATGCAAAAGCGGTATCCTTATCTTTTCCACTCCACTCAAGCCTAAAGTACTAATCCTAAGTCTCATATATGATTTTAAGTTCTACATTTTAGCCCCTATGTCATTCATATGCATTCATGTTTAAGTTGGTAAACTTATGATGATTTAACACTTATGTTGGGATTTGAAAATGGTGTTTTACATGTTATGTTGCATTCTTGTTGGGGCTGATTTGTGCATGATTATGCTTGTCTTGTACGTCTCTTTTACATTGGGGGACGAATGTTCCCAAGGGGGAGATATTGTAAAAACCCCAAAAGTGTCAAAAAACGTGCCTTGGAAGTGCCCGTAATCTTGTTTTCCATATATCTAAAATAATTCATTGGTTATTCGAAGATCTGACTTCATATTTGTGATCAGGGGGTCAAAATTAGATGAAAAAGGGTCTGCCCTTGATTTAAGGGCGAAAGAATAGCAATTGTAAATTTTTAAGGTATTATTTTCAGTGAGCTGTTTGCGATGCTTCTGCGATGTGCCTTGTGCTATATTTAGTACAAAACCCCTCTCCGCATCCTCTCTGGTATGCGGAGATGTGTTTTTTGCTAGGCAGTTTTTCTTGTGCGGCCCAAAACATTCCAAGTGTTGGGCCCAAGTTTCCCAAATGTGTTTTTACCTATACTTAGCCAAATTACACCCTCATATCCCCCAAAACATTTCCCAACACTCACTTAAACACTTAGCCATATTTTCACTCCTAAATTAAAGACCCAAAACCCTCATCAAAGCTAAGGATTCGCTTCAAGCTTCAAGCCTTTATCTTCAACCTCACTAAGAATTTCTCCAAAACTAAGGTATGTGGTGTTGAACCATTGGGTCCTTCCACCCATGGTGCCTAAACCCTCTTTTACTTAATAATGTCGGTTGAGGTCTCTTCCTACACTTATGTATTATGATCTATACGAATTGAGTGATTTACAAGCATGTTTTTACTTCAAGCATTGACCACGCATGCCATATTATTATCTTACTTATCTAATGCTTATGCCTATGCATTCTATATTGTCTACGAGTTGTTGCATTGCATCCTATATACTTTGAACATTTAAACGTACTAACGTATACTCTATGCCTACATGATATCACTATGTAGGAACCGGAGTCCCTATTGATTCTCCTCCATGTGGCTAGACGGATTGTTCAAGTTAGCTTTTGGTGAGTCCTCATGTCCGGGGACAATATCTATCTTCTTTCATGCTTATGTTTAGACTACATCTTGTATATTTTGGAATACTTATTGTTATTATTATGAGGGTGAGCCTAGAAAGTGTCTTGACCACCGCTCCATTCCAAGCTAGAGGTGTTGTTTAATGTTATGATGTATTTATGCTATGAGCTTGACTCTCTTATCTTTTTCTTTATGATTGTTAAATACTTCCTTTAGTCCCGTTTCCCCCTTTTTAATATATCTTGAAATGTCTATATTGCTTCCGTAAACAAGGATGTGTGGTTGATATGCTAAGAAGCTTGTTTGGGTCCCTTCAGGTTCCCATTCGTCGTGTCACATCTAGGCCCTAGGCTTAGGTCGTGACATGTACTCTATCATCCGGAAAATAGTATAGACCAAGGGATCTCCTCTTGATTGGATTGTGTCAGCTCATCCATCACTAAAGCAAAAAAGAAAAAGGCTAAGCATTTATCCTTGATGAAGTCCTGTCTCGACCGGAAAATACTCAGAGTCTCCTCCCACCATTCTTACCCGAGTCTTGACTCTATCATACATGTCCTTTATCACTCTAATATACACCATTGGGATACCTTTTGCCTATAGGCACCTCCATAGTACATCTCTCAGAACTCTATCATAGGCTTTCTGAAGATCAATAAATACCATATGAAGGTCCTTCCTTCTTTCCCTATATCTCTCCACTAATCTCCGAACAAGATGAATTGATTCTATGGTCGATTGCCCTGACATAAATCCGAATTGATTTTTTGAAATAGACACTCTTCTTCTCACTCCCACTTCCACCACTCTCTCCTAAACTTTCATAGTGTGGCTTAGCAACTTGATGCCCATATAACTATTGCAATTTTTAATATCACCCTTTCTCTTGTACAATGGAACTATTGTACTCCTCCTCCAGTCATCCGACATCTTAGCAGTCTTCAGAATCTCATTGAAAAATCTAGTCAACCACTCCAAACCATCCTTGGTCATGCTCTTCCAAAAATCTACCAGAATCTCGTTGGGTCCGATTGCTCTTTCTCTATTCATCCTACTGATAGTATGTCTAACCTCCTCAACTTTGAAATTCCTACAATAGGTAAAATCTTGATGGCTATCAAAGTGTACCAACTCACACAACTTAATATCTCTATCCCCTTTTTCATTTAGGAGTTTGTGAAAGTAAGTTTGCCATCTTCTCTTGATGGTATTCTCATCCACTAACACCTCGCCATCCTTATCTTTGATGCACTTCACTTGGTCCAGGCCACATGCTTTTCTCTCTCTCACTTTCGCAAGCCTATACAATCTCTTATCCCTGCCTTTCTCTCCTAGCTCAACATACAAATGTTCAAACGTTATTGTCTTAGCACTCGTGACTGCCATTTTTGCTTCTGTATTTTGCTGTTTTATAAATATCCAAAAGACTTCATTTTTCATCTTCATCTATCCACTATGAACACTTCATATAGCCCACCTTCTTAGCTTTCACTTTGCCTTGGACTTCTCCATTCCACCACCAATCATCTTAATGTCCACGAAAGGTCCCTCTCGATACCCCTAGTACCTCGGTAGCTACTTTTCTAATGCAATCAGCAATAGCGTTCCACATATTATTGACATCCCTGCAACTACTCCATGCCCCCAAACTACTCAACTTCTCACCCATCTCCAGAGAAAGAATAGAAGTCAAGCCTCCCCATCTAATCTTTGGTTTGGTAGAGATTTAATCTCTAAATCCATCATTAAAAGCCTATGTTGAGTGGAAATATTTTCACTCGAAATAACCTTATAATTCTTATAGAGGCTTCTATTACCTTTTCGAAGGAGAAGGTAATCAATCTAGGTTTTCGTTACCATGCTACGAAAAGGTAATCGAGTGATTCTCCCTCTTTTGAAAACACGAGTTAGCTATAGCCAACTCAAATGCTTTCGCAAAATCTAAAAGAGACGTCCCTGCTCGATTCCTCTTCCCAAAACTGAAGCCTCCATGCACATCAGCAAAACCACTAGAAGTAGCACCAATATGTCCATTAAAATCTCCCCCTATGAAGATCTTTTCTGCGGCTAGTATACCTCTCACAAGCTCATCCAAATCCTCCCAAAAGAGTTTCTTGACCTCCTCATCCAAGCCCACTTGCGGTGCATTCACATTCACTATATGTTTGCCAGTAAGTAGTCTTATAGATATCATCCTATCATTTACCTTCTTGACCTCAACCACAAAGTCCCTAAGGTCTTTATCTACTAGTATACCTACTTCATTTCTATTCCTATTGCCCCCCGAGTACCATAACTTAAATCCATCTACATCCCAGGCTTTCGTACCTACCTATCTGGTCTCTTGAACACATGCTATACTAAATTGTCTTCTCTTAAGACACTTCACTAACTCTATAGACTTCCCTGTAGGTGATCCTAGTTCCACGACCCTACTCTTAACTTAAGTATGCCCTTTCCCCTCTTACTACCACTATCTCTCGCCTCCAACCCCAACCAATAACATGACCCTAATCCACCATCAATTCCAAGCGCCACTAAACTATGAACTACTAAATAATCTAAAGATATATGCTATAATCAGCCCTAAGGAAGACACAAACTCTCACAAATAATCAACCCAACAGTATATTAATACCAAAGCACTCAAATATATGCTAGGAGCCCAATTCAATTACGAACAAATACAATACAAAAAACAATAAGCTCACTATTTGAACAGTGCCAAACAATCAAGTCTCAAGGTACAGAAGGCAAAAATATTTAACATCATAAA
The DNA here is from genome assembly GCA_011800125.2 of Solanum clarkiae. Taxonomy (NCBI): domain Eukaryota; kingdom Viridiplantae; phylum Streptophyta; class Magnoliopsida; order Solanales; family Solanaceae; genus Solanum; species Solanum clarkiae. The sequence goes on from JAABOM020000001.1 coordinate 9,801,645, forward strand.
TCAGCAAGTCCACAGTTCCAATTTTACAGCAAAAATTTAATAATAGAATAATATCAGTAAGCCAAAAAAAGTTAGGCACAACCAGATAATAAAAATGAGATAGTGCAGATGAAGAATGAAGTACTGCAGTCAAGAATAATAGGCAACAAAAATTTTAGATACCACAGGAAAGATATTGCAAGGTACTACACACAAAATCAAGAAATAGAGAAAGGGGAGGCACGATTGAACCCAGATCGCTAGAAAATGGTTGGAATCGCTGAATTTGATTGACCGTTGTTGATCAAAAGCATTGTTGGAAAGACTTTCCAAAAAAATGGACACTTGTCATTGTCGGAGAAGCAGAGAGACACTGACCTTCAAGATCGAGTATGTGGGTGCTGGAACTACACCATCGGAGGAGATGACAATGACGGTGAGAGTGATAACGAGACAATGTAAAACTCTTGTTATACTTTTTGCAGCGAGATCGTCATATTCACCAGAGAAATAGAGAGGGTGTGGAACACCGGGAGAGAAAATTGAAATATCTTGAGAGTGAAAATCCCTAAATATGTAAAGTTTGAAACAAATAATTTACAATATTTGTTGGGGGGGGTACGGTGAAAGGAAGTGGTGGGGTAAGAAAAATATTTTTTATTTTATTTTATAATAATTTTTAAAATAATAATACTTTAATATTTAATTTTAACTAATACTATAATTAATTATTTTTTCCATGGTGGAATATTTTGTCCATGTAGAGTGTGATATGAAAGTTTTTAAAAAATAAAAGAGAGTATTGTACACACACCATGGTGAGAGTGGAATAAAAGATAGATGTGTGTTTCTCAAACTAATAAGTGATATTTAGGTATGAAACTCACACTTCCAATAATTGAGGTATGAAACTAAAAAGAAAGAGAATATTTTGTAACCCCCCACACCTTACAATACTAGTACTATGCAAATGAAACATGATATGGTTTGGTCAAATTAGCGCCCATTTTTAAAAGTGCTTGAATCTCATGTTATAGGGCGATACGTGCGTGTAACGCTTAAGAGGGTCAAGTGTATACATGTTTTGTGTCAAATTGAGGAGATCACGACCTTAAACAAAGTGAGAGAATTGAGGTACTTATAGGACTCAAGAAGCTAGAGGTGAGTCACCTACTTGCTTAGCTTAAATTTGCTAAACGGAGATGAGGCCCGACGTCGGATTTGTCTGAGTCCGATTATGAATAAAGTCTGTGTTAAGGGTGCAACTTTAGCCCAAGTTTTAGTATCATAAATGGACTATATGTTCATCCCAAGGAGGATATTAAAAGGGGCCCAAATATATCACAATGTCTTTGATAAATTAGGCCCAAACTAATTAAGAAGAAAGCCGAAAAATAGGTAGCAAAGGCCCATCAATTTGGAGACCCTTAAGGCCCAAGTGAAAGGGGAAAGGATCTGCATTACCATCTTGATAATGTAATTCTAAAAATTCCTTAGTAAGTCAGCTAAATCTCCCCTTTAAAAAGGGTTTAAAGCAGCTCCCATAAGTCATTTTTAACTTGACCAACACAGAAAAATCAAATTATTCTCCAAGTTTTCTCTCAACTGTTCTTGACTCTGTAAAGCAGCCAAATGAATCTTTTAGGGTTCTTAAGGAGGCCCTCAACCTTGAAAGTAAAGGTAAGTAATTATAGTTGAGTGTTTAATAAGGTTTCTTCATGAAAAACAAGAGACTATGTTGAATAAGTATATGCTGAAAATTCTGGAGAGCATGTGTCCTATGGATTATTGTGAATTTTTCTTGTTGTTCAAGAGGATTTTCTCTTCTTGGTTGGCTGTATTATGAATTAAATGTTATGTATTTAAAAAATGTTAGTTTTATAGTAATTTAACGAGGCTTCTTCACCACTTTTACAGTCCACAAAAGTGAGTCCTTATATGATATCACAATTGTATTCTTAGTATAAACTTGTGTGTTGTTGGATGGAAGGCTATTGCCTTACATCCTTAATGAATAATTTGTTACTTTTCTGAGAATATTTCAAGGCTGTTTTCATGTATAGATATGTTGAGAACAGTTTGGTTAAAGTTGGAACGGGTATTGGAACTGTCGACGTCAAAATGGGGCAAAGTGACGTAACGTTATGCTGTCCATTTATAGGTTGTGTAGAATTGTTATGTGTTGTGCTTTGTGGGCTGTTGTAAGACTGTTATGGCACTAAAATAGGCTACGCATTAGAAAATATGATGAGGGGCAAAATGGTTGAAAGAATACGCTCGGGTTTATAAATACCTGTTTGCTGCCCGTGTGTTGTTTTTTTGTGTGATTGGGCTTCCAAGGTATATCTATTGGCTACTAATGCTAGTTTTATCACCTACTATATTATAGATAAATATTTGGAGGAAGGTAAGGTTATCTCGAGGTAATAACGAGGTCATACAACGAGGTATGTAAGGCTACTCGATTTCGTATTACTTGGCATGAAACCTAGGTTCTTCCTTGGTACATAGAGGCTCTTATCTACTCCAGCATAACAAACAACCATGTCTCCACTCTTTCACATATTCATATGCTCCCATACATAGTCACCTTCAAATCTGCATACATACTTGGATACCAAGATACATGAGTTCGTTCTACTAAATAAAGTTCATGTGTTGTTCTACTTCCTATGCATTTCATTATTTGTGTAATCTACTCCTTTCATTGTGGTATTTTGTGATTATTTACATGTTATATGTTGTATCTATAGTCCTACAGCTCCAATATTCCAATATTACGACCACCGAAAGAATCATCTCAAAGGTAATTGAAAGATAAAGTAAAGTATAGTGTTTATTGATGGGTGGTAGCCCGAGGGGTGGAAGAATCAGATAGCCAGGGACGACACTATCACAGGTGGTAGAGCGAGGGGTTAAGGAAAAACCTAGCCAGGGATGATCCCGATACAATTTTACCACTAATCATCTAGTCATTTGTATTACATGTTGTGCACAGATTATATAGTAAAGGTAAAGTAACATAAAGAACATAAAGTACATGATCCCAAAGTATAACCAAAGGTGGTCTCTTATCCTACACCAGTGCATAGTTTCATTTGAGTTGTCACTTTATATTCAGTATTTCCTGCCTTACATATTCAGTACATTATCTTGTACCAACATCCCTTACTGGGGACCTGCATTTCATGCTGCAGGTATAGGTGCTAGTAGATCTCCCTAGTAGGAGTACAGGACATCCAGTTGCTGATACCAAGCTCCAGATTGCTTCGGGGGTTTGTTTGTCTTTAGAGCCTATATGTTTGTATTATACAGTTAGTCGAGGCGGGGCCTGTCCTGATCCTTGTCAGATACTTTTCCTTTTCTAGAGGCTTTGTAGACTATGTAAATTAAAGTATGGTCGTGTCTCATACCTTAGATACTGTGGCCCCAATGGCCTAGCCATATGCATTTCTTTTGGGTTTTTATTACTATTTACTTTTTTAAGGCACGTTGAAGGTAGGAACCCCTCATAATATGTATAGAAAGCACATAAACATAGGTTGGTTCTCCCGGGCCTTATTGGCAACGGTGCCAGTTCGCCCTAATGGGACTTTGGGCGTGACAGAAGTGGTATCAAAGCGGGTCATTCTAGGGAGTCTACAAAGCCATGTCTATATAAAGTCTTGTTTATCGATGTGTTGTGCACCACATTTGTAAAAAAGAGGTTATGTGGCATTTAGGAGTTGTTACTTTCTTTTCGTTCTTTAGATCGTGCCATAGAGCTAAGTATAATAGGTGCATTATGTCTAATTCTAAATTGTTTTGTACAGCAAGTATGCCAGAAACTAGGCAAAACAAAGGTAAAGGGAAGGGAGTAGAAGTGGTGGTTGGTATACCTAGTCAGGTGAGACAATGAAATAAGGTTTAAGAAGAGTCTCTCTTACAGACATCTCCAACTCCTCCAGCTCCCGATGAACCCGAAAATAGTGAAATTCCCCCAAAATCGCCCATTGATGCTATCGTGCAGGATCTGAGTAATGCAGTCTAACTATTGACCCGTATAGTTGCTGGACAAGGTCAAAGATAAGAAGGCCTAATTATAGGTGCAGGTGGTGCGAATAGGGCAGTTGGCACGAGGATACATGATTTCCTTAATTTGGACCCTCCATCCTTCACTGGGTTAGATCCTAATGAAGATCCCCAGGACTTTATTGATCAGATTCAACGTACTTTAGATGTTATGCATATGAGTGGTATAGAAGCTATCGAGTTAGCAACATATAGGCTGAAGGGTGTGGCTATATTGTGGTATGAAGCTTGGAAGCAATCCAAAGATATAGATGCTTCTCCAACTACCTGGAACGAGTTCAAAGAGGCCTTTCTTGACCATTACTTGCCATTGGAGATCCGAGAGGCCTGTGTAGGTCAATTCTTGAACCTCCACCAAGGGAATATGAGCGTGAAGGAGTATAGCCTCCAATTTAATTCCCTGTCCAGGTATGCTCCTAATGTAGTTGCTACTATGGCAGATAGAGTTCATTGGTATGTGGATAGAATGGATACATATTTGGTCAGAGACTGCACCATTGCTTCCTTGAATAAAAATATAGACATAGTGAGGATGCAGGCTTTTGCACAAAAATTAGAGGATCAGAGGCAGAGAAGAAGGACATAAGAGTTGGAAAGGGGGCAGGCTAAAAGGGCCAGATCTACAGGGAAGTTTACACCGCCCCAAGGTGAGTTTAGGCCTCGGTTTTCTAATAGACCTCCTAGGCCATCCTCCTTCTACTCTGCAGCCAGCGCTCTAACGCAACTTCAGGGGTCCAGGAGAAATCTGTTTGGTCAACAAGGTGAGGGACAAGGTACATGGATACTAGGATATTTGGTAGGCCAGCCAATGACTCCTAGGAAACCTTGTAAATAGTGAGGAAGAAGTCATCCGGGTATATGTCATGTTGGGACAAATGTTTATTATTAGTGTGGTGCACCAGGGCATATGATAAAAGATTGCCCGAGGAGGCATATAGACGATATAGCACAATCTACTGGTTCAGCTATTGCATCATCATCGTTAGTCTCTCCATTAGGTAGGGGTCAACAAGCACCTATGGGTCGTGATAAAGGTGTTAGAGGGGCAGCTAGCTCTGGCGGAGTCTAGAATCGCACTTATGCACTGGAGAGTCATCAAAATTTAGAAGCTTCTCCTGATGTGGTCATAGGTATATTGTCTATTTTTTCACATAATGTATATACATTAATTGACTCTAGTTCTACACTATCATACATTACTCCACTAGTTGCTGGGACGCTTAAGAGAACACCTAAATTATTGAACCAATCATTTGAAGTGTCTACACCAACCGGTGAATCTTTTATGGCTAGAAGGGTTTATTATGAGTGTGTAGTAACTGTTTGTGACCGTAACACATTGACTAACCTTATTGAGCTAGAAATGGTAGAATTTGATGTTATAATGGGTATAGATTGGTTAGCTTCTTGCTATGACACCGTGGATTGCCGAACTAAGAGAGTGTGCTTCCACTTTCCAAATGAGGCAATTCTTAAATGGGAAGGAAATATTGGGGCACCAAAGGGTAAGTTTATCTCTTATTTTAAGGCCAGAAAGATGATATCTAAGGGTTATATATGTCATTTAGTTAGAGTGAGGGATATGGAGGCAGATCACCAACCCTTCAATCAGTTCCAATAGTGAATTAATTCGTTGATTTGTTCCCTGAAGAACTTCCAGGCATACCTCCAGAACGAGAAATAGATTTTTGTATTGACTTGCTTCCAGGCACTCAACCTATTTCTATCCCTCCATATAGAATTGGCCCGATAGAATTACGTAAATTAAAAGAGTAGTTAAAAGACTTATTGGAGAAAGGTTTTATAAGACCTAGTGTGTCCCCTTGGGGTGCACCGGCGTTATTTGTACGCAAAAAGGATGGCACCTTGAGAATATGTATCGACTATCGACAATTGAATAGGGTGAGAATTAAGAATAAATACCCCCTCCCCAGGATTGATGATTTGTTTAATAAGTTACAGGGTGCCAAATGCTTTTCAAAAATTGATCTGAGATCAGGGTATCACCAAGTGAGGGTGAAGGAACAAGATATAACTAAGACTGCTTTCAGAACACGCTATGGTCATTTCAAATTTCTTGTTATGTCATTTGGGCTAACAAATGCACCAGCAGGTTTTATGGATCTTATGAACAGGGTATTTATGCCATTCTTGGATGTGTTCATGATATTATTTATTGATGACATTTTGGTATATTCAAGACCATAAGAGGACCACACAAACCACTTACAAGTGTTACAGGTTCTCTGTGATCGACAATTGTATGCTAAGTTTTCTAAATGTGAATTTTGGCTAAAATCAGTGGCATTCTTGGGTCATATTGTGTCTGATGAGGGAATAAGGGTTGATTCACAAAATATAGAGGCCGTGAAAGATTGGTCAAGACCAACGGCACCCATAGAAGTTTAGAGCTTCCTAGGTTTGGTAGGTTATTACAGGAGGTTTGTTGAAGGTTTTTCTTCTATTTTTGCACCTCTAACAAAGTTGACACATAAGGCAACCAAGTTCCAATGGAATGATGTGTGTGAAAGGAGCTTCTAGGAGCTGAAAAATAACCTAACATTTGCACCTGTGCTAGTACTTCCAGAAGGCACTGAGGGGTATGCAGTGTATTGTGATTCTTCAAGAGTTGGCTTAGGGTGTTTACTAAAAAAGCATGGTAGGGTAATTGCTTATGCCTCTAGAAAAATACGACCGCATGAGATAAACTACCCAACTCATGATCTTAAGCTAGCAGCGATTGTATTTGCTTAGAAAATATGGCGACACTATTTGTGTGGGGTTCACGTTGACATATATACTGATCATAAGATCCTGTAATACATCTTTAAGTAGAAGGACTTAAATTTAAGACAACAGAGATGGCTAGAGCTAATAAAGGATTACAACATTGATCTACTGTACCATCGGGGGAAGGCAAATGTAATAGCCGATGCTCTGAGTCATAAGGGAATCATGAATATGAATGACCAAGCTATGGTAAGGTAAGGAGTGGCTAAGGATCTGCGTCAACTAGCCAATTTGGGAGTTCTCCTTCTCAAAACTCCAAAGGAAGGGGTTATTGTCCGTAATGCAGTAGCATCTTCATTAGTAATGAAGGTCAAAGAAAAATATTTCGAGGATCCTGTTCTACGATAGCTTAAGGAAAAGGTAAGTTAGGGTATGATAAAGGGCTTTGACCTTACACAAAATGGAGTACTTTACTACCAAAATATATTATGTGTGCCTGATGTTAACAGATTAAGAAAGAGGATAATGGAAGAAGCCCATCATTCCCAATATTCCATCCATCCCGAATCAACTAAGATGTACCATGACCAGAAGGGAATGTTTTGGTGGGGAGGCATGAAAAAAGTTCTAGCAGAATTTATAGCTCAATGTCCAAATTGCCAATAGGTGAAAGTAGAACACCAAAAGCCAGGAGCTTATATGCAGTGTATAGAGCTTCCAACCTAGAAGTGGGATATGATCAATATGGAATTTGTTACAAGTTTACCTCGCTCATCACGGAAGTTTGACTCCATATGGGTGATAGTTGGTAGACTCACAAAGTCAGCACACTTCTTACCAGTCAGGAGTTATTATACAGTGAAGAATATGCTAACCTATACCTCAAAGAGATAGTCAGGCTACACGGAGTCCCAATCTCCATTATATCTGACCAAGGAGCTCAATTCATTGCAAAGTTTTGGAAATCCTTTCAAAGGAGTTTAGATATGTTTCGAGTTTGTGCATCGGACTTTAAAGGTAGTTGGGTGAACCATTTGCCACTTATTGAGTTTTCCTATAAGAATGACTACCATGCGAGTATCAAGATGGCACCTTATGAATATTTGTGTGGGAGGAAATGTAGATCACCAATTGGATGGTTTGAAGTGGGTGAAACCACCTTACTTGCACTAGATCTAGTACAACAAGCCATGGAAAAAGTTAAGGTGACACAACAGTGACTAGAAAGAGCCCAAAGTCATCACAAATCATATGCGGATGCTAGTAGGAGAGGACTGGAATTCTCAATAGGGGATTGGGTATTTTTAAAGGTGTCTCCAATGAAAGGGGTTATGAGATCTGGTAAGAAAGGAAAACTGAGCCCGTGTTACATAGGACCATATCAAATTATTAAGAGGTTTGGGCAGGTTGCATATAAACTAGAGCTACCCCTAAACCATTCAATAGTTTATCTAGTTTTTCATTTCTCAATGGTTCGAAAATGCATAGGTGATCCATCTTATATCACTCCTATTGAGGATATGCAGGGTACAGAAGATCTCGCCTATGAAGAGGTACCTGTTGCTATTCTAGATCATCAAGTTAAGAAGCTAAGGAATAAAAAAAATAGCCTTAGTAAAAGTACTTTGGAGAAACCAATAAGCGGAAGAAATAACATGAGAGGCCAAGGACGCGATAAAATCAAAGTACCCTTACTTATTTGAAGATAAAGAGGAAGTCCAACATGCAGAATTGGGAAACTAATGGGTTTGTGTGATTGAATACTTAATGTATTGTCAAAAGTTTGTGTAAGTAAAGGTTTAAACATGTTTAAGCTATCCAATTATGCTAATATTCAAGGATGAATCTTCCTATGGGGCGAGGATGTAAAAACCCACACCTTACAATACTAGTACAATGCAAATGAAACATGATATGGTTTTGTCAAATTAGCCCATTTATAAAAGTGCTCAATCTTATATTATAGGGGGATATGTGCGTCTAACGCTTAAGAGGGTCGAGTGTATACATGTTTTGTGTCAAATTGAGGATATCACAACGTTAAATGAAGTAAGAGAATTGAAGTGCTTATAGGACTTAGTAAGCTAGTAGGTGAGTCACCTACTTTCTTAGCTTAAATTGCTAACTAAACGGAGACAAGGCACGACGTCGAATTTGTCCAAGTCCAATTATGAATAAAGTCCGTGTTAAGGGCGTAACGTTAGCCCATGTTTTAGCATCTTAAATAGACTTTATTTTCATCCTAAGAAGGATATTAAAAGGGCCCTAAGACAACATAATTTCTTGAATACTTTAGGCCCAAACTAATTAAGAAGGAAGCTGAAAAAAATGGGCATAAAAGGCCCAACCAATTTGGAGCCCCATAAGGCCCAAGTGAAAGGGGCAAGGATCCGTATCACCAGCTCAGTGAAGTAAAGATGAGAATGCCTTAGTAAGTTATCCAAAATCCAACCTTAAAAAGTGTTAAAGTAGCTCCCATACGTTATTCTTTAACTTGACCAACAAAAAAAATGAGATTGCTCTCCAAAGTTTTCTCTCAACTTTTCTTAACTTTGTAAAGTAGCCAAATGACTCTTTTAGGGTTCTTGAAGGAGACTTGAACCTTGAAGGCAAAGGTAAGTAATCATTTTTGTGTATTTAGTATGGTTTCTTCATGAAAAACAAGAAGTATATGCTAGTATGTTTTGCTGGAAATTCTGGACAACATGTATTCTTAGGATTGTTGTACACATTTCTTGTTAAGAGGATTTTCTCTTCTTGGTTGGCTATATTATGAAGTAATACTTGTGTAGTTAATAAAGGTTAGTTTTGTAGTAATGTCACTCGACTCATTCACCACTTTTACAGCCCATAAAAGTGAGTCCTTATATGATATTGCAATTGTGTTCTTAGTATGAACTTATGGGCTGTTGCATGGAAGGCTATTGCCTCATATCCTTAATGACTGATTTGTTATTGTTCAGAGATTGGTTAAAGGGTATTTTTATGTATAGATATCATTGGAACAGTTTGGTTAGAGTTGGAACAACTTTGAAATTGTCGACGTCGAAAGGTAGCGAAGGGAGGTAACATTATGCTTTCCATTTGTAGGTTGTGTAGAATTGTTATGTGTTGTGCTTTTTGGGTGGCTGTAAGACTTTTTTGGTAATAAAATATTCTGTACATGATATGTACATGTGAATGTGTGTTATAAAATATGATTATAAGTGAAAAGATTGAAGGAATACGTTTGCGTCGCTAATTATAGGCTTGCTGCCCGAGTGTTAGTTTTTGTGATATTGGGCTGCCAAGAAGTGCTTCTTTGCTACTAATACTAGTCTTATTGCCTACTGTGTTATAGACAAAATATTTGGAGGAAGGGAAGTTTATCTCGAGGTAGTAACGAGGTTATACAACGAGCTATGTACGGCTACTCGATTTCGTATTGTTTGACATCAAACATAGATCCTTCCTTGGCACATAAAGGCGCTTACCAACTCCAACACAACTATTAACTATGTATCCACTCTTTCACATGTTCATATGCTTCCATTCACAGTCACCTTCAAATCTGCATACATGCTTGGATACCAAGTTAAATGGGTTCTTGTTACTAAATAAAGTTCACGAGTTGTTCCATTTCATACGCATTTCATTATTTGTGTAACGTACTCTCTTCATTGTCATATTGTCTTGTATGATTATCTACATGTGACATGCTACATGTACAGTCCTACAACTCTGATATTGTGACCACCAAAAGAACCATCTCAAAGGTAATTGAAAGGTAAAGTATATTGTTTATTGATGGGTATTAGCCCGAGGGGTGGAAGAATCACCTAGCCAGGGATGATCCTATCATGGGTGCTAGCCCGAGGAGTTAAGGAAGAACCTAGATAGGGACAATCCCGATACAGTTTACCACTGATCAGTTGTTCATTTGTTACATACTGTGCATAGATTATATAGTAAAGGTAAAGTAATATAAAGAACATAAAGTACGTAATCCCAAAGTATAACTAAAGGTGGTCTCTAATCTTACACCAGTGCATGGTTTCATTTGAGCTGTTACTTCATGTACTGTATTTCTTGCCTTACATATTTAGTACATTATCCCGTATTGACGTCACTTATGGGGGACCTGCAATTCATGTTGTAGGTACAGGTGCTAGTAAATCTCACCAATAGGAATACATGACATCTAGTTGTTGTGACCATGCTCCAGATTTCTTCGGAGCTTCATGTCTAAAGGTTATATTTTTGTATTGTACAGTTAGTTGAGTCAGGGCTTGTACCGACCCTTATCAGATACGTTTCCTTATCTAGAGGCTTTGTAGACTATGTAAATTAAAGTGTGGTCCTATCTCGTACTTTAAACACCGTGGCCCCAATGGCCTAGCCATATGCATTCCATTTTGGCTTGTTATAACTGTTTAATTTCTTAAAGCCATGTCAAATGTATAAATCCCTTATAATGCATATAGAAAGCGCAAAGATACAGGTTGGTTCTCCCGGGCCTTATCGGCAACGAGTGCCCATCCGCCCTAACGGGACTTGGGGCGTGACAGAAATAGTTGTTGATGGTTCTAAATCTTCTTTAATTGAGGAAGTGAAGGAAAAACAAGATCTTGACCCCACCTTGCTAAAGTTGAAGGCCTTGGTGAGGGATGGTAAGGTGGAGGCTTTCTCCCAAGGGGGAGATGGTGCCCTTAGGTACCAACGTAGATTATGTGTGCCAAATATGGATGACTTGAAAGAATTGATTTTGAAGGAGGCTCATACTTTATCCTATTCTATTCAGCCCAGTTCTACAATGATGTATAGAGACTTGAGGGAGGTGTATTGGTAAGGTGGTATAAAGAGAGATATTGTGAGATTCATATCCGGTTGTCATAATTGCCAACAAGTGAAGGACGAACATCAAAGGCAGAGTGGCCTAGCCCAAGACACAAAAATTCCTACTTGGAAGTGGGAAGAGATAAACATGGATTTTGTGGTTGGGTTGCCTAAGACTGGAAACCACTTTGACTCTATTAGGATTGTTGTGGATAAAGTCGGCTCAATTTCTACCAGTCAAAACTACTTATAGTGCAAAAGATTATGCCAAGTTGTACATCCATCAGTTGGTTAGGTTGCATGGGGTTCCCTTGTCTATCATTTTGGATCATGGTGCTCAATTCACTTCTCACTTTTGGAGGTCCTTCTAAAAAGGTCTTGGTACCAAGGTTAAGCTTAGCACGAGTTTTCATCCTCAAACGGATGGGCAACCCGATAGGACTATCCAAACTCTTGAGGATATGCTTAGAGCTTCTGTTTGGAATTCAAGGGTAGTTAGGATGAACATGTTCCACTCATTGAATTTTCTTACAACAATAGCTACCGGTCAAGTATTGGTATGGCTCCCCTTGAAGCTTTATATGGTAGGCATTGTAGATCCCTAGTTGGGTGGTTTGATATGTGGGAGATGGCTTTGCTAGGTTTGGATTTGGTTATAGAATCATTGGAGAAGTGAGGTTGATAAGGGAGAGATTGAAAACAACCCAAAGTAGACAAAAGTCCTACTCCGATGTGAGAAGAAGAGATCTTGAGTTTAAGGTTGGTAATTGGGTTTACTTGAAGATATCACCCATGAAGATTGTGGTTCGATTTGGAAAGAAAGGGAAATTGAGTCCAAGGATTATGGGTCCTTATTAATTTTTGAGGAAAGTTGGCAAAGTTGCATAAGAGTTGGAGTTGCGTACGGAGATGAATATGGTTCATCCAATTTTGCATGTATCCATGTTGAGAAAGTGTGTGGTTGACCTAAGTACTATAGTGCTGGTAGAAGTTGGGGGTGTTGTAGAGGATAATTTGACCTAGGAAGTCTCGGTGGAGATTTTTTATAGAGAAGTGAACAGATTGAGAACAAAAGATGTAGCATCCGTCAAGGTCTTTTGCAGGAATCAACAAGTTGAAAGTGTCACATGAAAAGCTGAGGTGGACATGAAAAAGCGATATCCATATCTATTCCACTCTCTACTCAAGTCGAAGGTACTAATCTATGTCTCCTACATGATTTCAAGTCTTACATTTCATCCTTCATGTCATTTTTCATGCCTTCATGTTTATGGTAACAAGTTCATGGTGATTTTTGACATTCATGTTGAGACTTTTTGAAAATGATGTTCAAATGCATTAGTTGCATTCATGTCGGGCTGAAATCCTCATGATTACTTCTCTTATGCATGTTTCATTGACATTCAGGCATGAATGTTCCCAAGGGAGGGATATTGAAATGCCCCAAAATGTGCTTCGGAATACCCATAATCGTAATTTCCATATATCTCAAAATTCATGCATCATATCAAAATTCCAAATTCGTATTCTTCATCAAGGGGTAAAATTGAGTGGGAGATGGGTATAACTAAGATTATAAAAGACCCATAGTGAAAAATAATTTTAGCTAGTTTTTTGAAAACAGTGGTTGTCCGCGATGGGTCCACGTCGTACCAAGGACGCAGATTAGTGTTAGTTTTTCCTTGTTTTTGTATTTCAGCTAAGGGCATTGGGGTCATAGCCCTATGCCCATTTAGACGTGAAATCTGCCATACTTAGACATTTTTCAACTCTATATCATTCAAAAACCCTCTCTAGAACCACTCTAAGACTTTATCAATTCTCATTCAAATCGAAGAAAATCAAACCCAATTTTGGGACTCAATGATTCAATCTAGACCTCAAGTTTCCTTCAAGATCATTTCAAGAAAACTAATGTTTAAGGTATGTGGGTATTTATCCATGGGTCCTTTCATACACGGAGCCCAACCTTCTTTTTTTATGTAAAGTGCATGTTTTCAAGTTGTATTACCTCTGGGTATCTCTTGTTTTGAAATAAGAGCATAAACCATATTGGGGCTTTGACAAGTATTGATTGAATATGCAAGAATGTCTATTTCAAGCTTACTTCGTGAATTGATTTTTTCTATTGAGATTATGCATGTTTTGAGCTAAGAAACTATGAACTATTATGAACTTTTATAATAGATTTCAAGTTACCCTACATGAGGGTTTTACTACATGTTTGTGGATTGATTTGCATTGAGTTTACTCATTCTATTTCACTCTTGTATTGCATGATTTTGAACAAGTATCATGAGCCACCATATGTTTGATAAAATGACATGACAAGAATTCTCAAGTTATTGTTGATCTATTACATGATTTACAAGTCAAGTGACTTCATAATGATTAAGGGATTTCAAGAATGTATAGATTTCATGAAAAGTATCTATCATGTTGCAAGTATTAAGTTGAGCCCTATTTCAAGATTTGTACTTCTTGTGAGCCATTCATATTAAAGCAAGGGATCATGTATAATTATTATACACTCTCATGTTCAAGATAGGCATACTAATAGAGGTGAAGCATCTTTATAAGCTACTCGTGTCATGTTATTATGTTTCTTACAAGTTATTCAAGTTATGAAAATTTCAAGTATTTCGTGGGATTAGTCATAGCACCGGTTGAGGCTTAAGATGGGGGCTCGACTCAAGGGGTCCTTGTAGAAAGCCTTTAGTCTCTAAACCATGTGCCACCATATGATTATACATTATCTCTCTTATGGCTTCTAGCGGATCCATCAAGTTATGTAATACCTTGTCGAGAGGGTGACATGTCTCGATCACCTTGACGAAAGCGGAGATATTCCTCAGATTATTCATTATATGGCTACCATCGTAAGTAGACCACATCTCGTAGAGGGGGTGACATACCTCGATCACTTTGTCGAGGGGGTGACATGCCTCGATCACCTTGCCAAGGGGGTGACATGCCTTGGATTACAAGTAGTAGCTCGCTTGGTCTATGTTGGTTAAGGTCTCTTCCCACATATGTATTATGTACTATGCAAGGTGAATGATTTTCAAGCAAGTTATACTTCAAGCATTAATCACGCATGCCATATTGAGATTATACTTATCTATTGCCTATGATTATGCATTTTGACTATATTGGCTTATGTCTTGTTGCATTGCATCCGACATACTTAGTACATTCAAAACTTCTAACACATACTTTGTGCTTGCATGATATTACCATATAGGGACCGAGCTCCTTTTGATCATCCTCCACATGGTCAGTTCGGTACATCAGATTTAAGCATTGGTGAGTCCTCAAGTCTGAGGATACTATCTATATTACTTTTTCTATTTTGAGACTTCATTATGTTTAACACTTGTTGTTATGAGGCTGAGCCCAGAAAGTGTCTTGGCCCCCGCTCCATTCCGAGTTAGAGATGTTATTTGATATTATGACATACTTATGCTACGAGCTTGACTCTTATATGCTTTTATGACTATCAAAGACTTCCCTTAGTCTCATTTCCCTTTTATTATATCTCTTGTTGTTGTTATTTTGCTTCCGCGACGAAAGATGTGTGATTGATATGCTAAGAGGCTTGTTTGGGGTCCCTTCAGGTTCCCCATTCGCCGTGTCACATCTAGGCTTTAGGCTTGGGTCGTGACAAATTGTAATTCATGCAATATTATGCAGGAATACATTAGGATCTAAGAAAAACCTTCAAGAAATATTCACAGAAGACTCAATTCATTCACACCTCCATCAATTCGGATTATGGGGCACATGGAAGAACATAATCCATGTTCTAGTTAGCCTTACATAACTGGAAATTTAGAGTCTTGGGATTGTTGGATGAACTCATAAGATTATCTTCAAACGTTAGCATTTTTCTCCCTGGAAACCTTGCTCTAAGATGGAGAAGGTGTTTTAGCGTGATAAAGTTAAATGGATATGTTTAGGGACTTGTTTAGGTATAAAAACGTCAAGTTAAGGCCTTGAATGGGAAGAAAAAAACTAAAACAACCCTCTTAAAAATGTTGTCAAAGTTGCCACGGGCTAACCTATGGCCCATAGGAACAAATTCATAAGCTTTTGGGAAAATTTTGGGTCTTTGATCTATTCCACAAGCCCAATCTACGGACCATAGAAGCAACTATGACCCGTACTTGGGTCCGTTAAGTCTAGGACTCAATAATGAACTTTCTGAAGTTCTTCCACGAGTTAACATTACAAGCTGTCAATCAAACCACAACCCATAAGCCTGTTCATAACTCAACTCTACTCCAGCAATTTGTAGTAAAATGGTCATAACTTTTGACTCCAAACTCCAAATGAAATGAAATCAGTGGCATTGGAAAGATAATTCAAAGACATTTCATTTCACAGGTCATGGTCCACCTAATTCTTTTGGTGCTAAAAGTTATGATCATTTAAAGTTTACCTTTTTATAATCTAACACAAGAAACTCGATTCATAGAAAAGTTTTGAACTCGGCTAAGTACTAGAGGTATCTTATGACCCTAATACACTTACTACATATGAGAATAAGGCCAAAAACATAGATACATATAAGAATAATGTTATGTGATGTCACAGGACAAATCAATGGAATTTGATTGACCAAAACCATGTCGTTGGAGATATTGTGAACCACAACCGTTCCATCATAGAAAATAGTTAGTGGCACCATTTTCGTGCCATATTCCAAGACACAATAAACACTAACAAAATCAAAACCTAAAGAATTCGAGTCAACACAAACACTATATTTCTAAAAAGAAGGGAGAAAAACAATTTATACTAAACTATGCTGCCTATACATATAAAAACACATATATTGCTTAATATGTATACTCATAAATAAATTTATGTAATAAATAACTAAAAGAAGAGAGCAAAACAAACCTCCAAAGGAGATTCAAATTTCAAGTTTCGGAGTGGACAAGGATGAGTCAAGGGAAGACTACTCTTCATAACAGATAATATTTATTCTTATAGAAAATATTTGAAAATTTTAAATTAAACTATATACATCTTCGCATTAATAATTAACATCTTATAAACCATTACTCACTAAAAGATATTTTGACAACCCTCTAGGTCATTTTATCCACTTTTCGTTATTTTCAGAATTTAGAGCTCTTCCGTAGTGATCCAAAGTTATTTATGAATTATTAGAACTGGTAGCTAGATTGCCTGGCCGTTCATCTGGTCGTTGAGCCAATTTTTGTGTTTTGAATCTCTTAGAGTTTAAATGGTTGACTTCGGTCAAACTCCAGAAAGATGGACTTGGAATAGAATTTTGATAGTTCCACCAGCACTGGAATGGTCAAATTGGGCTAGGAACATGGTTGGTTCGAGCACCGAGGTCTTCGATGCTAGTTTAGGCCATTTAGCATTTTGTCCTTTGAAATTTAAACTAGAGTTGACTTTGTCAACGTTCTTGAAAAATGCACTCAAATAGAACTTCTAACAACACGGTTAGCTCCAGAATATTGAGTTTGACCTGGAACAACCTTTTGTTCGACTCTCAAGGCTTCTGGACTTATTTTGAGTCCCTCGATGGAATTTGAGCATAAATATAATATCCTTGGGAGTGGGACCCACATTTCGATGTAAACGACCTTGTATGAAAATTTTAACTACACTAATAAGTCTGAAATGTTGAATTTAGTGTGATAGCATAGTCTATCTGTAAACATAAGATTCTGAACTAATCTCTAGCACCCCATCAAAAATTTTAACCTTGGCATATATATGTATTTCAGCTGATATTTGGTGCAAGTTAATTTGATATCTATTATCACAATCCCTAGGTTGTGTTCGTTGAAGTCGAATGTTTTTGTTCGTCACGTTCACAGAGGGGACACCGTGATTGCATACGCTTGAGACCTTTGTGCTCCACATTTGCAGAGGGATTTCTAGCGAAGGTGACCAGATGTATATCCTACGATCAAAGGGTACAATTCACTGCAATTGTTGAGGTCTCTTTTGTGGTATATATATTTGATTTCCAAGTCATTACTAACTCAATTGGTAATATTCAAGATACGATTTCTCTGCCATTTCAAGGCCAAATTGGATGATACAAAGGTCCATTTCATGTGAAATTTTGTAAGAAACGTGTTGGTGAGCCCATAAATTGTATTGGGACTTCTGGTTAAGGTAGATTCTTTATTTTAGCTGTTGTGTTTGGGAATTTTTGAATTGAATTTTGGGTAAATTTATTTGAGGATTGATATTTTGAGCATTGTGGATCCATTTTCAGAGATTCTTGGGTATAAATTATGGGGAGGGTGTACTTGCAGTATACTTCTATATTTAGTTGCTATTATGTCATCTATAGATTGTTATTTGAGATAAACTTTGGGAGGTGATTTCATGAGAAATTTAGGTTCATTTTAAGAGAGTTTTGAGGCTATCTTACGTGGATTGTTTTAGGAAAACACCATGGTGTGATCTAACAGTATGTTGGAAGCTTCTTGGTGGTAATTTAGTCAAATTAGCTGCTGTTGTTTTCTAGCTTTTGAAGAAAATTGGGTCTAACTTCAAAAATTATTTTCTTGATAGCAAAGTATATGTTTTGTTGTGTAGATCAATAATTTGATGACATGATGGCAATTGGAGGTGTTTTAGGCGCTGACAGTTCTTGTAGAGTGGATTTGGAGTGCGTGTGGTTGATTTCCAAGTAGGCAGAAGTCTTCACTTTCACTAAGCTCTTCTGGATGATGATTAAAATATATTTGTTG
Organism: Solanum clarkiae; assembly: GCA_011800125.2. Lineage (NCBI taxonomy): Eukaryota > Viridiplantae > Streptophyta > Magnoliopsida > Solanales > Solanaceae > Solanum > Solanum clarkiae. Next base: position 9,819,989 of record JAABOM020000001.1, read on the forward strand.
ATAGTAGGAATTAAATTTGCCTAGTATGCCTTCTATTCCATTCTTTCTTACTTCACATGATTGTTTGTCGAGCCTTAGTCTAGGATAGACTTTTGGAGACTCTAGACTGAGATGGTGGGTTGAGCTAATTATACTCTGATGTGGGGTGATTAATTTTATTTGGGGATCATGTGAGTGGACTTAATATAAATTGAGACTTAGTCATTTGTTGCAGAGCCCAGTGCCCTTTTATATCTAGTTATGGATTCAAGTAGGCTTGATTGATGATGGTATGCCTTGAATCGATACTTGGGACCATAGAAGCCCATCGTGTCCTTGGATTGACTTATTTGCACTCTATATCTAGGTTGGAGACATTTGTATTGGGCTTTGTGTGGGGGTAAAGCTGATTGTTGAGTATGTACCTTGTATTAGATTTTGAGATTTGAGAGGCTTGTTGTAGCTATAGATTCATTTAGATGGCTCAGTTATGGACTTGATCTATATACTTGGTATAGGTGATGACTATTGAGATAGATCTTGCCACTTTGCTTGTCGTTGGCTGCTTTGGACTGGTTAGATGAGCTCTTAATTGTAGGCTTATGATATTTCCTTTGCATATATATATATATATATATACACACACACATATATGGTTATTTGTTGTAGGGCATGAGGCCTTCATTTTGGAGCAGCTGGGACCTACATTAGTTCTCTCGGCCTTCGACTCAATAGTGGTACAGGTTTGTTTCTTAAATTTTGTGTGACTTATTTGGATACTGGGATGACATGCATTGCATTGGTTGCTCATTCATACTATTTTCGTGGTATGATCCCTATCATACATCGACTCATCATTGTGCACGGAGAATGAGAGTGGTGAAATGCTTTATTATACTATTGATGTGGCATTGTTTTAGATTGGCTTGTTTAGATAGATATCTATTGAACTTTTAACTACTTTTTATAAGGATCCATACCAATTGGATCATGTGTTTTTTCAATTTAATACTTCAAGCATCAAGGACAAACTCCTTTCTACTTAAGACTATGAGAGGCATTCGAAATGACCTCAGCTTTTTATGATTTGAGTAGCCGACATATTAATGCTCTCTCATTCGGCCACTATTATTCCTCCAGTATCATTGATGGAGATTATTATTATGATAAGACATGGTGCATCCTCAGGTAGCACGTATAGGTTTCTGAGCCACTATGGGATTCTTGGTCGAAGATAAAGTATATCTAATGGATGGCGCTATGAGTCCTATCTCAATAGTTAGGCGAGGGAAGATTGTACGACACTTATGTTTATACGTCAGAGAGAGACATCATGCATTGCATTCACATTCATCGCTATCCCCAGTATATTTTTCATTACTTGGTCACGTGATAGTATGCGATGCCGATTGTGGTTTTATTTGCTTCTTATATCACTGGTGGTGTAGAACATTGTTTGCTTATACCTACTCTACTTGTACTATTCTGTTATTGTGATGTTTGGTGGTTTTGTTTGCTCGTACCTGCTCTGTCCGTGCTATTTTGTTGTAGTGATTTTATAGTTATGGTAGTTGTGACATCTTTTTTTTGGATTGAGTATGTACCCTCCTAGGTTGACATAGACTAGTTTCTAGGTTGATAGATTAACCCAGATTCTGTATGTTTCTTTTGTTGTTATTGCTGATTCAACTTTGTGACCTAACTTTTGTGCTAGCAAATAACATACCTAATCCTTCTAGGTACACTTCTTCTCTCCTTATCATTATTTGATGTACCTGATTTTGTGTTATCCTGGCCATATTTCATAATTCTGCTAGATACTTGCCTTACTTTCATGATGTTTATACCTACTTTATTTGTGGATCTCAATCGGCCTATGCTTGCTGAATACAATTGGTTTGGTACTCATACTACACTTCTCCCTTTGTAGATTCTAGTGCAAGTTCCTATTGTTGACTTCCTTTCATGTAGAGATAGCTGAGGATTTTGAAGATTTTAATGAGCTCATAGCATCCAGAGTTACAAATTTCCATCTCACTGCAATTGGACTTAACTTTATTTTTTGATCAGAGATAGTTTGTATTGTTATTTGTATTTGAAGATACCTTGTAGTCTCATTTTGTATATTAGAAGCTCAAATACTAACTGATCTCAGGTTTTGGGGTGGGTTATGGTATGTTATTTTTTTCATTATTTGTAGGTATTGTCTTTCTTGTGGAAACCTATATTTAATAGGATTGTTTTCTACTGGGTTAGCACGTTGCATATGGTTCCTGGCTATGTGATAGGCTTACCTACTAGTGGGTTAGGTAGGTTCCATCATAGCTTAAGAAATCATATCGTAACAAGTTGGTGTTAGGGATTTAGATTGATAGGCATCGTCAGTATGGGAGTAATTCTTGCTAGAGTCTTGTGCATCGATCCATAGATGTTCGTATACTATCTTTAGGAGGCTATAGGTGTATTCAATAGAAAATTTGTGTTCTTGACTCCTTATTATGTTATTTGACTTGAATAATCTCTAAAGATCCTTACTTGGAATTTACTCCTTCTTAGATGGATAGCATGAGTTCACCGATGGACATATCAGAGGTATCAGAACATCCGACTAGAGCTGCGGTGGGTGGTTCTCAGGCTAGAGATAGATTAGCAGCTCCTCATTTTGGTTCATCATTTGTTTAGACTACTTGATTAGATTTCTTGAGTAGGCCAAATATGCCCTCACTTTCTTCTCTACGGAGCAGGCTGTGAGACATAGATTTGTTAGGACAATAATTTTAACACTTTGTTTGGCATCAGAGCACTTGGTAGTAGCAGGACCTACTTCTCCTTAGGTTTTGAGGCATGTGAGGGTTGTAGAGCAGGCATGTTTTGATACCTGCAGTGGTGGCTATCAGATAAGTGATCGATCCCTCCCTCTTCGACCTGTCAGTCTTATAACAATAGTGCCAGGAGGTCCTATGATAGGTCATAGTACCCGCAAAAAATAGAGTTTAGGCTTGGTTTCTTATTGTTTTATAGCGCAAACCTTCAGGTTATGAGATTCCATCAGTTGTAGCTTGGTCTACTCTAGTATCCTGCAACTAGTCCAACAGGTTTAGGGCCATGGGACCTTAGTTCAGTCAGTTAGCAGTGGTCCACTGAGTGTTAAAGAAAGTTTCCAAGTCGTTAGGAGCAGGGATGCTCATGGCAAGTCCCACTAGAGATCTCAACAGCGCGCTCTCAGATAAGGTGCTTCTAGCTCGGGATATAGCTCAAGGAAATCTAATGCGCTTCCTTCCTACCATGGTCACATTAAAATAGGTCATTCATTATCAACTTGTTATGACTGTAGCATACTTGATCATTTGCACCTTGAGTGCCCTAGGCAGGGTTCAATCTTCCAGGAAGGAGAAATTAGGCGTTGTCGAAGGTGTAGACAGATAGGCCACTGGGCTTGACAATGTCTCCAACATAGTGTAGTCAGTTGGACCAGTCTCATGGGTTTGTGTCGAATTTGACCGGAGATTGTATTCCAAGTGTTGGTGGATGTAGTTTTGGTATTCAGGTTGAGGTCACTTATCATTCCTCGTATGATCTTATAGGCCAGATAGAGCGTACGACTCCAGGTATCAAACATGATTGTGTAAATTCTTTTCTAAATCCTTTCTTTCTTATATTATATGGTGTTGGGGTCTCCGTACCCATTGGTGCTTACTTGATTTTAACACTCATTGTATTAGTTTTGTTTTAAGTTACCTAGACTTGTGCATATCTTGGTATTGTAAGTTGATTTCTATTTATTACAGTGGATCGTCTTGGTATTGGATCTATTTATGGTAAAAAGGTAGAACATTATTTGTGATTTACCCTTAATCTACTTGCCCTAGTTGGTTTCCATTTTGGCTTTCAAGATGTGTTGGTGTACGAGGTTGCTCTGGTTATTGTCGTTAGCTTATGTGAGGTTGTGCCTAGTCTGAAACTAAGTGGATTTATGTTTTTTTCTCCTAATCCCCTACTATTAATCATATCAAGGTACTATAACGATGCAGCCTGCAAGTGGTATTGTTCAATTTGGGCCTAGGCCCTCATAGCTTTAAAATGCATCACTAACTTGCAAGTGGTATCGTTCAATTTGGGCCTAGGCCCTCACGGCTTTAAAATGCATCACTAGTAGGTAAGACTTATTTACTTATGTACCACACATATTTCCTAGTTTTTTTCCAATCTATGACTTCTATCTATTGAATGGTTGTAATACACACCCCCTCTATGGACTCAGCATCCTCGTTAAGATCCGTCTTCCCTACCATATGGGATTCACCTAGACTTAGCACTAAGGTTTGCCCTGCCTCACCGGGATTTGCATAAACTCAATTGAATTCTGACCCACCACAACAATACTGACACAAGAGTGGCTTTGCTACTATATGTAATGACTCAGCCCACTAGTGATATCGTCCGATTTGGGCCTAGGCCCTCACTGTTTTAAAACACGTCACTAGTAAGTAGAGCATGTTTACTTATATATCCATAATTTTTTCTTGTGTTTTTGCCAATGTGGGACTTTTATCTAAAAATGGGTTGTTACATTTTTTTTCATTTCATGTTTTGTAATGAATACGTCTTGCCATATTTATCATCTAAGGATATATCTTTCATTACAGTAGTAATATGATAGGTCGGTCCTTTTACCGGAAAACTACATCCTCGAGCTCGAGGTTTTAGTTTCTTCACAATAGTACCTTCATTGACTTTGGCTTTACTAATGAGTAAATTGGTTCGATGGAACCCATATTGTAATTAGCATTTGCTGCTGTAGAATAAACCAATTTCAAAATGGCATAACATGCTCAATAGGACATGAGTTCTAGTATTATAAGCGCTTCCACATAGGAACATCCACGAATTTGATCAATTACTCTTTGTGCTTTGTTCACAGACATAGATACATGTTCACCTAAAGCATATACTTCTTTTTTTTCCTTCTTTAGAATAAGATTGCCTTCTACTACTAAATCATAAGCATCTAGGTTTTTTTATTAATATTAACGACAAGATCTATTATCATTTTTTGCATTTCCTCTAAAGTTTAATGTAGGTATAAATTCTCCCAATTTGTGACCTACCATACTATCTATTATATTAATAGGAAAATGCTCTTTTCTATTATGGATAGCAATGGCATGACTGATCATTGGGGTATAATGGCAGATGTCCGAGACCAAGTTATTGTTATTTCTTTTTCTGCTTTTGTGTTAAGCTTATCAATTATTTTTGTTAATAAATGATTGGCTACAAAGGGATTTTTTTAGTGAACATGTTTTCAACTTACTCTTTTTGTTTGTAAAATAGTTGTAAAAACAAAGAATTCAATTCGATTTTGTCTCCTGTTTACTACAGAGACGAAGAATATAATTATCACTATATTTATTACTTTTTCTAGTTTTTTTTCTAAGTGCGGGAAAAGCCCAAGGGGTTGAGGTTTTTTTTCTACTAGTTGGTGCTCTCCCTTCACAACCTCCATAGGTATGGTCTAAAGGGTTCATAACTACTTCTCTTACTACAGGTCGCTTACCTAGCCAATGCTTAGATTCGGCTCTACCTATGCTTTTCTGGTTCACCCCAACATTCCCCACTTGTCCGACTGTTCGTGAGCTATTTTTGGATATTAAATAGACATCCCCCGAAGGTAATTTTAATTAGGCTAATTTTCCCTCTTTTGCTATCAATTTTTCTACAACACATGCTACTTTAGCTGAGTATCCACATGGCCATGCCTAAGGGCATATCGCGTGAAGTAGATTCTTTTTTGATCATTCCGAACCCCTTCCCAAATTGTACAAGTTTCTTCAAAGCATATGACTTTCTGTATATATATGATGATATCTAGACATATGGATCTTATCTATATCGTACTCCTCTCTTTGAAAGAAACGACGCTTCCTGTTCTGTCGGTTCTTAAAATAATTTTATCTTCTCTATCTTACTACGTCTCTAGAGTCAATAATTTGATATGAGGAACTACTTAACTCAATCACTTGCTGCCATTACTCTTCAGTTTTCTATTGAGTTCTATCCTGCGGAAGTACTAAAACTTGATCAGTGATCGATTTTTAGGTTTCATCATAACCTAGTTGGTTATTTCCAATTACGCAAATCAATAGTTCAAACCGCACTCAAAGGTAGGGCATTTCCCCATTTTATAGGAACTTCTGTACCAAAAACAATGGTATGTCCAATTATAGCCCCTACGGAATGTAAAATATATCTCTTCTGACCAACCCCATAGTGTAAGAGACAGATGCATACATTTCGATAAGGGTCATATACTAAGGTTACGGTTCTACCATATATATCTTTTTCTTTCAATCAAAAATTGATTTTATGGTATAGATGCTTATGACCTCTCCCTCTATGCCTTACAGTAATGATTTCTCTAGCATTAGGACCTTTACCAAAATGATGCTATCCATAGATCAAATTATTTAATGGATTGGATTCACTTGATGAAAAGAGCTTAAAATAAAATAATTAATAGCATGGTGATACATTTATACAAAACTTGTACCCTGAGCATATGCAACCAATCTTAAAATTCTGCAAGGCATAGAGTATCATTACCACAAGGAATAGAGGAGACATTCATGACAAAGTAAAATAATTTGAAAAAATGGTGGAGGATCATGAAGTGGCCATGGATTAAGACCTTCCAGAGCATAACAGGTAGAGTTAATACTGAAAAGTATGTTTATAATTATGTGTATGAGGATCTTTTGTAGGAAAAGATCTCAGTAGATACTACACTCATTCTTGTTTGATTCTTATTGCCTAAGTGGAAGAACCTACTAGCTCCTCACAAATGAGACTTGTTAGCCTGAGTAACTTGACAAATAAGATTTTGTCTAAGATTGTGGCCACAGGGCTTAATCATTTTCTCCCTCATCTTATCTCTGAAAATTAGGCTGGTATCATTATTAGTAGGCTTATCACTGATATTGATATCCTAACTCAAGAGATAGTCCATAGTATCAATAATGTAGCACCTGACCCCTAATACATCCTAATTTGGATAGCCTAGAAATCCCAGAAGAACTTGAGAAATCTTTTACTGTCCAGTGACCATAAGAGGGAATCTACCACTCGTAGGTCATCCTAACGGTTACTCCTGACACATAGAAAAATTTTTCACATTTGAACTTATCGTACGAAAGGACTGTACAGCTTGTAGAAACTTCTATGAACTGTAGATGGTGTTTATAGATGAGACTCAAAGAGTAGGAAGAACTTGTCTGCTTTCTACGAAATAGGTCCATGAGCCCTAGAACGTGAGTCATAGATCAAGTCATGTAGTTCCTAGGATTTATCCAATTTTCAATCCAAAAGAAGAGGCCTACAATATGTAATTTGATTTTACAACCCTTAGAAATATAGGGAAAGAAAAAAGGGCCTTCATAGGGTGTTTATTGTACTCGAGAATGCCTATGACAATGTTCCAAGGGATGTCATATGGAGGTGTCTAGAATTGAAAGGTATCCCAATGGCATACATTAGGGTGCTTAAGGATATATAGAATGGAGCAAAAACTCGGTAAGAATGGTAGGAGGAGACTCAGAGTATTTTCCTATTAAGATTGGACTCCATCAAGGATTTGTGTGTTGAGTCCTTTCCTGTTTGTCTTGGTGAGGGATAAGCTGACGTGATTGATCTAGGAAGAGATACCCTGAGGTATGCTATTTGCAGATGACATAGTACTGATTGATGATACTCGTACCAAAGTTAATGATTGGTTAGAGGCCTAGAGACATATCTTGGAGTCCGAAGGATTCAAACTGATAAGGACTAAAATTGAATACTTGGAGTGCAAATTTAGTGTTGCGAGAGATGAAATAGACATTAATGTGAGGCTTCCTACTCAACCTATCCCCAAGAGAGAAAACTTTAAGTATTTGAGATCCATCATCCATAGTAGTGGTGATATTAATAATGATGTCATACATCGTATTGGGGTAGCATAGACTAAATGGTGTCTTTCCTATGGAATATTGTGAGACAAGAAGATACTATCTAAATTCAAAGGTAAGTTATACAGAATAGTAGTTAGACCATCTTTGTTGTATGGGGTAGAGTGTTGACCAATTAAAAATACACATGTTCATATGATGCATGTTGCAGAGATGAGGATGTTGAGATAGATGTATGATCACACCAGGAGTGACAAGATTCGAAATGGGACCATTCGGGAGAAGCTAGAGGTGGCCCCTGTGGCTGATAAGATAAGGGACGCGAGACTACTATGGTTTGAAAATGTGCAAAGAAGGAGTACCAATGCTCCTGTTAGAAGGTGCGAGAGGTTGGATTTTTGGGAGTTACATAGAGGGATAGAGGTAGACCGAAGAAGTATAGGGGGGGAGATGATCAGACAAGAAATGGTGAAACTTGATGTTACTGATGAAATAACCTTAGTAGAAAGGAATGAAGGTCATAAATTAGAGTAGTATGCTAATTGGTTGATGAGAGTCTCCATGAGACTAATTGAGTTGATGAGTACCTCCACGAGGCTTTGAGATGATTGATTGAGGTGAGGAAGCATCTAATTAGCATTGAGTCTTGTGAGGAGTATCAGCACCTAAATGGGTAAGAGTGAGTCCTGCTCGCACTCAGTAACTATGTCGCGGAATGTAGGATGAGGATTAAACCATTACATCATATGGTCCCCTCTTGAGGTAAAATCCCTGAAGCAATAATGGACTTTGGAAGTTAGATCCTTAGTGGATCATATGTGTTCTTTACCTGGCAAGTATGGAATGGCTATGGGAACATAAGTATGATCATTTGTACAATCACTGGCTCATAAATGATTATTATCGAATAAGGGAAAGTCACAAAAAGTTCCCACCTTGAGAACTCTAAGTCGAGTTGAGTTAAGTTGAGTTCTATTGAGTTGAGTTGAGTTGAGTTGAGTTGATTGATGAGGTTTGATTGGTTGATGGGTCACTTGTCTACACTTTATTCTTGCTTTAGATAGACATTTGACATTCTGATTGAGTATTATTTTGAGTTATGTTGTTTTTATATTATTCTACCTGTTTCTGTTTCATTCAGACGTTTTACATACTAGTACATTCCATGTACAGATGTCTCCTTTTAGACTGTATCATTTGATGATGCAGAGGTAGGTACTAGAGATCGTCAATAGGCACATCGTTGAGGATCTGAGCATTTCAGTTGAGTTGGTGAGCCTCCTTTACGTTAGAGGATCACGATTTATTTGCATCTTGCCTATTAGAGTTGGACTTTGAATTAGCTTTATTATATTTTGAGGTAGCCATGGGTCTATCATTGGCACCAATTAATAGTGATGGAGTCATAGACTAGAGTTGAGTATTGATGTTGAGACTTATTGAGCTAGTTCTTTTCTACAAGCCTTTTGATTTATTTGATATACTTTTGAGACATTAGATTTGTCAATATTTATCTTTAGACTTCTACTAATTTTATAGAGTTTATTTCATTGAATGGGTGTGATGAGGCCAAGTGGTTCGCTCAGGGACTAGCAATAGTCTTTGAGTGCCACCACGTCTAGGGTACCCTCATGGGGCATGACAAACTTGGTATCAGTGCACAGAGTTCAAGTGTCCCAGGGAGTCTATGAAGTCGTATCTAGTAAAGTCTCGTTTATATGTGTGTTGTGCACCACACTTCTAATTTACGCTCTACGTATTGCAAAGTTTTGATCATGCCTCCCAGAAGAGCCATCATAGGTAGAGGATGTCCTGCCAGGTAGAATGTTAAGCCACCCGAGCCTCAAGGACATGATGAGTCCATGGATCAAGCCATCCTTATTGAGCAGCCCCCACAAGCTAAGATTTCTAATGCTGAGGTTCAACAGGCTATCTAAACTCTATCCTAGGTTGTCACAACACCTGTTGTGAGGCAAGGAGTGCGTAGACAAAATGCACAGGACATATCTAGAGTCCGGGAATTCTTGTGGATGAATCCGCCTGAGTTCACAAGGTCTGCATCCACTGAGAATCCTGAGAACTATATGGAGAAGCTTCTAAAGGTGTTCCAGGTGATGCATATGGCTGATGATGATAGAGTTGAATTGGCTGCCTACCAGCTCAAGGGTGTGGCCATACTATGGTATGATCAATGGAAGAAGCGTAGAGGAGACGAAGCCCTATTGTTGACTTAGGCAGTGTTCGAGGAAGCTTTGTTCGGGCGCTTCTTTCCAAGAGAATGAAGGGAGGTAAAGGTGAGAGAGCTCTTGAATTTGAAATAGGGCTCTACAACTGCGCAAGAGTATGGGCTGAAGTTTACTCAGCTATCTCCCTATGCTCAGGATATGGTTGCTGACATGAGAGGGAGGATGGGGATGTATGTTGATGGGCTGAATAGAGGGCCAAAGAAAGATTAGAGGGGAGCTATGCTTATGAGGGACATAGACATCAAGAGGTCGATGACATTTGTGCAACACGTTGATGAGGAGAGGTAGCATGTTAGAGAGGAGTTCAAGAGTAAGAGATCTAAGACGTCTAATGATGAGGTTGAAAAGAACGGGAATGGTAACAAATTCTAGTGAATTGGCAATGAAACCGAACACTACCGATACCAGCCCAGTAGTGTGCTGATAGGTACTAGGGGTTGGGGGTCCGGTAGGAGTTCCGGGACAGGTGTGTAATTTTTTACCGGTTAATACCGGTTTCGATATACAGGAATCGGTCCTAGTACCGATCTGGTTTACAAGTTTATTAAAAGAAAAGTTTTTTTAAAAATAAATTCTATTGGGCCGTTGAGGGTTGGGCCCCACCCCAATGGTCAGATAAGGTTAGAATAGAGAAAGAGTCGTTCCCAACGGCTCTTTTAAGTAATTTTATTTATTTATTTATTTTTAAATTTTCACCTAATTTTTTTTCTATAAATACCCCCTCCCAAACTTTTTATAAACACACAATTCTCTCTCAATATTTCTCAATCTTAATTTCTCTCAATCTCTGTCAAATTCTAAGTATTACTCTACTGGATTACTATTATAAATTTATAATTATACTATAGTATAATTATAAATATTTAATATTTAGTATTTACTCTTTCGATTCTCAATTAGTAAGTTGTTAAATTTGAAATTTGGAGCAAAATTTGGTGGAGCATATTCAAGCTTCAAGTTTCATGAACTTCCGCTTCTACGTCTGTTTTTAAACATATGCTCAGTATATTCATTCCGACTTATTATTTTTCTCTTATTAGATTTTATTTTGTAATCTTTAGTTCTTTGCTAGTTGACTACTTGAATTATTTTTGCATTAATCATAATTTCATAATATCATTTTATTTAAAATGGATTTCGGTAGAAAAGGAAAGGAAAAAAGTACTTTTTTCTGTGGAATTGCAAAAGCATTAACTGGTGAAAAATTAACTTTTTCTTCTAAATCTACAAGATAACTGCCAGTTCTTCTAAATATGGAAGATTTTACGCGTGTTAATGATACTTGTTTTAATATCGATTCTGACACGGAATTAAATAATAAATTTCTTTAACAAAGATTTGGGTTTAGTGAAGATTTACCGGAAGATGATTTTGAAATTGATGAAGATAGTGATATTTATGATGATGATGAAACGCAACCCCTATATACTTCTATTACTCCCCCCTCCCACTCCCCTCCTGCTCCCCCCATACATGAAGATGCATCTAGTAGGCCTAAAACACGACATGTAAAACAATCGGTTGTTTGGAAATTTTTAACCCAAAGTGAAGATAAAACAAAGGTTATTTGTAATAAATACAAATATGTTTTAAATCATAAAACTTCGGGAAAGGGGGTGGGATGGGCCATTTGAGAAATCATTTGATGCATTATTGTGAATTAGAATTTTTGCATTCTCAAGTCATTGCGGATGCGCAAAAATATAGAACTCCCCTTCCCGAAAAGTCCGTTGGAGTAGGAGGTTCTAATATGGTTCAGTCACAATTAAACTCTAGTAATATTTTCGGTCCTAGTACACATCGCCCTTATAATAAACAACGGGACCTAGAAGAACTTGCAAAAATAATTGTTGTTACTAGTTTGCCTTGTACTTTGGTGAAAGTCCAGCTTTTATTCATTATATTCAAATTGTTTATAACCCATCGTTTAATGGTTTTACAAGAAATATAATAAAAAATAAATTTTTGATTATCATGCACGACGTTTACAATATATTCGTTGTTTATTTTCTTATAATACTTGTAATGTAGCAGTTACTTCTGATATGTGCTGTAGTGTAAACAGTAATGATTATTTTACAATTAACAATCATTTTTTTTCATGGGGAACAAACCTATGCAAAAGGGTCCCCACCCCTTTGGACGGTCAGGGATTGCGCCACACACCCCTAAGCTTTATTATACATAGCAAAAGAAAAGATAAAAGGAGGGGGACATAGACTTAACCTCAAACCTATGGTGGTACACAAATTGGCCAACTTACTAAGGTCGTCCCCATAACTAGAAGGATACAAACTTAGAAAAAGTAAACTTAAGGAGAGGACTCCTCTCATTACAGTGATTCTAAGAAAGCACATAAACAAGGGAGACTCTCCCCTTACATAATAAAAGAAAGAATCAAATCTATCAAAATCTAGGAATAAAAAGCTACTACTAGACTCAACAAAAACTCAACTGACCAAGAGACATCTTAATCAGCACAGACTAGCACCTCCAAGAATTAAGGTTCCTTTATTCTCTTCAGTTTTCTCCTTCTAAATGTCATCATCTCCATCTTGTCAAGCAAGTAAAAAGCTTTGGCATTCTTAGGCAGGTACTGAGCATGAAATATCACATCGGGAGCAATAAGAGAATGACTGAAGTTGGCCATGGCATCTGCAACATAATTTGCTTCCCGGTATGTATGATTGCACCTGAATTCCTGAAGCTGAGAAACATATACATGCATTTTGGACAAAGCTTGAGTGACGTGCCATGGAGTTTTAGTCTGATTTGTCACCCATTTATACAGCAACTCAGAATCAACCTCTAAGACAACCCTATTATATCCCAGCTCAATATACCAAGCAATACCAAACACAACAGCCTCCATCTTAGTTTGATTGTTGGATGCTTCCCCTAAGGGGGTAGAATAGGCACACAATAGCTCACCATGACTGTACCTAATAACACCACCACCTCCTATAGCACCTGGATTCTGCAGAGAACTCCTATCTGAATTCAGCTTAACCCATAGGTTAGGAGGTTTACCATACTGCAACGAAACAATCTTCATTTTATGCACACATATTTCTGAGAGAAGAATGAGTTCCCTCCAATTAGCAGGCCAGTGGATATGTGGGAACACAAAATTGAGAAGGAGATTAACCTCCTTTTCCATAAATTCCAACAAACAGATATAGGGACAGCATGCAGAAGAAGCTTATGTGCAGCATTTTTATACTCAGATCCCCACCACCTCAGAAAAAAATGATGTAATGGAATATTAGAAAATTCAATACCACACAAACCAGAAAAATACCTCCATACATTTGCAGCAAAATGACCATTCACAAAGATGTGCTCAATAGTATCCATACTGGGCCTGTGGAAACAATAACATTCATGTGGATCATACCCAAAGCTACTATGAAAACTGAGTTTTGTAAAAACGAATTTTAGGTTATAAAAGTTTTGAAACACGTAAAACCAGTTCTTATATTGCTCAAAGAATTCTTGAAGTCTTACAATTTTATGGCCTATCTAGTAAAATAATTAGTGTAACTTTAGATAATGCTTCTAGTAGTAAACGTGCCGTTGATTATTTAAAACGTATTTTTACTCCTATTTATGAAGATGCTTTTCATATAAAATGTATTGCACATATATATAATTTAATTATTGGAGATGATGTTTCTTTATTTGAAAATGGTTGTAATAAAGTTGAAGCCACATGCCATTTTATTTTTAAATGTTAGATAAAGGCTAGACGTAAAGAATTTAAAAGTAGGTGTATTGAATGCAATTTGCCTATAAAAAAAATTCCAAAATCGGTAGCTACTAGGTGGAATTCGTTATATGACATGCTTAAAGTATCTTATGACTATAGGAGACCCATACAAATAGTTTGGAATTCCCATAATGCTGTTTTGGATTACCGAATAGATGATAATTATTGGAAAGATATAAAAAAATTAATTGATTTTTTAAAAGATTTTTATTTAGCTACCAAACAAATTTCGGGTCTTTATTATCGTACTATTTCTTCCGTTTTATTAAATATTTACGCTATTTCTTGTAAATTTGCTCAACTTAAAAATAATTCAAAATTTCAAGAACCGATTAAAAAATGATTGAAAATTTTGAAATTTTGTTTTTTCCAATTCCTCAAATTTATTTAACTGCATGTTTATTTAACTCGACTTATAAAGAAGTAGGTGTATCTAGAATTGTAGATAGCATAAATGCACATTTTGAAATTGAAGACGGTGAACAAAATCCTTCACATAATTTGTGTTTCTGTTAAAAGTAGCATTAGACCAGAGGTTAGGATAGTATATGATTTACATGCTTCTACTGTGTTAGATAATGTACAATTTCAACAACCAGAACCATATAGGTGTATATACGACAATGACATTGATGACATGGTAGAATATAATCTTTATTTTAGTACTAACGATCATAATAATTTTGATGAATATCATAACTATGCTATAGAAAATATTAAAGATGGACAGGAGAAACCACAAATTTTGGAATGGTGGAAGGATCTGGGTTAATCTTTTCCAAGACTTCAGCAGGTGGCCCGTGATGGTCTAGCTACTCAAGCATCATCGGTGGCTTCGGAAGGTGCTTTTAGAGTGGCAAGATTCCAACATAGGGACTTTTGAGATTCACTAGCATCAGACGGCTTGGAAATATCAGTTTAATTCAGAGATTGGATAAATGCAGAGCGGAGAAATTTAGGGCGTCCAACTCTGTTGTCTCAATTTGAAGCCAACATAGATAATATTTTATCGGAATCAAGTGAAGACAACATGAATTTTATGGAATAACAAGCTCAACAACCAATTCCAGACAATGTAACACAATAAATGTTAGAACAACTTAGGCAAGATTTTCAAAATGGTATAAGATATTAGTATATTATAATAAATAAGGAGTAATTGAAATAGAACCCTTCCTTGAAAGTGGCTGCGTCAATTACGTGCCTAATTGAAACCGAACTCTTCCTAGAAGATGACTGCGTAAATTAGGTTATTTTCTAATATATGTACAACTTCTTTAGTAACATAATAAATTTATAAGCTACTCGGCTTATTTTTTTTAATTATTATCTTGAATTTACAAAATTAAGTTTAGAATTTTTCTAATATATTAGCCCCTTTATTTCTCAAATCTTTAATAATATATCACCTTTAAAAGGTAAAATCAAACATTCAAAAAACTTCAACATTTAAATTTTATATTTAAAAAATTTGAAATTTAAACTTTTAAAGTCAAAAGTTTAAACTTTTTAATATTTAAATTTGAGAACTTAGAAAATTTGAAATTTAACTTTGTAAACTCAACAGACAAAACTCAAAAGTTTAAATTTTATTAGCTTTAAAATTTATAACTTCAAAAGTTATAACTTATAACTTTAAAACTTTTAAAAGCTTTGAAAATTAAACTTCAAACTTTAAAAAATTTACATAATTAAAGTTTAAACTTATAAACTTAATTTTTGATAATGTTAAAGGAATAAACTTTAAAACATATAAAAATTTTAATTAAAACAATTTGGGAATACCAGTCTGGTCCGGCCCGGGTCCGGTTACTACCGGACCGGTACGGTAAGGGGGGGTTTTCCCGCTATTACTGGTGCCAATACCAGTCTGGATCCGATAAACACCGGTCCAATTGTGCTGGTACTGGGTCCGTTGCCAAGCCTATCTGCTATTGCTCCTATACCCAGAACCAGGAATATTTAGAGGTGTCAGAACTTTAGAGCCTAGGGATCTTAGTCACAGGCTAGTATGGCCTAAGGTTCATAGGGTAAGCCACCATGTGTTAAGTGTGGCAGATTGCTCTTGTGAAGATGATGAGAGGGGAGTGATGCTTTCTTCAAGTGTGGCCACGTGGGTCACTTTCAGAGAGAGTGTCCAAAGTGGCATGATCGAGCTCAATCTTCTGCACTAGACCCACCAGCCAGAATAAATCAGAAAGGTACTACTTCAGGCACAAGCGGAGCTACAAACCGTTTGTATTCCATAGGTAGTCTCCAAGATCAGCAGAACTTCCCTGATGTTGTGACGGGTATGACTCGAGTCTTTGCTATTGATTGTTATGTTTTGATGGATCTTGTTGCCACATTCTCTGTTGCCACTCCTTATGTGGCCATTAGATTGACAGAACCCCCAATAGTCTTCTGAAATCCTTTGATGTTTCTACTATAGTGGGTGGGTCAATTTGAGTTAGGAGAATCTATAAAGCTTGTGTATTGTCCATCTATCATAGGGATACTCCTATTGATCTAGTTGAGTTAGAGATGACTGATTTTGATGTGATACTTGGCATAAATTTGCTTCACGCCTGTTATGCCTCCATCAATTGTAGAGCCCAAACCGTTAAAGTTCCAATTCCCATATGAATCGGTTCTAGGGTGGAAGGGTGATTCTACTGAACCTAAGGGGAAGTTCATCTCTTACCTTATGGCAATAAAGCTAATCTCCAAATGTTGTATCTACCACCTCGTGTGAGTTAAGTCTGATGATGTCGAGTCTCCAAGTCTTGAGTCAGTCCCAATTATGAATGTGTTTTTGGAAGTGTTTCCTAAGAATCTATCCGGAGTTCCTCCTGATAGGGAGATTGACTTTGGGATTGATGTTCTACCTGATACCCAACAAATCTCAATTCCACCTTATGGGATGGCCACTGCCGAGTTGAAAGAGTTGAAAGAACAGTTGAGAGATTTGTTAGAGAAGGGCTTTATCAGGCTGAGTGTTTCTTCTTGGGGTGGCCTGTCTTATTCGTACGAAAGAAAGATGGACTATCTTAGAATGTGTATTGATTACAGGAAACTGAATAAGTTAATGATAAAGAATAAATATCCTCTCCCCCAGTATAGATGATTTGTTTGACCAACTTCAGAGCGCCTCTTGTTTCTCAAAGATAGACCTCAGATCTGGCTATCATAAGTTTAAAGTGGGGAAATGTGATATTCCAAAGACAACCTTTAGGTCTAGATATGACCATTTTGAGTTCTTGGTTGTGTCCTTTGGGTTGACAAATACACGTGTAGCCTTCATGAACTTGGTGAATAGGGTGTTCATACAATGACTTTATATGTTTATGATTGTGTTCATCGATAACATATTGGTGTATTCAAGAGATGAGGAAGAGCATGCCAATCACCTCAAAATTGTCCTCCAAACTCTTAAGGACCAAGAATTGTATGCGAAGTTCTCAAAGTGTGAGTTCTGGCTTAAGTCAGTTTTCCTAGGCCATGTTGTGTCAGGTAAATGAATTCAAATAGATGCCCAAAAGATTGAAGCAGTTAAGAACTGGCCTAGACCAACCTCTCCGACTGACATAAGTAGTTTGTTGGGGTTGGCCGGCTATTACCATAGATTTGTTGATGGATTTTCTTCCCTATCCACACCATTGACCAAGTTAACTTAGAAGAAGGTCAAATTTCAGTAGTCTAATGAATAAGAAAAAAGATTTCAAGAGTTGAAGAGTAGACTAATTATTGCACCAGTTCTAACATTGGTCGATGGGACAGAGGTCTTTGTGAGCTATTATGATGCATCAAGAGTATGATTGGGTTGTGTACTGATGTAGAGAGAGAAAGTGATAGCCTATGCTTCTAGACAACTTAAAGTTCCTAAGAGGAACTATCCAACCCATGATCTTAAGTAATTGGCAGCGATGGTGTTTGCACTTAAAATCTGGCACCACTTGGTATATGGAGTGCATGTGGATGTGTTCACTGACCACAAGAGCTTGTAATATGTCTTCAGTCAGAAAGGGCTCAATATGTGATAGAGGAGATGGTTGGAGTTGCTCAAGGATTATGACACGAGCATTCTCTACCACCCAGGTAAAGCGAACATTGTTGCTGACGCTCTTAGAAGATTGTCAATGGGTAGTATGACCCATGTTGATAAAGGAAAGAATGAGTTAGCGAAGGGAGTGCATAGATTGGCTCAATTGGGAGTTCAGCTAGAAGAGAATGATGAGGGAGAAGTCAATGTTAAGAACGGGTCTTCTTCATCCTTAGTGGTAGAGGTAAAAGAAAATTAAGACCAAGATCTTATTATACATCAATTAAAGAAGGCTGTCCACAAAAAGAAAGTGATGGTCTTTTGTAAAGGTGGAGATGGAGTGTTGAGATACCAGAGTCGATTGTTCGTTCGATGCGTTGATAGTTTTTAAGATAGGATTATGGAAGAAGCCCATAGCTTTAGATATTCCATTCATCATGGCTTTACCAATATGTAGCATGACTTGAGGGAAGTCTACTTATGGAGTGGAATGAAGAGCAATATTGCCGAGTTTGTTTATAAGTGCCTGAATTACCAACAACTCAAAGTTGAGTATCAAAGGCCATTTAGATTGGCACAGAACATTGAGATTCCTGAATGGAAGTGGGAGATGATCAACATGGACTTCATTACTAGTCTACCAAGGTCTCCAAAACAACATGATTCGATATGGGTGATTGTAGATAAGATGAACAAATCGGCTAACTTCTTAGCAGTTAAGACAACTAACACTGCAGAGGAGTATGCCAAGTTGTACATTTGTGAGGTTGTGAGGTTGTATGGAGTTCCCTTATCCATCATCTCGGACCGAGGAGCTCAATTCACCTCCCAATTTTTGAGATCTTTCCAAAAGGTATTGGGAACTAAGGTGAATCTGAGTACAACCTTTCATCCACAAACAGATAGCTAGGCAGAGCGTATAATTCAGACATTAGAGGATATGTGAGAGCCAATGTCCTTGATTTCCCAGGAAATTGGGATGATCACTTACCATTGATTGAATTTGCATATAACAGTAGTTATTATGCAAGCTTTCAAATGACTCCCTATGAAGCTTTGTATGGGAGGAGGTGTAGATCGCCAATTGGGTGATTTGAGGTTGGAGAAGTTGAGTTGATTAGACTTGATCTTTTCTATTAGTCAATGGAGAAGGTAAAGGTCATTAGAGAGAGGTTGAAGAGTGCACAGAGTCGCCAAAAATCTTACAATGATATGAGGAAAAGAGACTTCAAGTTTGAGGTAAATGACTGGGTGTACTTGAAAGTGTCACCTATGAAGGGTGTCATGAGATTTGGGAAGAAAAGGAGATTGAGTCCTCACTATATTGGTACTTATCAGATTGTGAAGATGATTGGGAAGGTTTCTTATGAGTTAGAGTTGTCTTCCGAGTTAGACACAATTCATTATGTATTCCACGTTTTGATGTTGAAGAAATGCTTGGGAGATCCTGCCTTGGTAATCCCTGTTGAGAGCATTGGAGTAAAGGATAGTTTGTCCTATGAGGAGATTCCAGTCCAAATTCTTTATCGTCAGGGTCACAAGTTGAGAACAAAAGAGATCGCCTCAGTCAAAGTCCTGTGGAGAAATCAATCCGTTAAGGAAGCCACATGGGAAGCCGAGGAAGAGATGAGAGCTAAATATCTGCACCTATTTGTGCATGATGATGAGAATGTTGAAGGTAATGTTCTTACCCTTGACTTGATTGTTGTTTCTTTTCTTGAGTTGATGTATCTGTTCTTGAGTCTAAGTATAGTTCGTTGAGGCTAATGAGGAGTCGAGAATCTGAGTTATTGAGTGAGTTTGAGATGAATCTTGAGTCTATTCGTGCCTTGATGTCCACCATTACTCATCATTCGAGGATGAATGATTCCAAGAAAGAGATGATGTAATATTTGATGAGATTACAAAAATACCCCTAGAGGAAAGGTATGTGCATAA
The DNA here is from genome assembly GCA_011800125.2 of Solanum clarkiae. Lineage (NCBI taxonomy): Eukaryota > Viridiplantae > Streptophyta > Magnoliopsida > Solanales > Solanaceae > Solanum > Solanum clarkiae. Next base: position 9,839,885 of record JAABOM020000001.1, read on the forward strand.
TGCGTCTGCCCATGCTCCGATGCAAATTTGAGGTCGAATATGCGATCAACATGAAAAATTGAGTGTGAAACTAGTCTCAATTGATTTTTAGAGTAACCGGCTCAGAAGATAATTTTTTTATGTAAAAACAAATTCAGTGAAGGTGCGGGACAAGTGTGTGACGCGCACCAGCTGCGGACCAACACTTAACTTTTGTCCAAAAATTTTCTATGGGAATAGAAAACTCGTTCGAAGAATTTTCGAAAATACCCAAAATTGATAGCGTCCGCATTGCAGAACCCCATGTTTCTGAGATAAACTTTTTCTTTTATTTCGTGAGGGGCATTCTAGACGTTTTCCAACCCCTTCTAAACTCAAACCACGATCTAAATGGGTCATTTTGATCGTAAAAAAGGTTTTAAACTCCATTCTAAAGTCATTTTAAGCTCTTGAAAAAGACTAGGGCTAAAGAAAAGATAAGAGGAGCGAGGAATTGAGGAGTTCGAGGAGAGTTCTTGAGGATTGATTGTCCAAAAGCTTCACACCAGGTTTGTAAGGTTAAACTTAAGCATAGGATTGTTCTTCCATGTGCCCCTATTGATGGTAATAGAGGAGTTAAGAGGCTAATGAGTCTACACACACGATCCTTGATTATATTTTTGAAAATTATATCTATTACATATATTTTCATATGTTGGTGATCATCATAAACTTATTTTCTTGAATTGAATACTTTTCATGAGACATTGTATAAAACTTATATGATATTTCTGAAAGCATGCATGAATAAACCTAGGGATGGAGTCCAGAGCTATGATAACACGGACATTGTACGACTTTGATGGAGCTTGAAAATTTTGATATCGAGAAGTTTTTGACCAAGGTGACATTTCAAAGGAGACCATGGTCCGTGTGAGGTCACACGGCCCATGTGGCCTTGAGTGAGGTGGCCCTTTGCCTCAACTTGGGTGTTTGTCCCTTGAAAGTGGTGATTTTGGCTGAGGCACGCCACATTGGATCCTCACGATCCATGTGACACTTCACAGATCTTGTGGTGGTCTGTATGGTGTCCTTGGTTTGAATCCCAAATTTTTGGACCAAGTATGGTAACATGTCCGCTCACGTAGCTCATGTGGTGACACACGGCTTGTGAGGCCATCCGTATAGTTTTCGGAATGAAAGTGTTTCTAAGTATAAATCACTGTCTCATGACGTGTCGTGATATTTTTTCAAAGTTTGGGGGTACGAGCAGTCACATAGACCGTTTGACCTCACACGGCCCATGAAGCCCTCTGTGTGGCTGGTTTTGCTAAATTTTTCTATGTTTGGGATTACCGTTTTGGACTTCCATTAAGCAAATTTTTCTGAGTGTTGTCTCACAGATGGGTATACGGTCCGTGCGATGTGTCACAGGCCGTGAACCCTCCCTTGAAGCGGTGACGTGCAATTTTTCAACTAGTTTCATTAATGGCATTTTCGTAAATATAATTTATTCTAATGGTCTTTTGTAACTTCCTATTCTATCTAAAGACTTCCTAAAGGCCTATATTTCTAATATTCAAATTCATCCCTCACCTTTGAAAACTCTCTCAAGCCTCTCTTAAAGAACTCTTATAGGTTGGGAACTTGGAATTGAAGGAAAGCTCAATTTTTCTCCAAATTTCTCATGAAACTCCTTCATTTGTCATGGTATGTGGGTTTTGATCCTTGGTTCCTTTCAACCATGGAGCCAAAAATTCTTTTCAACCAATTTTCATGAATTTAGATTACTTCAAATTGGGTTCTCAATTTTATGATTCATTAAATTCAACTATTGTTGTGAGTTATGCTTACTGATTTTAAGTTGTTTTAAGTTATAATATGATGGATTACATTGGGATTATGAAATTTTGGATGTGCGTGTCCTCTTTCAAACATTCATGCATGGGTAGTTTATATTATGTTTTAAATGTGAATCTTACTTAAGTTTTTACTTAGATTTCATATTGTATTATTGACTTGAATTTAAATCTCAATTATCCATTCTATTCTCACATTATTCATAACATATGCATTCATGTTCATGGAATTTATTAAGTTTATGAAGCGGGTCAAGACCCAATTATGTTTACGTATGAGATTTTAATAAGATTATGACTATGACAAGAATGCGATCAAATAAATGTCCAAGTTTATGGCTCAAGGAAAAACTATGGGTGTTTACACTGTTATGTTAAAGGGATAATCGAAGAGGTTTGAGTCAGAGTGGGTTATTCCCAAGGGTCCATAATCATATCTCTAGAATATGCTCTAGAGAAGCTATCCTATGCATGAAAAGTATTACATGAAGAATGTTTTGTTTTTAGCCTATTATGAATGATCAGGAAGAACGTGTTTTGGCCTTTATGTCTAAGGATGCATGTAAACAATTTGAAGTCTAACGCATCTTTTTCAAGCATGTGTGTGTGTATATATATATATATATATATATATATATATATATATATATATATATTATAGTGGGATGATGACCTAACACCGATGGATTGGATGTCGGTGCGGACTATCCCCAAGGGTCCATACTTTTTTTCTCAAACTACGTGCCTAACATAGGAATATGTTTATGCTCCTAGGGGGAAAAGAATGTTAAGGATTTATCTTTGGCAAGTAGGTCACTTCTTATTGTTGTGGAGATGACAACGGGGTTCTAAGACATAGCTCACTTGGTCTTATGCCAGCTACGGTCCCATCCTCAATATATATGATTTATTTTTGCATTCAATGCATCATATATCTCATGACATATATATATATATATATATATATATATATATATATTGTTCCTTGTTATGTAATTCTTTCTTTTTATATGCCCTTGTCATTTAACATAGATCTGCAGGTATAAAGTCATATGCGTTGCATACCTGCATACATAGTACATTCAAATGAACTAATACGTACTTTTTCCTACATGGTCTCACCATGTAGGGACAGCGGACTATGATCATCCATCTTGTGACTCCAATTCAGATCTCAAGTTTTGCTTGTTGTGCTGAGTCCTATCTTCCAAGGGTAAACCACCAACCTTCTACCTATGGTGCTTTTTATGAGTTACTTACTTTGAGGGTGCGCCCAAGGTATGTCTTAGCCCCAGACCTATCATAAGTTTGGCAGCATTGTTGGACATCTTGTAAACTCCTTTATGATTATATTCTAAGTGTTGTGATTGGGTATTTTGCTTATGGTTTTTGACCACCTCCTGGACATCGTTATATGACTTGGTTATGAGCTGATGTTATGGTTATGTGTATGATGTAAAAGATCATAAATCCTGACATGCCTCTATAACGTGAGTCATACTTACTGGTCCCTTAGTATTTATGTGCTACGTATTATCTGGATTCATGTTATTCCCTTTCCCTATAACATCCCAATAACATGAGTCCTACTTTCTCGTCCCTTAGATATATGGGTTAACTGTTGTACGCTCTTCCGAACCAATGATGTGTGAATGGATGCTATGAGTTTTGATTTGGGACTCTTGGGTTCCTATTCGCCATGTCACCCCTAGGCCCTACATTTGGTTCATGAAAATCTTGGTATCAGTGCACTGGGTTCGTAGATGATCCTTGGTTTCCAACATGCCGCCTCAAGTAGAGCCCTATTCAAGGGTGTGAAGTGCACCATACCTATGAGTGGGAGGCTACGATAATGTTTTAGGAATTGTCTCACTTATTTATGCCTCATGTCGTGCTATGGTTCATATGTTCAATTTCTTGATCTTGATGGTGTCCTTGCTCCTTTACAGAAGATGCCTCGAGGAAGATCTCCCAGACCGACTCCAACTAATAAGGGTCAAGCACCTTAAGGGCCTATGGAAGAGCCTATCTCTAATGATGATTCTGTACGACATTTTCTATGCTTCCCATGTGGTGACTAATCAGCCTAGGCAGGCTAACCTTCCTTGGGATCCCACCCCAGCTTCTAGATTGAGGTATTTCACTCGGATGAATCGTCCAGAGTTCTTTTGCGCAAAAGCTGATGAGGATGCTCAAGAGTTCATTTATGAGCATACCAAGGTGATGAATGTTATGGGAGTTAGTTCTGAAGAGAAAGCTGAGTTGGCTGCATATCAATTGAAGGATGTGGCTTAAGTGTGGTACACTCTATAGTCGATGGAGAGGGTTTGTGGTAATGTTGTTAGTTAGGAAGTGGTCAAGTTTGCCTTTTTGGATCGCTTCTTCCCACTTGAGTTTAGCGAAGCCAAGATGACTAAGTTGATTAACCTCAAGCAAGGTGGTATGAGTGTGAGGGATTATGCCTACAAGTTCACTAAGCTCTCCAAGTATGCTCCTTAACTTGTGGCTGACCCTCGTGTAAAAATGCACAAGTTAATTTCTAGTACCTTTGACTTGCTTATGAAAGAGTATGGTACAACGATGCTCATTTGAGATATGGATATATCTAGACTTATGGTTTATGCAAAGCAAATTGAAGGGGAGTAACTCAAGGAAAGTAGTGTACATTATCCTATGAGGGCTTGTTTTGATGGTGCATTATCTCGCTCTAGGGGTGGTGGTTTTGCTCGCTTCCAGTAGGGCTAGGGTTCTAATGTTCATGTTTCTAATGCTAGAGTGCCTCCTCCAACGATGTTAGTTGGTGGTGGGCCATTACCTCGATGATGTGACAAATACGGGAGATATCACCCTGGAAGGTACTTGTGGGATTCGGGTGCTTGCTTTGGTTCTGGGGAAATGGGGAACAAGTATATTGATTGTCCAAAGGCACCAAAGAAGGTTCAAGTGAATCAAGGTACTCAAGTCCAATGTAGAGCTCCTCAAGGTGCTTCTCCAAGATACAATAGGTTCTACACTTTGCATGCTCGACAAGAAGTAGAGAAAGCTCCGGATGTAGTGATCGGTAAGTTAAAAATCTTTGATTTTCATGCTTATTCTTTGCTTGATTCGGGTGCAAATTTATATTTTATGACACCTCTGTTAGCTATTAAGTTTGTTTTGAGACCAGAAATTCTGAGGGACCCCTTTTCAGTTTATACTCCTGTGGGTGTATTTATTGTTGCTCATATGGTTTATCGGGGTTGTCCTATTTCTGTGTTGTATAAATTCATTCCATGTGATCTTATGGAACTTGATATGTTAGATTTTTATATGATTCTCAAGATGGATTGGCTGCATCTATCATATGCCTCCATTGATTATAGAACCCAGAAGGTCAAGTTCCAACTTTAGATGAGCCCGTTCTTGAATTGAAGGGTAGTGACTCCGCTATTAAGTGTCAATATATTTCCTACCTTAGGCCTGAAAGATGATCTCCAAGGGGTGTATCTATCATGTTGTTAGGGTTTGAGATGTTGAGTCCGAGCTACCTACTCTTGAATTGGTTCCGCTGGTGAATGAGTTTTCGAATGTGTTCCTAGAAGACTTGTCCAGTATTCCTCCCGAAAGGGAAGTAGACTTCAACATAGATCTTCTCCCGGATACTCAACCTATACCTATTCCTTCTTATAGTATGCACCGGCTGAGACGAAGGATTTGAAGGATCAGTTGAAAGATTTATTAGAAAAATGGTTCATTAGGCGAAGTATATCTCCATGGGGTGCTCCGGTGTTATTTGTAAGAAAGAAAGATGGATCTCTTCGGATGTGCATTGATTATATGCAACTGGATAATGTGACCATCAAGAATAATTAGTATTCGTTGCCTAGAATCAATGACTGTTTGACCAACTTCAAGGGGCTGCCCTTTTCTCAAAGATTGACCTCCATTCCGGGTATTATTAGTTGAAGGTTATAGAGTTTGATATTCCCAAGACCGCTTTTCGGACGAGATATGGGCACTTTGAATTTGTGGTGATGTAATTTGGTTTAACTAATATTCCATCCATGTTTATGGAAGTTATAAATTGGGTGTTCAAGTCATTCCTCGATAGTTTTGTGGTTGTCTTCATTGATGATGTTCTTATCTATTCTCGAATTGAGCAGGAGCATATGGATCATTTGTGGTTGGTTCTTCAAACCTTGAGGGAGAAGAAATTTTATGGAAAGTTTAGATAATGTGAGTTTTGGTTGGCTGAAATGGCTTTTCTCGGTCGTGTGGTGTCCGGTGATGGTATTAAGGTTGACCCGAAGAAGATTGAGGCCGTGAAGAATTGGCCTAGATCATTGACTCCTAAGGAAATTCAAGGCTTTTTGGGGTTGTCCAGCTATTAGGGGTTCTCATATATTGCATCTTCATTGACTAAGTTGACCCAAAAGAAGGTTAAGTTTGTGTGGTTGGATGAATACGAGAAGAGTTTTTGAACTTGGAAGGATTGGCTGTTACGTCAAAAAAAGATGATCGACTTTTAAAATATTTAGAATTTATTCGAAAATCGGGAATTAATCTAAACTCAATTAATTTGAGCCAAATCAATTCCTAA
>JAABOM020000001.1:9857781-9874560 GCA_011800125.2 Solanum clarkiae
GAAATAAAATAAGGAGAATAATTTAGAAAAAAAAAAGAAAGAGCAAGAAAAAAAAAAGAAAAAATGGAAGAAAAGAAGGAAAAAATGGGAGACAATAAGAGCAAGAGAAAAAAAGAAAGTAAATTTATTTAAAAAAGTGAAAGAAAAAATAGAAACAGAGTAAAAGCAAAATAATATAGAAATTATAAGCATACATTAGGGATAAAAAAGTAAATTTATTGGTTAAACATAAATGAGCTTTAAGCTTAAAAAAAGGAGAAACTAATTTTTAACTTTTAACTTATTTTAAGTTATTTTAAAATTATTTTAGAATTTTCTAATACTTTTAAAAGACATAAATAATTTTAAAACAGATTTGATCAGCCTTTAAACTCATCCAAACACTCTATTAATCTTATGTTGTGTAATTATGTTTTTTGTCCAAATTTTGAGTGTCCAAGCATGTCTTAGGTGCAGGCCCAAGCCCAATAGTTAAGATATCCTATAAGCTTCTAAAACAACGTGGCATATGACACATTCTCGCATCAAAAGCATTGTCACGCGTCTTTCCCGGAGCAACTAGAATAGTCCTCGCCGGTCGCCGGAGATATTCACGCCGAATATTCCTTGCCTTTTCATGCTCTAAACAATCGTCTGTGGTCAGATCTCTTCCCAACCATGGTATAAATGGAAAACAATAAAATATTATAAAATATCTATGATTAATCTTTGTTTCCTTTATCTTTGATTGTTATTAACTATTTTTCAATGTATTTTACGTCTATATACTTTGATGTAATTATATTGTTTAGCCACATTAAAGATTAGATGATTGATTTCCTTGTGTACCAAAGTATCGATTTTTTTCGTTAATTTGCTCTTTTTGTATCGATGGTATATATGGTCCACTAAGGAAAGTGTATTCAAACAATTTCTTCTTTTAGCATCTCATTTTTCCAATTGAAGATTCAAAACTTATTCGTACTTTTCTTCCGAGTAATTTTAGGGCATGGTCATTGTGGAACAGGTCAGTTGAATGGCTGATGGATGCTTCTATTGTTGTTTTACTGTGAAAACGTACATGAGAAGAAGGGGTAAAAGAGAGGGGTATGGTAGATGGAGTGCAACAAAGATGATGCTTTGAGGGCTAAAGAAATTGCAGAAAGGAAATTCTTGGCGAAGGATTTTTTGGGGGCGAAAAAGTTTGCCCTAAAGGCCCAGAATCTGAATCCTGGACTTGAAGGAATTAGTCAAATGTTGGCAACACTCGGTGTTCATATTGCTGCTGAAAACAAAGTTAATGGTGAAGGAAATTTTTATGGAATCCTTGGTGTTAGTCCAAAGGCTGATGATGACGCTATAAGGAAACAGTATAGGAAACTGGCCCTTATGCTTCATCCTGATAAGAACAAGTCCATAGGGGCCGAAGCTGCGTTTAAGCATGTTTCAGAAGCATGGAGCTTGTTGTCTGATAAGAATAAGAAAGCAGTGTATGACAATAAAAACGTGAATGCGTTAATGCAGAGAGTTTCGGCTGAAAATGTAGATTCTTCTCAACATTCTACACAGAATGGTTTTCACAAATTTGCAAAGGATGCTGCTGCACGAGCGAGGCCTCCAAAGGGTAGTACCAGTAAAAAGAGTTCTTCATCACGAACAAAGGAGCGTGGTACCTTTTGGACTGTTTGCTATCGGTGCAAGATGCAGTATGAGTATATGCGTATGTACCTTAACCATAATCTTCTGTGTCCCAATTGTCATGAGGCCTTCTTTGCTGTCGAAACAAACCCACCATCCAGTGGATCAAAGAAGTCTACCAAGTCGGATTATTCTCAGCAGCAAGACAACACATACCACCAGGGAATGCGAACGGGTGCACCAACTACAGGAAGAAACAGTTCAAGCACCCCAAATTTTGCATCTTCTGTGGTCAATAACACTGATTCATCTGATCACAATAACTTCCAGTGGAGCCCATTTTCTAAAACTGCTGGTCATGCATCTTCTGTACAAGTAGCTAATATGGTACAAGAGGCGTATCAGAAAGTAAAACGAGAGCGACAAGAAGCACAGACGGCAACGAAAAGAGAGGAGGCGTTAAAAAGGAAAAATCATTCATCCAAACGACCAAGTTCAGTTCTATCAGCTGGACAGTTTAATGCTTTCAAGAGGAAACAAGGCATAAATGGCCCCAGTACAAGTAGGCCCAGGCATAGCTGGGAATCTGCTGGAGGGAGCACTGCAACTCCAGCTGAAGTTGAACAACGGGGTTGTAGAGAAAGGGTTAAGCTGAATGTCTCTAACCAGTTGAGTAATGAAAGGGAGGTATCCTACAATGATGTCAAACATTTGTTGATGGAGAAGGCCAAGAAGGAAATATTGAAAAACCTAAGCAAAGGGGGCTCAGCTACTTCGACTACATCTGTGTCTTCAATGGAGGTAAGTTTAACCAAGGAAGCCAAGGAGAGAAAAAATGAAGAAAATAATGTCTCTAAATTTGAAGTCAGAGAAGATCATGATGCAGCTCCTGAACAATTTACAGTTGAAGCAAAAGATTTTGCAAGTAGGTTTAGTTCTGAAACTTTTGACAACTATTTAGATAATGAACCTGCTGTCTGTATGTCAATAGATGTTCCAGATTCAGATTTCCACAATTTTGATGGTGATCGAATAGAAAGTCGTTTTGGACCTAATCAGGTCTGGGCTGCATATGATGACAGTGATGGGATGCCTCGATATTATGCCATGATTCTTGAGGTGGTGTCTCTACAACCTTTCAAGGCCAGAATTTGTTGGTTAAATTCAAATAACAGTGGAACAGGTTCATTAAACTCTGTCAATTCCAGTGCTCCTCAAACATGTGGAGATTTCAGAAGAGGCAGGCATGAAATTAGAACCTCTGTTAACTGCTTCTCACACAAGGTGAGATGGACAAAAGGTCCTAGTGATGCTATTCAAGTATTTCCTAGAAAGGGGGAAGTTTGGGCTTTATATAGAAACTGGTCTCCAGAATGGAATGAGTTCACAGAGTATGATGTAATACACAAATACGATTTGATTGAAGTACTTGAAGATTTCAATGAGGAAGTTGTGGTAGTTACTCCTCTCATCAAAGTTGCTGGCTTCAAGGCAGTGTTTCATAAGCATTTGAACCCCATGGAAATAAGAAAAATTCCTAGGGAAGAAATGTTTCGATTTTCTCATGAGATTCCATCATTCTTGCTTACCGGAAAAGAAGGCCCAAATGCCCCCAAGGGTTTTCGAGAGTTGGATCCAGCAGCTATGCCTGGAGAACTTCTTGAAGTAATAAAAGACATAGAAGAAATTGAATGCATTGATCTTGAAGGAAGTGGGGAAGAAAATGCAATTGGTGGTACAGAAGCATGGAGTAGCAGTTTGAAGGAAAAAACTTACAGCGTCATGGAAGATAAGGAAATTATAATATTAGATTCTTGATATACTAGGATATTGTTATATAGCGTTCATCAACTTTTTAAAGCAAATGGTTGGTGAGAGATGTCCTAGTGTAGCTTCCATGAGTTCACCTCCTGTTGGGATTTTACTTTTGCTTGATATATCTGCCAACACCTACAATTCAAAGCAGAACTTGTCTACTATTCAAAGGCAGACATGATTCTTGATATTTCAAGCTGGGGTAGAACATTAGGATGTAACTAATATTTTTAGGATCTTCTTATTTCGTGTATAAATGAGATGAGGTTTTTGTATGCTTAGATGACAAGCTGATTTATGGTACTTTTCAAAAGCTTATCTTCATTTGCTGCTTTGTTCATTATTAATTCATCATAGATTTGATATTAGTGATTTGCCTTTATCTTCTGTTGTTCCTCTTTTCTGTTGACATTCTCTGTGAATTTTCAGTGGTTGGTTTATTCTTATCACCCTAGATTTGACGTTAGGGTGTTTCATCTTTTGTTTTCTGTTCATCTAATCTGTGGACATCTCTCAGTTCTTTACGCTTTGTTTGGTTTAACTGCATTGTTGCTTTCCTGGGTTTCGAGCATTCTTATGGTGTTTGCAATTTATTTTATTTTTTTCCCTGACCGGAGTTGCAGTTGTTTTGCTTTTAATTACATGGTGATGGAATTTTAAAGATATTCCTTCCCCATCTGAGGTGCAAATGACAGTGCATTAATGTATTTACTATTGGAGTTATTTTGATTCATCAAAGCCAGCAGATACTGCTTCTCTTTTTGTTGAAATCCATATATTCATAAGAGCCAGCATATATTTCCTCTCTTTTATATATTACCTTAATGAAGAAGCCGCAGTCACCTGATTGTTTCATCGTCCAGCCTGCTTGGGTGGGCTCTCCAAACACTTCGCCGTCTTACATTTTGTTCTTCCTCTTTTCTTTACGCTTTGCTCTTTTTGGAAATACACTTGCTTTCCTTTCCTCAGTTTTCCCAGTTGATTCCCATAGCTAATTAAGGGGCCACAGTCACATGACTGTTTCATCGTCCAGCCTGCCTAGGTGGACTCTCCAAACACTTCCACGTCTCACTTCCTGCTTTCCTTTCCTCTGTTTTCCCAGTTGATTCCCATAGATCTTGGATTCTTCATCGTCGAGCCGTTGACTATATGAGCACCCAGGGAATGCAGAAATTACATTTTATAGAAATGCTAGTGAAACACTGTGAGATGAGACTCGGTTTCATTGAAGCATGATTGATGAATTTACAAGCTATTAGTATGGCTGAGAGGCCCATGGCTTGTGATTTTGGATGAATTTACAAGCAAATGCCTGTGTTTTCTTTCCTCTTCCTGCGGATTCATCCATCATATCAAGGTGATACGGGCAATTCCTATTTGTTGGGATTATGTGGTAATCTTGTTATTAAGTGTACAAACTACACAATCCTTACGCTTAATAGGTGACTTGACTCATCTTAGAAATATATTTAGTATTAGAAAAAAAAAATGGTGAGAATCTTTTTTTTAATCTTTGTTTGTATTTTGTTGTAATATTTGATTGAGATGAGCCTAAAGAGAGTGACACGTCTATGAGGATTTATATATCTGACTTAAATTTGAATGTGCTTGATGCATAGTTATTTGGTGTTTGTTGTAGAAATTTATCTAATGTAAGGGTCTGTTTGGAAAGTCACCTGGTAATTAAAATTGGTATAATTATTATGATAGTCATTACATATCCTGTAATTACACATCTTGATAATTCCATTGTCATGTGTTGTCAAAATGTAATTACAGTGTAATTCTCATTGTACTGTTTGGTTTGACAAATATAATTACACAGTTAATTTAACAAATTAGATTTTAAATAAATAATATTATTACTTACTTTAAATTTTATTTGTAGGCTACACAAGATCTAATTTATTATTATTACCAGAAATTTTAAAAAAATTGTTCTAAAAAATTAATAAAAGAAAACACATAAAATAATTTGTAAAGGCATCAAAAATATGAAAAAGAATTTAAAAAAAAAAAATTACTTGAGAACCTTAAAATGTTGTTAGAAATGAAAATGTTTAAATAAAAAAAAGAAAGGATTGTCATTTCATATTTCACATAAAAAATATATTTAAAAAGAAAAGATAAAAAGTTTAGGAAAAAGTACACAAAATAGACCTAATTTGAAATTATTTATCCTTAATAGACCAATCTAAATTTTTACCCTTAATGGACCCATTACATGAACTATTTACCTTTCTACCCACTCATCCCTTTTTATTTCCCGTGATGACTTCATACTGACGTCAGCATAAATACTATGAAATATACTCTGGCGGTATATATATACCATAACAGTATCATATAAAATGAGCACAGTCCTTTGTGATACTATGGTGGTATATTGATACTCAATTGGTATATAGAAATTTTCTTAAGAAATAAATTAAAAAATTATTATTTTCTAAATTAATAGAAAATATGTTCGTTATATACTCTCTCGGTATATTTATACCATGTCGGTATCATATAGGATTGAGTCTAATGATCTGTGATACCCTGTTGTTATATGTATACTCTATTGATATATCATACAAGTAGGTGTTGATGTCAGCATGACATCTACGCGCGAATTTTAATAGTAGGGGGACAAAGTTTAATACAACGGAGGTATAAAATGTAAATGTGTATATCAATGTAAATAGTTTGATTTAAAGGGGACAGAAGCTTAGTTTTCCCAAAAGTTTAATGTCACATCACGTAATTACACCCAATTCCTAACCCATTCATAGGAATTGAAGAGTGTAATTACACTACTTCAATTATACCCAATTTCACTCATACAAAGTAATTACTTGGTTTACCAAATAGGTCAAAGAGTGTAATTCCACTCAATTACACCAATTTCTAATTAGATGGGCTTTCCAAATAGATCCTAAATAAATTTTTACACAGTCACAAACAAAATGTATTTGTTTAACCATAAGAACGACGGAAACTAAACAAGCGTAGCAATATTGGGAATCATGACCAGTGTAACGAGCTGATACTTATTGTAGAAACTAGAAACAACAGTAAATGAAAATCACAATAGAGATTTTGGAAACAACAGAAATAACAAAAGGAAAATCAAAATACAAAAGAAGAATGGTAGCTACAAACAGCAACAATAGGATAATCAACAATTCTACACTATCTTCCTTGCATTAAAAGGATAAAGAAGGAACGTTCATGACGCATGTCGACTAACATGTGCAGAGGTCAGATGGCCATGGTTAAAGGGAGAGGGCATATGTAATACTCCAGATGTTGGAAGGACGGAATCAAGAGGAGAAATTCATAGCGTGGACATTGCTAAGAATTACGAGCCCCTTTGTACGAGCCGTAGACTTCACTAATTGTGGAAGGTGCTCGTGGAACTTGTTGGATGAAAAGCCTTCAAATCTTGGAACCGTGAGGGTGTTTGTACTGATCATATGTAGTTCTACGGCTCGTAGATAGTGTTTGTGTATGGAGATTCAGAGATGGGAAAAATAGAACTTAATAGGATGAAGCCTTTGTATGGGAACGGGTCGTAATAATTTTGACGGGCCATGGATTGGGTTCGTGGAACCCTTTGGCACTTAGAAAATTTTTGGAACTTTTGGACAGTTTAACTAGTAAGGTCTACAAGGAGTCATTGGTTATGGTCCATAGACTCAACCTCTAGAAAAACTTCTGAAGCTAGGATTTTCACTCTAATTTCCATGAGGGGCTTCCATGGATCGTAGATGGGCCTACGTCCCATAGAATTCAGTCATAGAACTCTCCATCAGATTTTATTTAATGGTATTTTGGTCCTTTTCTTACTCTTCTAATCCCTAAACTAAATATCATGATCGGAACCTAGGGCCTATTTGTTACACTGTGAGTGGGGAACTTGGAGGCACCTCACCCAAGCCTCTTAGCATTCATCAAACATTTCATATTAAATATGGGAAATAGGACTAAGGGAGAGTCAAACATAAAACCAACATAAGTCATAGGCATCATCATTAAACATGTCCAATTATACCTCTGGTTTAGATTTGGCGGGGGCTAAGACATGTTCCTAACTCACTCTCAAATAGAAATAGCAAAAGAAATACATTAAAATAGTCATAAAATCTTAGTACAACACAAGCATGAACAAAAGGTAGAATATTGTTCCCGAACTAGAGGACTCACCAAACCTTGATCTTCTACAATCCAAAGCCAGCCACATGGAGGAGGAAGAAGAGTGCTAATCCTTACATGGTTATATCATGAAGGCAAAATATGCTTAATACTGTGAATGTAGTAAGTATGTGGGATGCAATGCAATAACGAGCTATAACATCATAATAAGAAATATGAATAATCCTAACAAGGAAATAAGGCATAAGAGATGATGAATGGTCAATGCATCTTTAAAACATGCTTCAGAACAACATAAATAACTCAAATAAACATATACATACTTATGCAGGAGGAGATCGTAACCGACATTTAAGACCATGTGAGCTACTACACGAAATCCAATATAACCCCCTACGTTGGCCGGGTATACTACTTGCCAAGTAGAACTCTGTCAACTATAATGCATGGACATATTTACTTTAACTTTTGCTATTGTGAATCCACTAGCCTTAGCCTATAAGCGCTACTATAGCGGCACAAAGTTAATGAGACTGGAGGTTGTTATTAGGATTCCCTTACCGAAGTCCACCTCAGGCCCTATTTAGTGCTAAGTCAAGTCTCATGAAATACTTAAAACCATAAATATATACATTTGGTATGCTATTAAACATAATATCATATTAGGAGTGACTCATAAAACCTTGTGACCTATTCGAGTGAGATTTGTCTTTATCACAAGAGGATCCTTCTTTGATGAGAATTGTCCTTATCACCATCCTTCTACATTTTATAAAAAAGACTTCAGACATACTTTATCAACTTTTATATCATATAGTTGCAACCCTTCATCATTCATAGTCACACTCCATTAAAGGTCTTAGCATAAACTTGGTGGGTCTGATGCATATAATCTTCAAACCATGTAATTCAAGAGGATTATGTATAGACATAGTAAAACTCATTAGTTTAGATCATTCTTAAAATGACCTACCACAAGCATTCAAAACCCTAGGTAGGGAAACATGAAATTGATTTTGTAAATCATCAACTTTCATAACATATCTATATACCTCATTTAGCTGTAAATACATCATAATATCAACATTTTAAGAAACATCATAAGGTCATAAGATTCATTACTTGAAGGCTAAGTAAAATAAAGAATGTACTTGAGCTTTATGAGAGGAAGAAATCAACAAATCAAACCCACATACCTTGATTGGAAAGTCTATGAAAAAAACTTGGGACTGAGGAAGAAACCTTAAAACCCTAGCTTTTGCCTTCTTTGAGCCATGAGGAGTTGAAAACCTTGGAGGAATTTGGGAGTAATGTGAGTTGAGAGTAAATGAGAGTGAATTGGTTGAGTTAGGGGTTGATAAGTGTAGAAATAGGTCTAAAACAATGTAGCGTTAAGCTTAGGATGTTGGAAAAAGTCAAATTTTCCCCTTATTAAAGTCTGTCAGACCCAATCTAAACTTGGTCTATGGGTCGTAGGTTGGAGTTTCATCTAGCTATACCTTTGAAATCTCGACATATCTCTGAACCTTATTCCACGAACCCCTTTCTATGGCTCATAGTTTAAATTATGGAGTGTAAAGACCCCTCGTAAACCACTCCACTTACAAATTTTTTTCATCGCTCAAAACCTAATCCATGAGACCCCTTTTCACGACCTGTAGAAAGGAAAACGGTCCATAAACCTCTTTTTGTGTAGTGACACATCCTCAACTTCTGTAACTTATTTCGACTGCCTAGTCTACGAGCTAAAGTCTACGACTCGGAGACTCTTTTACAAATCATAGAACCCCTTCGTATATCCAATCCTCAAACTTCAAAATTCTACCAAGTCCAAGCCCTATCCACGAGGCCCTACTACGGCTTGTACATCCAACTACAAGCCGTAAGATGGCTCGTAGTCTCTACATTAGATCCAAGTCCAACATTTCTTTTTGATTTACAGTCTTTTAACCTAAAGGATCTTACAATATCTCCCCTTTGGGAACATTTGCCCTTGAATATGATAAAAACAAGTTTGCGTGGAGTAAAAAAAATTAACCATCCCAACATGAATGCAAAATACAACGTAAACATCATTTTCATAAAAACTTCAAACTCATGCATTAAATATCATTCAATTGTTGTGTTATAACATATATTGCATGCATTGTGACATGAATAACTGAAATACAAGGAATTTGAGATCACCAACATATATTGCATGCATAGTGACATGAATAACTAAAATACAAGGAAATTGAGATCTTTGGGTAAGAATAACTTAATACCTTAGGCTTGAATAGAGTGAGAGATGATGACATCATTTTATCATATCTGCTTCCACATCCCATATAACACTCTCAACTTGTTGATTCCTCCAAAGAAATTTGATAGATGCAACTTCTATATTCCTCAACTTCTTCACTTGCCGGTCTAGGATCTCAACTGAAGCTTCTTCATAGGTTAATTTTTATTCAACACTCACATCTTCCAATGGCATAATGGAACTTGGATCACCCACAAAATTCCTCAACATCGACATATAGAACACCGGATGAACTATACTCATTTCCAATGACAACTCCAATTCGTAAGCCACCTTACCAACCCACTTAAGAATCTTATAAGGCCCTACATACCTTTGACAATTTGGTGAACTTGGTACCAAAGTGAAGCTAAGCACCGACTTCCAACCTTAAATAGATAGACAAGCCGAAAGAACAAGTCAAACATTGGAGGACATGTTGAGGGCTTGTGTATTGGAATTTAAAGGAAGTTAGGATGATCATTTACCTCTAGTTGAATTTGCCTACAATAATAGCTTTTGCTCAAGCATTGAGATGGTGTCATTTGAGGCTCTATGTGGTAGGCGATGTAAGTCATCGATTGGATGATTTGAAGTTACTAAAATGTCCTTTGTAGGAACGGATTTGATTATGGATGCCATGGAAAAAGTAGACTCATAAGAGAAAAATTGAGGACGACTCAAAGTAAACAAAAGCCTTAGTCTGATGTGAGGAGGAGGGACCTTGAGTTTAGTTTTAGTGATTGGGTTTACTTGATGGTGTCACCCATGAAGGATGTGGTTCATTTTGGCAAGAAAGAGAAGTTGAGATAGAGGTATGTAAGGCCTTAAAAAATTGTGAAAAGGGTTGGCAAAGTGTCATATGAGTTAGAATTGCCATCGAAAATGGATAAGATTCATTCGGTGTTACATATGTCAATGATAAGGAAATTCATAGGGGATCCAAACTCCATAGTTCCATTAGAGGATGTTGGTGTCGAGGAGAATTTGGCTTATGAGGAGGCTCCGATTGAAATCCTAGACCGACAAGTGCAAAGGTTGAGAAACAAAGAAGTTGCATCTATTAAGGTACTTTGAAGGAACGAACAAGTAGGAAACATAACTTGGAAAGTGGAAGTAGATATGATGAAGCGATAACCTTATGTTTTCCACTCTATTCAAGCCTAAGGTAATAAGTTAATTATGTTTAAGGTGTCAAGTCATGTATTTCAACCCTTTAGGTCATGGTGTATGAATAAATACTCATGGTAACATGTTTTGATGGTATTTGATGCATAAGGGCTGAAAATTGTCTTGTTACTCCTTTCAAACGTGTCTTCATTACCTTCAAGGACAGATGTTCTAAGGGGGTGATATTGTAACACATACCATAGCGATCATAATACTCTTATTGAAAAATATTTTCGCATGTTTGTACAATTTTCAACAGAGTATGCAACCTCTCCACATCATGGAGAGAGTTTATGATAGTACAAAAGTGGCCTAACTCATTCCTAGGTCTAAATAGAGGAAAACTAAAATTTGTGTGATAATGAACAGTGCCGGAGCACCTCCGCATTGCACCTTGGTTCCACCATAGTTCAAAATTTTTCAAAAAATTCCATAATCAAGTGAGGGCAATTGGGACATATCCCAAACCCTTATATGCAGGAATCCTAAAATATTCTCTCATACTTAGACCTATTCCTCTCACAAACTCTCCCAAATTCCTCCTAAAATCCCTCTTTCGAAAATTATCCTAATTCCTTGGGTCTCAAGGTTCTCCTATTGAAGGTAAAGCCTCAAGGTGATTCTCTCAAGTTTCTTCAAGTCTTCTTCATTAATCTCACGACTTTAAAGGTATGTGGGTTCTTCATCCATGGGTTCTTCCAGCTATGGAGCTCCAAAACCCTTTTCACTCAATCCTTTAAAATTTAAGATCAATTTCTTGTGGGTACTTCTTATTACTCTGATTATGCATAAGTTATGTTGGGAATTATCTTCTATTGAATTATAAATTGCATACATTCCTTTAAAGGTTTTATTATGATGAACTATTTTATGATATTCAAGTTGAGAATGTTAGGATACCATAAATTGCTATGAAGTTAATGATTTTACAAGATGAATTTTATGTTCCCACAATTATGTTTCAATAGATGATATAAAAGATTGTGGTGGGTTGTTTTGAGAATGATTAAGTTATTGAGCTTCACTACATTTATACATAATCCTTTCGAATTGCATGATTTAAAGCTTACATGCATTAAACTCATCCAATTTTTATATTAAGATCTTTAATTAAGTATGATTTCCAAATGATGAGAGTTCAACTATACGTTATCAAAGTTTATAAAAGTTATGAAGTATTTATGAGACCCCTTTGTGAATGATAAGTTGGTTATAAGGACAAACCTTACTAAAAAATGTCTCCTCGTGTGATATATACAATTCTCACTTGATAGATCATAAGTTACGAGCTACTCTTATTACAATGATGTTGTGTTTACAAGCTTATGAATGTATATGATTATCCTTATGTCTTCTAAAGTATTCTATGGTAATGACTTAACACCAAATGAGACATTGAGGTTGGGTTGGGTAAGGGAACTCTAGTAGAAACCTTTGTTTCATTAACTATGTGTCACCATATAGGCCATTCTAATGATTAAAGATTCATGCTTAAGTTGACGGAGTTCCACCCGGCAAATGGTCTCCTGTGCCAACGTAGGGGGCTATATTGGATTTCATGTAGTAGCTCGCATGGTCTTATATGTTGGTTACGATCTCCTTCCGCACATATATGCTATACCATGAAGCTATGTTTTACCATTTATGCATGTTTTGGCTAAGGCATTGATCATTGATGTCTTATTGAGCTCATTACCTTTGAGTATGATTATGCAAATTGTCTATTATGGCTTATGATCTCTTGTTGCATTTCATCCCACATACTAGTACATTTAAAGTACTAACGAATACTTTTGCCTGCATGATCTAACCATGTAGAGAGCAAAGAACTTCCGCATCCACTTCTTCATGGCTAGTTCAGTTCATGATGATCTTTGTTATGGTGAGTTCTCTAGTTCGAAGGCGATATCCATTTTCTATATAGCTTGTTAGGTTAAGACATTGTTACTTTTATTTCTTAATTTTAGGGTGAGAGAAAGACATGTCTTGGCCTCCATTCCATTCATGTCTATAGGTATTGTTGGATACTCATGCTATGTACATATTATGTGATGTTACATTTCTTTAAAGACTTTCCTCTTAGTTCCTAACCCATGTATCTTGATGCTTGAAATGTTAAGATATGGTGAATTTACCTAAGTCCCTACTTCCCATAAGGTGCGTCTCATGTTCCCTTTCCCTTAGTATGTGATGATGAGATTGAATGATGGAAATTCCTTACCCCCTTTGCCATAGATTGTGTCCTAAGTCCTGAATCCCCTTAATATGACTAATTGACGCTTGAACCACATGCCAAGGATGTGCTTATGTATGCTATGAGTCTTGTTTTGGGTATCCTTGGGTTCCCTATTCACCATGTCGCTCCTAGGCCCTAGGCTTAGGTCGTGACAATCTTCCACCCATAGAGCCAAAGCACTCTATTCTTTTTCAATCAATTCCAAGTATAAAATTTATGGATTTTCATGACTTTTATTAAATTACATTAAATTATATTTTATATTATGATTACTGATCTAATTATGCATGAATTATTATTAATAACACGATTTTAGTGGTTTTTAGGCAATTTATCCTGCATGCTCTCTAGTGTTCATTAAATTTAATATAGTTCTTTTAATTATGGTCAATTGATGTTATTTTATATGATTATGCATGATTTTCTTCTAATTACATGATTTTAAGTCAATTACATGTGAACCAATACTTTTGTCTTAGTTTTCATTATAAGTCATGATTATGAATTTACATGACTTTCAAGAAAGTTTATGAAAAGAGAGACCTAAGACCTTAATAACACTCTATATGAAGGTGGGATTTGTAATGATGAAAGGCCTACACCTATGTTACATGAATCACTATGAAAGGAACTATTGCATGATTATGATTTTATGAAAAGCGATTGGATTAGCAGAGATTGCTTCTCCACATAACAATACTTTATGGCTTATGATTACTATTCCATTGAGTGTTTACTTAGAAACGAGTAGATCTTGGCATAGAGGTTCTCACCATAATAGATTCATGAGACCCATAGTACAATTCTATTATTCCACAACTATGCGCCACTTTATAAAAAAGGATTACCCATAGTAGAGGCATGATTTCTTAGAAAGGGTCACCCATAGTAGAGTATTGATCCCTTATGTAGCTTAGTGTATTGACTTAGGCAAATGGAATCTACCTTCACAAGTAGGCCCCCTTTCGTCTGGTCTAGGGGAATCATCTGGACTCCATGTTATGCTCACATGGTTAATGTCGGTTAATGATAACTCTCACACAAGCAAAGTTTCTCTCACAAAAGTTTATGGTATATTATTCACTATGATTCATGTACTTTAGTATGATTTATTATTCGCGTAATGACCCAAAGTATTCTATAAGGTTTATAATTTCTTACAATGACTCATAACTATCACTATGGTGTTTATGCTTTGCTAAGGTTTCCATTATTATTCTCAAATTTACGTTACTAGGGGAACTTCAAAGGATTTCATTATATTTTAGCTTGGCCATTGCTTAGTCATGATTTATGTCATTCATTACATATTTCTCACATGCTTAGTACAGTCGAAGAACTAATACATATTTCTACATTGTATTATAATATAGGGACAAATGATCACCCTACATTTTCCTCTTGTGGCTAGCTTGAAGATTGATTCACTTGATTTTAAGTCCTCATGCTTTGGAGAAAAGTCATTTGAGTTTGTGTTATTTTTTATGTTTGGACTATTTTACTACTTTCAGTTAGGATGAGTTAGGGTCTGTCCTATGCCCTCATCTATGAAACTAGAGGCATGTTAGACAAAGATGTGTAAGTCTGTTTAATTGGGGAATATTTACTTGAGTTTACTTTCATCTAGAGATTTCTACTTTGAAGCTTACGTTTCTCTTGTGATTCTAATGACGTCTTTACTTACCTTATATATGCTTGATATTCTAAGAGGCTTGATTTGAATTTCTTTAGGATTCCTAATCGCCATGTTACACCTAGGGCCTACCTTGGATCGTGACAGTGTGGTAGAGGTCGAGATTGAAAATGCTTGCAATAACAAACATATCCACATTACATATCTTTTATTACATGATCTTAGGTAGATCTAGGTATTAAGTTGATTACACTACAACTACAATCGATTTACAAGCGTTGGAACTAAGCTCGAAGAGACTAAACTTAGGAAGACAATAGAAAAGTCACATATGAGTGATATTAACCAAGATTTAATGGGAGGAATCTATCGATAAACAGGAAGTCGACAAGTAAATCTTGCAAAGATTGATTTCAACGGAACAATAATTAGGGTTTGAATTGATACAACAAATGAAAAATAATTTCAGATCTATTAAAGGAGAATAAAGAATAGGAAGAAAAAGGAAAATTACTTACAAATGCATAGGTTATCTCTTTGAGAAGAAATAAGGTATATCCCTTACTTATATACCCCCTATAATTGTTGATAGGCAAATTGAGATTCAACTTGATAAGGAATAAATGAAAATTGAGAATAAAATATAGAAGTGTACATTGTATATGTGATTGGTGCATGCCCTGGGTATATTTCTATGGTATGACACATAACCTAGACTTGTAAAAACATTGCGAAATCAAAGGTGTATTGCATGAAAAGAGTTGTTTTGAAAATCAAATTTCAATTAGAAGACGACTTGTAAGAGGTCCTCTTCTACGGATCTCACATTGTCAATAATAGGCCTGTATTGAGCCTTGGCCTACTGAATTTCATCTTAAAAAGGAATTTCTCTTATGGGGAGATTTACTAAGATCCTTTGCAAGAGACGTGATTGAGGATAATATAACTGTTGATAATGTCACTTTGGGGATCTAACCAATAAAATTTTCTACAAGGCATATGATGAAGCCCATGTTATGTCAAAAGTGCCAAATTGTAGTAATATTTCCCTGTAAGGATGAAGACATTGTACGACCTTATTAGAGCTTGAACATTTCAGTTTCGAAGAGTTTTGGACCAAGGTGATTCACTATGGGAGCCCTCACAGTCCGTGTGAGGTCACACGACCAATGTGGAGCCTCTATGGGGTGGCCCTTGACCTTTGGAGGATGTTTGGCCCTTAAACATGATATTGTAAACTAAGGCAGACCACACTTGGACCTTTCACGTTCCATGTGACACTTCACAAACCATGTGGTGGCTTTGGATTGAGATCCCACAAATTTGGGACCAAGTATGGTCACAAGACCAAGTTCATGGCTTGTGTGTGTCACGCGCAAAGTCCCGTTAGGGACTATTTTTTTAAGTCTCGGGAGAACCAACTTGTATCTATGCACTTTCTATATATGTTATGAGGGGTTTCTACGTTTGACATGCCTTTAACAAAATAAATAATGATAACAAGCCAAAAAGAAAATGCATATGGCTAGGCCGTTGGGGCCACGGTGTCTAAAGTATGAGACATGACCACACTTTAATTTACATAGTCTATAAAGCCTCTAGATAAGAGAAAGTATCTGATAAGGGTCGGAATAGGCCTCGCCTCAACTAACTGTACAATATAAACATATAAGATCTAGACATACACAAAGCCCCGGAGCAACCTGGAGTTTGGTATCAACAGCTGGATATTCTGTACTCCTACAGGGGAGATCTACTAGCACCTTTACCTGTAGCATGAAATGCAGGTCCCCCATAAGGGACGTCAGTGCGAGATAATGTACTGAATATGTAAGGCAGGATATACTGTATGTGAAGTAATAACTCAAATGAGACCATGCACTGGTA
>JAABOM020000001.1:9874660-9909962 GCA_011800125.2 Solanum clarkiae
ATGAGTTGAGCCAACACGGGGGCCGAATTAAAAAATAGTTAAAATAAAATAAAATAGAACATTAAAAATGATAAAAGTGTCAACTCAAAGTTCTTTTAAATGTTTTAAATATTAATATTTAAATACAAATTATGTTTTTATAATATGTAATAGTAACCTAATACCATGTAATATTATTTTGTTGCTATTTATTTTAACATTTTTAAATTATAATTTAATTTAAAAAATTATACTTCTAAAAATGTGGGGCGACTCAAAAAAGCCCACAACCCACGTACTAATAGATTAGGCTACCTATTTTTTAGCCCACAAAAAAAATGAGTCAATTCAATCTGTCCCATCAAATTTTAAAATCTGTATGAACTAGCTCGAATAGAATGAATAAGTTGATATTGACAACTCTAATTTGACATACGCCTTTTGGAAAATTGTATAAAACAATAAGGTTTTTTTTTTAGATTAACTCTATTTTAGTTACATTTTAAAATAGTTTATTTGTGACTATTTAGTCTATGCATCTTAAATAGGTTCTTAGTTTTTTGCCACGTCAACCTAGTGGGTCCGTAGTTCCACGAAATATGCAAAACCTTCTCCAATCACAGTGCGGATTTCAACAATCTAAAAACAAGTATTTTAGGGCTAAAATTCTGTTCCGAAGAACAATCTAATACTCACTCAGCTGCCCGATTTTTACTTATCATAACATTTTTTACCTTACAAATTTTGATCATGGAGAACGACGTCGACATGTACGACGGCAGCGACGTGGAATCCGCGGGCGATGACTCCTATGGCGACGGCTTTATCAACTGTGGAGACAGTGACGCGGAGTCCTTCCGCGATGACATCATCGATAATGATCCTGATGATCATCGCCGTGACGAAAACTATGTCGTTTTGTCCCCCGATGATATCCGTCGTCTCATGGACGATGATATCTCTAAAGTTTCTTGTGTTCTCTCAGTCTCCAGAACTGAGGCATCCGCTTTACTCCGTCGGTATAACTGGAGTGTGAATAAAGTTCATGAAGAATGGTTTGCCGATGAATCCAGTGTTAGAGAAGCTGTTGGCTTGAAAATACAGCAAAAAGTTGTTCAATTTAAGGAATCAAAGGTCGTAGCTTGCGGAATTTGCTTTGAGGATTATTCTTCTGATGGAATTTTGGCGTCTGCTTGTGGTCATCCTTTTTGTGTTGAATGTTGGCAAGGGTATATTTGTAATTCGATAGCTGATGGACCTGGATGTTTGGATTTGCGATGTCCAGAACCATCTTGTAAAGTTGTTGTCGCACAGGATATGATCGATCAGTTAACATCCGATGATGATAAAAAGAGGTACTATGGATTTCTTTTTCGTTCTTATGTTGAGGAAAACAGGAAGATTAAGTGGTGTCCTGCTCCGGGGTGCAGTTTTGCAATTGAATTTGATATAGGGAGTGATAACTGTGAAGTTATGTGTGGCTGTTCGAATTACTTTTGTTGGAGTTGTACGGAGGAAGCTCATCGTCCAGTTGATTGTGATATGGTGGTTAAGTGGATGGAGAAAAATAATGCAGAATCGGAGAATACAAATTGGATTCTAGCTTACACAAAGGCTTGTCCTAAATGCAAGAGGCCGATTGAAAAGAATGAAGGGTGTATGCGGATGACTTGTCGAGACCCTTGCAAGTATCAGTTTTGTTGGTTGTGCCTTAATTCTTGGTCAGTTCATGGGTATAATTCATGTAACAAGTACAAGCCAGGGAACGAAGATGAGCAAAAGAAAGAAATGGCCAAGCAATCTATTGAGAAGTACACGCATTATTACGAGAGATGGGCTGCTAATGAGAAGTCAAGGAAAAAAGCTGTAGAAGATTTGAGGAGACTGGGGGAAGTGAATGTTAAGGAGCTGAGTGATTTGCAGTCCATGCCAGAGACGCAATTGAGATTCATCTTAGAAGCGTGGAAGCAAATTGTTGAATGTAGGAGAGTGTTGAAGTGGACCTATGCTTATGGGTTTTACTTGCCTGATGAGGAGCACACAAAAAAACAGTTTTTTGAGTATTTGCAAGGCCAGGCAGAGGCTGGTTTGGAGAGGCTTCACCTTTGCGCAGAGAAAGAACTGGAGATTTACCTGAATGTTGAAGAAAGTAATTCCAAAACATTTGATGATTTTCGTATAAGGCTTACTGGTCTGACTAGTGTGACTAAGAATTACTTTGAGAATTTAGTTAGAGCACTTGAGAATGGTCTTGAAGATGTTGATTCGCAAGGAGCTCTTGGAAACATAGCAACGAGCTCCAAAAATGCAGCTGCGAGCAGCAAAGGGTCATACTCAAAAAAATTAGTACTAGGTGGGGACAAAATGCCCGTCAAGGCAAGAGTTGAGAAAATTATGACCCTCGT
Organism: Solanum clarkiae; assembly: GCA_011800125.2. Taxonomy (NCBI): domain Eukaryota; kingdom Viridiplantae; phylum Streptophyta; class Magnoliopsida; order Solanales; family Solanaceae; genus Solanum; species Solanum clarkiae. The sequence continues at coordinate 9,877,045 of JAABOM020000001.1, forward strand.
GAGAATTAGAAAAGCAAAACTACCTAGCACCAACAGCACTGCAAGCTCGAAACATGTATTAATTGCTGGTGGAGGAAGTACGAATAGCTCCAATAATGTTGTTATAGGAGAAGATAGCACCTTGAGAACATCAAAAAATCCACTTGAAGCTTGGGGTGGCAAGTTTATGGGATCAAAAGATGCACCGGTAGCAGCAAGGAGTTACAATATGGGCTCACAATTTTTACAACTAGCTGGGATGAACAGCACAACCAGCTCGAGTAATTTACACCTAGCTGGGGGCCACAAGTTAATGAACATTGGAGCAGGCAGTGTGAAAAACTTGGCAAATGCACATGTGGCTGGAAACAACAACCTCACTCTGTCTAAAACTCCACATGTGGCTGGGGGCAGTAAGGTGATGAACATTGGAGGAGGCAGTTGGAAAGACTTGGCAAATGCTCATGCGGCTGGAAGCAGCAACCTCACTGTGTCTAAAACTCCATATGTGGCTGCAGGCAGCAAGGTGCTGAACATTGGAGGAGGCACTGGAAGCAGCAACCTGGCTGTGTCTAAAAATCCATATGTTGCTGGGAGCAGCAGCAGAATAGGTGGTGGGAAAAAGCACCGGAAAACAAATGCTGGGGCACGCTTAGTCATAAAGTTGGATGACGATGATTTAGGAGAGGCAACTTCTGCCACAGAAGCCTCATCAACACAACAGTTGATTGATGATTTGGAAGGTTGGGCATGCGATTCGTGCACATTTCTGAATACTGGCTCTACCACAACATGCCTAATGTGCAGTGAAGATGCTTCTGGCAGTTGGGAATGCGAAAAGTGTACATTTCTCAATAAGAAGCATGCTTCCACATGCCAAATATGTGAACACCGTAAATGAAGTCCTTGCACCTAAAAATAAATGGCTGCCCTGAGGATACTCTTGGCCGCAAGTTAGGTTTTGCATTATTCTACCTTACCGGCTTATCAGTCTTATGTTCTGCTTTTGGTCAATAGCTACCTAAAAGTTTCTTATTGCATCTGTTGGATGCATAGGCTTTGGGAGTAGTTTAGTTATTATACATATAAATGAGGTTCCTGGTAATTGTAGCGATACACTTTCTCCAGGTAGATAACAGCTCGTGTATCGTGTTATAACTTACTAGTAATTGCCAGTATTTTATTCCCTTTATCGTGAAGCCTTGGAACTGGTTCTTTGGATTATGTCTTTATTCTAATGCTGATGTGGCTTTGGATGCATTTATGGAATCTATAATTCTGCTTTGATGTCTTCTAGGTCTTTAGCACTTTTTATAGTCAGGAGGAGCTAAAAGAAAATTCTATTTTACCTGCAGAGGATGACCCATGTATCATAATGCTTAACTAAACTAAAACAATGAATCCTTGAACATGGGAGACAAGCAGATAATATGCCTACGGTCAAAAAATCTCTGCGCCTTGTGTAACGAACACTAGACCATGTATTCTGAAGCATATCAGTGAACTTGAAGATGTAGAAAATTTGAAAGGAAGATATGCTTAGCATAGATTTTCCGAGGGTGACTAGTATGCCCGACTTTTATCCACCCTGTAAATGTTTCTCAAAATTTTGCTATGATCCTTGTCCGCACATTTATTGGGTGCTCCATAAATTTTATTTTCTGATGAAGTGTGGCTTTATTGTCGATTCATATTAGTAGAAATAGACATTAGTAGTTGTAGTATTGCTCCTGTAGCTTCTTGTCCTTCAATTTTTGTTACTATCTGTTGCTGTTTGTACCTTGAATCTTGATTATGATATTGTTTTGTTGTAGTTTTCGTTTTGTTACTATCTGCTATTTTTGTTATATCTGTACTTCTGTTCTTTTTCGGGACTGCTTTGGACTATTTTTCCTTGAACTGAGGGCACACTTACGGGACTACACTAGTTATGTTGTTTTTGGAGTGTGGCTTGGGACTACACTAGTTATGTTGTTTTTGGAGTGTGGCTTTACCACTTTCCTTTGCTTAGTCCACATCAGGACCTCATCTATCCTAATTAGTGCAGTCAAGTGTTTATTGCAAAGTCCTCTTTCTAGTTGAACAACATTGTGCTTTGTGGGTATCATACCTTCTGCATAACGTCTAACCCTTCTCTACTTGATTTGTATTTCCTTTTGTGAATACAAGTGCTTCATCTACATGATGCTGTCAATGCCTAAACTGATAGGGAACACAACTTAGAGAAAAATTATTATGCAGCCTGTTCCAAAATGCCTTATTGATTTGAACTTATGACTTCAGAAATTAATTATAGCAAATCTCTGTAGTTAATTTTACCATTCGCGTGCCTAGAAACTTGTAATGATAATGCAGCTGAAAATTATCCATCATCTAATGATACTAAGGGCTTGTTTGGTTGTGGAACAAGTTATCCTAGGATGTTATCTCACCTTCAATGCTGTAAAAAAAAAAAAAAAAAAAAAGTACAACCCAGAACAAGTTATCCCGTGATTTTATCCCAACCAAATATGGGATAAACTCATACTAAAATTAATACCTGAATTAGTATTCCCTATCCTTGATACCAAATGATCACTAAAGGTTGCAAGTTGTGAGTCTAAATTCAAGCTCTTGGAATGGGATGAACATGTACCTACACAACAAGCACATATAAGCAGCACCTCTGTAAACAGATAACTCAATGATAAGCTTGGATGCATTATATTACTTTTGTTGATTCCATGATTTTTCAACATTTTCATTCCTAAGAATACAAAACAATATATGATACGAAGTTTTGCAAGGCCTATTACTTGCACTATATGAGAGCAAAAGAAGTATGGAAGACAAACAAATCATGGATAATGTGCAGTAACGCTGCTTCTGGCAGTTGATAATGTGAAAATATTCTTCTGTCAATAGCATGCTGCCACATGCCAAATTTGCGAGATCCGACAAGGAAAAGACTGCGGTTGAGCATGCAAACTATTTGGTGAAATGGGCGTAACTTTTTTATACGAAGCTTGGATTGATGAATCGGTTGCGGCATCAGAAACTAGATGAAGGGTTTTACTGTGATGTATAGTCACATCATAATCCTATAGATTAAGACATATGTTCATTAAAAATTGATGCTTGTGTGTACTCATTTGAAACTTTAGTCTGTTGTGCAGCTTTCTAACTTTGATTGGCTCGAGGGCTCTCCTTAGACAAAATAAGCAAATTTTAGAAGTTTGATATCAAAAATGACTATTAGCAAGTAGTAATCTATACTAGTATATTAAAAGCATGAAGCTTTTAGAAATGTTGTTTAAATTTTTTGTCATTCATTAAAAGATTTTGCTTTAGATAAAATCATCTTTTCACACTTTCCCTTTAATTATTATACTTTAATTTTAATTATATTAATTACTGCATATAATTTAAACCTTAAATTAATTCTAATAAATTATATGTGTAACATATTAGGCTCTTAATTGATATACTTTGCTAGAATCTGCGTGTAACTCTTGGTGGGTAACATGTAAAATATTAATTAATATCCACCCTAATTTAATTAGTTGTAGGTTTAGTGATGTTTTAAATATGGTAAAATTATTAATTAATATCATTTGGGTAGGTAATGCGTAAATTATTAATTACTATTTATCCGAACTAATCAGCATAAGTTTAGGGGTGTTCCAGATATGGTAAAAGTGTTTTTTTTTTAGTTAAACTTGGGTCATGGACCCGCTTTATTAATTAAACAGAGTAATTACATCAAGGCCCAAAATAGGAAATATTGTTAAGTCCAAGTACGGAATAAAAAAGGACAGCTAGAAAGCCTACAGATATAGTCAAAGAAATCCTACAAACGCGGGGTTTCCTTATCCTAGAAGCTCTGCCTCTTCGTCTCTTTAGTCGTCCTTTCCGATGTTCCTCTTGTTCTTGAATCAACAGTTCATTCTCCTTCATTTTTGGATGGTCAACTTTTTGCACATCAGACTTGAAGATGTCATCCTCAACTATGAAAGGTATAGTTCTTTCTCTTGCTCTCGTCTTTTTTCTGGCTTGACCATTTGCCTCCTTTGTGTAGGTGTTGTTTGCGGTAATAGTAAGGTTAATCGAAGAGGTTGGACCCCTTGATTACTATCGCATTCCTGTTCAGGTAGTACTTTACTGTAGCTCTTCTTGGTTTGAGTTTTCCTTGTTCCTTCGTCTGACTGTCGACCACTTTCCAGAATGGAGAGGAGAAGATGGTTGCTCACGAAGTTCTTGAAAAGGTGTCTGTTTCTGCATGTCCAGATCTCCGGGTCATGTCTCTTCCTTTTGCTGGATTGAATCACTTTTTGGAGCTGAAATAGATAGTCTTGTAGATAGTAGCACAGAAATGCTTTTGTTGATATGTTCTTTTGCTGCTCTGTATATGTTTCTCTGTAGCTGTGTTATCTGATCTGCAAATACTATCTTATGCATCCCTACTTGTTATGCCCTTCCCTGGTCATGTTCTCAATGTGGGGAGTTGGTACTTATCTGAATTTAAAATACTTCTTGCTTGTGAGAGCAATTGTCTGAACGAATGAAACTGTTGTATGCCCTCTATTTTATTGCTAGATTAGCCATATAGTCTGCTAATTGATTAGTCTCCCTGTATGCATGTGTAGACAGTAAAATTTTATTAATCAATTCATATTAAATATGGATTAAATTTTAAATTCTATGATACATTGATCAAGTCAAATTATTGGTTAATGAGTTTGGATTAATATTAAGTTAAAATTATATGTCTTAAATAAAATCCAAATTATATTTGGATCAGTCCATTAAGTTGACAAGACAAGCCCAACTCATGTTTTTCAAGCCCAAGGTCTTTTAAAATTAATTGAAGACCAAAATACCCCCAAAGCCTTAACTTACAACTATATAAAGGGGTCTTCATAAGACAAAAAAGAAGAAGAGGAGGAACAAGAAGAAGAGAATACATAGATAAGTTCTGCTCTTCAGTGGTGATCCGCAAGTCTTCTGCATACAAAGAAGTTTTGTCTCCAAGTTGTAAGCCGCAAGTTTTCATATTTCTGCGATTGTGATTAAAGTTTGGCTCCGCATTCTTAGTAAAATTTCAACAAGTATTTCTCCGATTCAAGAACAAAGCAAAGCTCTTGAGTTGATGATTGTGAGAAGAGTCAGAGGATTACATCTTTTTTTTAGATTTTTATAAAGATTGTAACCTTCGCATAAATTTATGATACAAATATTATTATTTCTTCTACTTTTCTTTTCTTGATTTATTATTTTTCAGGAACGAAACTTAGTCGCTTACAAATTGGCACGCCCAGTGGGACAATCTTTATCTCTCATCTCTTCTCTTTAAAAAAAATAAAATAAAAATTCAAGAATACTGAGACGACTTCCAAAAAGGTCAACTCAAAATCCGCTTCCGCAAAAATAATTATTGGATCCAAATTCTGATTCGTTTAAAGTTACAAGAAAATTATCGATATGATCGCAATAGACACCGACTTTAAATCCAATGTTTTTGAGGATATTGACTCCAAAAATTGAAAATTGTCATGAAAATTGTGGCCCAAATTAGGAGTAAAACTGAAATATTAGGACAACAAGTGCTTTAAGCGCCACCTAAATTATCTCTTGTTTATTATTTATCTTCTCCAAAAGAAGAGGTATCCTCTCCGTATGTTCTAGAAAAAGGAAAAGACATTGCTGAGGTAGTAGAAAGAGTGTTGGATCAACTAAGACTGTACAAGAATGACGTTATCAGTCTAATGATCTCTTCGTGCATGGAGATGATGATGTCTTAAGTGCAAGATCTGCTACGATCTTCCCTCATGTTATTTCTCAATCCAAGCTATATCCTAGCGATGTTTCGCACTATTCTCCATCCTCTATGGTGGTTCTGCAAGCGATGGTAATTGAAACTTTCACCATAAAAGAACCACTTGCGAATTTGATAAAAGCGGTTGAAGACCTGTCAAAATACATCAAAGGTCAAGACGCCCAAATAACTAAGTTGACAAATATGATAGAGAGTATGAAGGAGGGAGATTCCACTCGTTTATGTACGGAGCTTCATGAAACGCAAGAGGAAAGAGAATCTTTCACAAAACAAGAAACAACGGTCAAATAGTTTCAAGTGTCTACCAAAGGCCTAATTCCCGTTGACCAATTGAAAGACTTTATCATGGAGACTATCAAAGATAAGTCGGGGCCTATATCTAAATTCCAGTCACATATATAAAGTCGTATTCTCAAAGAATTGATAACCTAAAGATACGTGTCGGTTATCAACCTCCTAAGTTGTAGTAATTTAACGGACAAGGGAAATCTGAAACAACATGTAGCACACTTTGTCGAAACTTGCAATAATATTGGAACATATAGTAATCATCTTGTTAAGAAGTTTTTTCAATCACTCATAGGATTTGCTTTCGACTGGTACATAGATCTTGAACATGGTTCCATTGATAGCTGGGAGCAGATGGAGCAACAATTTCTTAAGCATTTTATAGTATAAGACGTGTCGTAAGCATGATAGAGCTTACCAATGTCCGCCAAAGGAATAATGAGCAAGTCATTGACTTCATTAATCATTGGAGGACCTTGAGCCTTAACTGCAAAGATTGCCTTAATGAAACTTCTGGGATCGAAATATGCATCCAAGATATGCATTGGGATCTCCGCTACATAATGCAAGGCATACAACCTAAAACATTTGAAGAACTAGCAACTTGTGCTCATGATATGGAATTGAGTATAGCCATAGATAGAGATAAAGGATTATTCTACTTTGAGCCTCACGAAGAAAATATGCATGATAGTGAGAATGAGGACAACCTTTCATCCAAAATTGAAATTGAAGAGTCTATGTAGATAGACATGTTCCTCGATGCATGAGCATAAAATGCATGTCATGAAGCTCATAAATTCGAGCTAAGTTTTCGAGTTGTGATGCTTCTAAAATTCGAGCAAAGTTCGACGAATTCGAACTAAGTCTCCATATCATGAAGTTCTTCAAGTTCAACCAAAATCTTTAAGCTTCAAAGCTCATCAAAGTCGAGCAAAGTCTTCAAGCCAAATGTTCCTTGACGCACAAGCTTAAAGTGCATGTCATGAAGCTCATCCAATTTGAGCTGTCTTTAGTTTTGAAGGTCCTCAAATTTGAGCTAATTCTTCAAGAGTGAAGCCATCAAATTCGAGCTACACATCAAATTTGAGCTAACTCTTCAAGCTACAAAAGCTCTATAAAATGAGTTAAATCTTTAAGTTATTACTCTTGGTCCGCATGAGTTTAAATTTGTATGACAAAAAATAAATTTATTAGGTTTAAAATCTCAAAATAAGTGGTCAAGGCAAATAAAAAAAACTCACATATTTTGCATTGAAGTGTAAAGTAAATATATTTTATTGCTTCAAAAAATTACAAGAGTATTTATACATCAACAATGATATGAAAAAAATAAATGTGTCACGCACCCTGTACAATAGGAAGAAAAAAATAAGATTGGACGCCAAAAGGTGACTTGCCAACTCATTTTAAATGTCTCTATCAAGTTTGCATCATCTCTTCATCGAACATCTTTACTTCAAATATTCTCATAGATCGATGCAATTATAAACGAGCCTCTATCTTCAATATGAGGGCTTATTTTGAAATCTGATTTGTGAAGTTGATGTATCAAGTAGTTGCTATCCAAAATTAGGACAAACTACACAAAAACCTCTTTCCTTCCAAAGCTGAAATCCAAGAGGAAGAGACACAAAGTGTAGTTTATCATCAAAGCCGCAACTACAGAGAAAGAGACACGAAGTGTAGTTTATCATCAAATCCGTAACTACAGAGAAAGAGGTACAAAATGTTATTCATCACCAAAGCCGCAATTACAGAGAAAGAGACATACAATGTGATTCATCGCTAAAGCCGCAACTACAGAGGAAGAAGCACACAATGTTGTTCATCACAAAGCCGCAACTACAGAGAAAGAGGCATATAATGCAGTTCATCGCTATTGACGCAACTCCAAAAAAAACAAAAGATGCACCAAGTGTGTTTGTCACCATCAAAGCCACAATTGCTTGAAAAATGCATTAAGTATGGCTCGTTGACAAAATCGCGACTACAAATCAAGATGTACCAAGTGGTTTCTCATAATTTTGGATTACCCTCATATTTTTTTGGTTTAATATTGAGAGTGTTTGCAGTCGATTATTAATCTATACAAAAAAATAAATAAAAGGAGTAATGCGTCTTACGGTGCCAATAGCACGAAGCTTCAAATCAACATGGTGAAAAGTATGGTATAAGCTTTAGTACATGATGACTATGGTCCTACTGCCTTAAAGATTTTGTATTTTTCTCCCTCCATGTGGATGATAGCAGAAGTCTCAATCAATACGGAAATCAATATGCGGCTTTTAGCAAAACACAAAGAAGTGAATTCATGAATGTCGTTCAAAGTCACACCAAAGTTGATTGTGTAGATAACTTTTCAAAATATCAATTTTGGTCTTTGTTAAGGAATTTGGCTTTAATCTTAGGAGATATTGTAGATATTGAAGTATATTTTCTATAGAATCAAGTCGTTCGCCATTCAGATGCTCGTACACCAAGATACGGACGCTTTGGTGAGACTCCATAAAGCTGTAAAAAAATCAGATCTGGAGACGCAAAATCAATTCCAGACAATTGAGAAGGATTTTTACATTAATCTTCAGATATGTTGTAGCTTTATGAGTCCAGTTTCTGAAAAATCAAACGGATCATGATTTTAATATTTCTACAACAAAACGTGAATTTCCTACCGCAAATGTGTTGCGTTAAAAAGAAAAGAAGGGATGAAAATTAGAAATAAATATTACCTAATGGAAATGGATCTGATCGAGCTTAGTGATGTCGCAAATTGACAATCAGCCTTCATGGAAAAATGGATATTTATAAATATCAAAAGTACATACATTATTTTCCTACAAATTATGAGAAATCCATAATTGAAATCAAATTATGGTTAATTTTCCTTGGAACCAAATTATGAAAAATTCCACAGGATTCAAGTTATGGAAAATTCGATAGGATTCAAATTATGAAAAATTTCATAGGAACCAAGTTATGAAAAATTCCCTAGTATTCAAGTTATGAAAAATTTCATAGGAACCAAGTTATGAAAAATTCCATAGGATTCAAGTTATGAAAAATTCCATAGCATTCAAGTTATGGAAAATTCCATATGATTCAAGTTATGGAAAATTACATAGAAATCAAGTTATGAAATACTTCATTAGAGTCAAATTACAGAAAATCTCTATTAAATCAACTATGAAAAATTTTGAAAAATTTCCTATAAAAAAAATATATTTGATTTATGAATACTTCAATCCTTGTCTTTAAAAGTTCGACAAGTCAAGCACCCTGACAAGACTTAAAGTAGGGGCATTTATAGACAATGAAATTTTATTGATCAATCCATATTAAATATGAATTAAATATTAAATTCATGATACATTGACCAAGTCAAGTTATTGGTTAATGAGGTTGGATTAATATTAAGTTAAAACTATATGTCTTAAATAAAATCCAAATTATATTTGGGTCAGTCCATTAAGTTGACAAGACAAGCCCAACTCATGTTTTGCAAGCGCAAGGTCTTCTAAAATTAATGGAAGACCAAAATACCCCCAAAACCCTAACTTACAATTATATAAAAGGGTATTCATAAGATAAAAAAGAAGAAGAGAAGGAACAAGAAGAAGAGAATACATAGAAAAGTTCTGCTCTTCAGTGGTGATCCGCAAGTCTTTCGTATACAAAGGAGTTTTGTCTTCAAGTTCTCATATTTCTGCGATCATGATTAAAGCTTGGCTCCGTATTCGTAGTGAAATTTCAACTAGTGTTTATTCGATTCAATAACAAAGCAAAGCTCTTGAGTTGATGATCGTGAGGAGAAGAATCAGAGGATTACATCTTTTCTTTAAATTTTTATAAAAATTGTAACCTTCGTATAAATTTATGATACAAATATTATTATTTTCTCTACTTTTCTTTTATTGATTTATTATTTTTCAAGAACGAAACTAAGTTGTTTATAACATGTTCGACCTAGATGTTTATCAATTCTGTTATAGTCATGCATTCTTCAATAATATGAATCGGTTCCCAAAGGATCCTCCAATCCTTCCTACGAATGTTCTTAAGACTAAGAGAGTCCATTTCAAGTCTAATGTTTTGATAGCCCTTCCTTTTGCAAAACTTGTGTGCCATCCAAACTGTTGTGGCCTCTGCAACCATACAAATAGTTGCCCTAATATTAGCAGATTCTGCATATACTAGGTCCCCATTGCAATCTCTGACACAGAATCCATAGGAGCTAATTCTTGGGTTCCCTTTGCTAGGTCCATCTATATTGCATTTGACCCATCTCTCATCTGGCTTATCTCATTTTACTGCCTTATATAGTAATTTGGGTCTAAACTTTTGAAAGAGATCAAAATAATCTACCCACTCTGTAGAAATGTTCATGTCTAGATAGGATGATCTTTAGCAATCAAATAGTCATTAGACAGTTCTTTTGCATCATGAAATATGTGGTCAGCTTTCTATGTCTTCTTGAATTCTATACTTGCAGAGCTCCCAAACCAAAATAGATGGAATAGCTTAAAGATTTTCTTGCCTCTCAGGTTTGTTGTGAAACTCTGCTATTCCTGAATCTTACTTGAGACAAGTTCTCCACACTGATTAAAACCTGTACATTGGACAAACTTGCCCCAAAGCTTTTGAGCTAATGGGGTTATTAGAAAAATGTGGTTTAGGCTCTCTACCCTACTACCCTCACAACAGCAGCACTTAGACACAATTGGAATGCCCATCCCTCTTGGAATATCATCAGTTGATATTCTTTTATACATGACTCTCCACAGGCAAAAATTGATCTTGTGACTCCACCTTATGACTCATCTTTCTCAGTATCTGATAAGATGGCTTAACTATGAATAAGCCCGTTGGACTGGCAGTCCACCATAGTATATCATTTGTGTCAGTGATAATTGGTTTGATATCCCTGGTGATATATGTAACCATCTCTTCCGACACCACATTTCTTACTTCAGACTCCAACCATCCTCTCTCATCTATCAGCTTTCTCACTTCAAATTCTTCTTCATCAGCCTTCTCCCCCTCAATAAAGAACAAGGCACAAAGACTGGTCCAGTTGTCAAGCCAAAAATTGAAAATTTTAGCTTTAAGTTGTGTAACGACCCCAAAAAGTGCCCGAAAATGTGCCTCGGAAGTGCCCGAAATCGTTATTTTCATATATCTAAAAGTTCAATTGTTATTTTGAAAATTCAACTTCATATTTTTATTTAAGGAGTCAAATTGAGTGGGAAATGGGTCTAACACGAATTTTAGAGCAACCATATCAAAATTTGAAAATTGCAAAGAACGCTATTTAGAAGGGTCAACTTTGAAGGGTATATCTCTTAGCACACAAAAAACTAGGCAGCCCACGACTAACAACTTAAAGCCCTTTGAATTATCTTACCAATGCACTTTGTTTCATCTCATTCCGAGTTCGGATGAAGGATTTATGTCCATTTTCATAGAACTCGTTTGTGCAGAAAATGCAAATTTCAGGAGGCGACGTGGACCAGTGTTATTTTGGCCCTTTTTTTTATTTCGGTCCAAGAATTTCATGTCTTGGGCCCAAGGGTTCTCATACGTGTTTTTACCTATACTTAGCCTTATTTCACCCTCATATCATCCTCAATATTCCCCAATATCCTCTCAAACACTTAGACTCATATTTCACCCTAAATTCAAGTCCCAAAACTCAAACAAATCTGAAGGATTTTTTCAAAGATTTCATTCAAGCTTCAAGTCTCCATTGTCAACCTTCATCAAGAGTTTCTCCAAAGCTAAGGTATGTGGTGTTGAACCATTAGGTCTTTTCACTCATGGTACCTAGGCTTTCTTTTTACTAATATTGCATAATTTGAAGTTGATTTTACATATGGGTCTTGTATATTGAGAATTTACTGTACATGATTTTAGTTCATAAAAGTATGGTTGGTTTAACATGTTTTGAACTTTAAATCTTGGATCTAATATTGTATTTGATGAGAGGTTTTGATGTGAATGTCTTGGGGGTGTGGCAAGGTATTGATTGATGGTTTTACTATAGAATATTTTATGATTTCATCTCTAAATTTCATGGTCTTTTACCCCAGTCACACACCCCCAAGTATTTGATAAAATGTCCGGCTAGGATTTCTTGTGGAATTGAAGGTCCAATGCATGTCTTATGAGTTGAATGGTATTGTGATGATTATATGATGATGAAATAATGATAGAATGATGATGAAATGATTGTATGCATATGATGTATAATGATGAGATAAAGTGAAGGTATATGATAACTTTATGATGATGAGAGTATGGTATTCATGAGTTGATTTCATGGAAAAGTAGCAATAGTGATGAAATCTAACCAAGGTGAGGGGTTGGTACCTTATTAACCAAAGTGAGGGGTTGGAACCTCATCAACCAAAGTGAGGAGTTGGTAACTCATTAGCCAAAGTAAGAGGTTGGTACCTCATTAACCAAGGTGAGGGGTTGGTACCTTATTAACCAAGGTGAGGGGTTGGTACCTCATTAACCAAGGTGAGGAGTTGGTACCTCATTAACCCAAGTGAGGGGTTGGTACCTCACACCAATATATGATGGTCTTTCTTATACACATGATATACCTTATGCAAGCATGAGTTATTTAAGCATGTTTTACTTAAGAATTGATCATACATGTCATATTGCTTTATGATACCTATTGTTTACCATTACGCATTTCGATTATGATTCCTATCTCGTGTTGCATTGCATCTCACATATTTAGTACATTCAAATATACTAACGCAGACTTTACGCCTACATGATGTTATCATGTGGGAACTAGAGCTCCAATTGGTCATCATTCTCCTCTACATGGCTAGTGGTATCCATTCAAGCTAATTGGTGAGTCCTCATGTCCGAAGGAAATGTCTATGTTCTTATGCTATATATTAAAGATTATCCTTCTCTTTTGGTATACTTTTACTATAAGGGTGAGCCCGGTTGCTTGTCTTGGTCCTTGTTAAGTCCTATGTTAGAGGTGTTGTTGGACAAGTTATGTATGATGCTTGAGCTTTGACTTACTTATGATATTCAAGCTATTTAAATATGAGTCTCTCTTATAGTCCCAATTCCCCTTATTTATGTTTCTTACATTATTTTGCATTGCTTCTGCGACCAAGGATGTGTAATGATATGCTATAAGGCTTGTTTGGGTTCCTTCAGGTTTTCCATTCGCCGGTTACATCTAGGCCCTAGGCTTGATCATGACAAAGATGGTATCAGAGCACTAGGTTGATAGATCCTCGGAAGTCCAACACACTGCGTCGATTAGAGTCCTATTCATTATTGTGAAGTGCGCCATGACTATGAATAGGAAGCTATAAGGCGTTTTAGGAAATGTTTCCCTTCTTCATGTACTAAGTCATGCTATAGAGTTGAGTGAAGTTTCCCTCTCCCAACGAATGTTCTTTGCTCTTTTAGTTGATCATGTCGCTTCAAGGAGAAAGGTTAGAAGGCTTTGATTTTGATAGATCTGAGTTTTAGTATATCTTCTCTATTCTTTTAGTTGATGGTGGGGATTCTTATATGCCCAAGTGGTTGTGTGGATCTTTGGTGTCTATTCTCTTGGTTGGGTATGTTGTTGCTAGAAAGTTCATAGGTGTTTATCCGAGTTTGTATTGCATTAGGTCTTGCTTTATGGCTTGTTGGAGTTGGTATGGTGGATTTTGATGTCATTATAGGGATAGAATGGTTGCATGCATGTTATGTCTTCATGAATGGTAGAACCCATAGAGGTAGCCCCGACTCCCTAATGAGCCTGTCTTTGAGTGGGAGGTTGTTAAATGGTAGCAAGAGAGGTAGTTCTATTTCATGCTCTAAGGTACAATTGGTCTCTAAGGGATTGCATTTTATCATCTTGTGAGAATCGGAGGTGTTGAACCTAAGTTGCTTTGTCTATAGAATTGTTGGTGATGGTGGATGAGGCTTTGAATGTCTTTTCCAATATTTTGAATTTTAGGGTAGCGTCCTTTGGTTTGACTAGTGTACCGGTTATGCCTATAAGTCTCATGAGTAAGATCTCCAGTCCTTACCCTAATAAGTTTATGGTGGGTTTGGTGGTGATAATGTGGTTCGTTCACTAATGAGGTAGTTCATGTGAATCATTTAACGGTAGTACCACGAGATCAAGGAAGAAGGTTGGGTGCTAGTAGGACAGATGGGAATTTTGGTGGAAAGAGGTTGCCTTCCTAGGTTGCATGGTGTCGGGTGATGGTATTAAGGTGGACTTTAGTAAGATAAAGGTGATTAGGTGTTAGCCTAGACCTTGACTTCCAAGTATTAGAAGCCTCTTGGGTTTAGTGGGCAATTACTGGGGATTGTGAGTAGTTTCTCTTCTATTGTTACTCTTATGACAGTTGACCCTAGGTAAGGCCATGTTGTGACCGACATTTTGAGTAGGGTGATTTGATAAGTCCGGGAGTTGCTATTTCTTGTGTTATCCCTTGGTGCTAGTAGGATTTATGTGTGGGTAGGTTTTATTCATAGGTTCCATTCACCCATGAAAGTAATAACCAACATATTTGTCTACTCACAAGTTCGGTTTATTCATGTAAAGTAATATTATAAGTAAGGTAATACTTTATCTTATAAATTTTTTTTTATAAATTTATATATTATTCTTATTATCATTTTTGTGAACGATATATTCTGGATAATCTTTCAATGATTCTGAAAATGACTTAATCAATAAAATTGTGTAAATTAAGACCTTAAGAAGATGCAATTCTTATTGAATAATAATATCATGCCCCGAGAGGGGACCTTTGACATGACTGGCACTCAAAGACTATTGCTAATCGCCAAGTGAACTACTTGATCTCGTCACATTCATTCAATCACAATCTAACAACAGACCAACTCAATAATCAAAGGCCAAAGGCTAACCAATCTATCAAATCAACTTAGTAAGGCTATTAAGAAAGAACAAGCCAAAAATAACATCCAATCACCAATCACTATCTAGTATATGAAGCCTCTAACTCTACTATCTAGACGGTGCTTATGACAGATTCATGGCTACCTGCCTTAGGCCAGGGTGGTACAGACTTGATTTTTACTTACTGTGGTGGCCATTACTTTGCAGTCTGTTCTTCTTAAGGTTGTCATGATTGTAGTACATTTGATCATTGGTCCCGAGAGTCCCCTACGTAGGGTTTTCTCTTCCACACAGGAGTTGTTAGGCCTTATCGGATATGTAGAGAGAAGAACCATAAAGCAGAGAGTGTCCCTAACATAAGGTAGCTAGACTGGCCAGAGATACCCTTCAGAGAATTTCTGGAGGTAATTCAGGTATTTAGGTTAAGGTCAACTATAACTCCTTCTACGCTTCTGCAAGTTAGACAAAAGATGAGGGTCCATGTATAGAACGTGATTGTGCGAATTCTTTTCTAGATCATTCCTTTCTTATATTACCTGATGTTGGGGTCCCCATACCCATATGTGCTTACTTGACTTGTTAAATTCATCGTATGAATGTTTTTTTATTTTTACCTAGACTTGTGTGTATCTTGGTGTTGTAAGTTGATTCCTTTCTTTTTAGTAGTGGATTGTCTAGACTTTGAATTTATGATTCCTATAATGATAGAATAATACTTGTACTTGTGCTTAATTCGCCTACCATGATTGATTTTTTATTTTAGCTTTTCGAGTGTGTTTAGTGTGGAAGGTTTTCTCTTGTTAGGGTTATTAGCTAGTGTGAGATTGCTGCCAAGAGGAGGGTGTGATAGGTGTAACCCTTAGGGTGTGTTAGCAGTTGGGACCCTTTTGATTGGGTAGTTAAACCTAGTAGGCTTAGAATTGGACTTAGCTTCATGTGATTCTCTTGATTTTAAGGTTTAGAGTGAGTGATTATAGGTGGCATTATGGGAAGATTATGTTGGCCCTGGTAGATTGCTTCCTTCCTTGTCGTGGTCTTTTCTTTGACTATTGTATTATGTTTCTTGTTCCTTTGGGTTTCCGAGTTCTTTCCTTTCAGGTGTTGTCGAAATGGTTATGGCTAGCTAGGATTTGGGAGTGTGACTCCTTTCGAATTTTTGTGCTAGTGATATGATTGGTTCTCTGTGTCGATGAAGGTAGTTTTAAAGGTCGAGGATAGTGAATTTGGAATTAGAATGGTAGTGTCCCGTGATTGTTTTAGGCTTCGTGGTTGTGGGTTACTTCTGGTTGTTTTTCACATTCCTAATTAGTAAATTGTAGATTGGAGTTGCTGGTTTTGAGAGATAAGTGTGAATTTAAATTTTTGCTCTGGGCAGGTTCCTTGTTTTGGATGTTGTTGTACTCCGGTATTCGGATGACGGGCATGATTCCTTCAGTGATGGTGTTGTTAAGTTTGGTAGGCAGGATCCAGACCGCATTAGAAATGGTTATGATAGATAAGGGTCGAAATAACACTTTGAATAAACAAGACATGATGGATTTGGGGGACTAATATAGGTATCTTGGGCGTTGAGGATATTTTGGTTCCTTTTATGGTTTTGCATTGCTGAATTTGGTGGTTATGGTATGGTTTTGTTTTCTTAGGTGATTCTGATAATTTTAGTTATTTTTGGTCCTATTGACTCTGAATAGGTGATAAGGAAGGAATTGGAGAAGTTATTGAAGTCTTGAAGGAAGTTTGGGGTGTTCTTTTAAGTTAGAGTTCCGTCCAGATGTTGTTCACTTCGTGAGGGTACCTGTGTGCCTGGTGGAGAACATGGAACCAACATCCTCATTTTTTCGTGCTTGAGACTATGATTGTCCTTGACTTTTGCTGATGAAAATCATTTTTAGGAAAGGATATTGTAATGACCCTCCAGGTCATTTTATCTACTCCTTGTTCTTTATAACATTTAGAGATTTTTTGTAGCGAACCCAAGTTATTTATGACTTGATGGAACTAATAGCTCAATTTTCTAGTCATTCATTGGGATTTCATGCCAGTTTTTATATTTTGGAGCTTCTAGAGTTTGAACAATTGACTTTGGTCAAAACTCCAGGAAGATGGCCCCAAAATGAAATTCTAATAGTTCCATTAGTTCCAGAAAGTTCAAATTAGGTTAGAAGCATACTCGACTCAATTTCAAAAGCCTTTGGCGTGAGTTTAGACCATTTAGCATTTTGGTTGTTGAAATTTGGTCAGAGTTGACTCTAGTCAACATTCTAGAAAATTACACTCGGATGGGAACTTTGATAGAGTGGTTAGCTCTAGAATGTTGTGTTTGGTTTAAAGCGACCTTTTGTTTGGCACTCGAGGCTTCTAAACTTGTTTTGAGACCCTCGGTGGATTTTGATTAAAAATAGCCTTAAGAGTGGGACCTACTTTCAGTCGTAATGACCTCCGATGGAAATTCTGATTATGCCATTGAGTCTGAAATATCAAATTCGATGGGTAGCACACTTTATTTGCACGCACGAGGTTCTGAATAAATTCCAAGTATCCCATCAAAAATTTTAAAATTGGCAAATGTAATACCTCGAAGGTCATTTTTTGCATTTTCAACTAAATTACCATTTTGCCTTTCTCGAAAGTTGTCTTCGATCATTTTTGGACAAGTCTAAAATTCGAATTTTGAAAATCTTGTAAAAAGTTGGAGTTTTGCAAAAGAAAGAATATTGAAAGGCTTAAAGTTGGAAATTTTGAGTTTTAAGGTCACTTTGAGTTTCGAGTGTTGGAATTTGATTCTTTCAATTCCATCCGTTCCGAAATGTTGAATCCGGTTTAGAAGAACTTCCAGAATTGAATTCGGATTTCAATAGAAGATTTTAGGCTCAAAGTTGCATTTTCAGTGCATCTTAAATCACAAGTTTGACCTCAGTCAACATTTGGAGTTAGGGAGCTCGTATCGAAATTCCGTCGGTTCTAGTGGTTCTAGGCGGAGAAAACTAATGCTAGAAACAGCTTCGTTGTAATTTTTAGAGCTTCTGAAAATATTTTGAGTTTTTGAGTCTGAAACTAGTTTAGATGATCTTTCTCGTGCTCAGGACTACGGGGGTGCCGAATTCGAATTCTGATGGTTCTGTTGAGTCCTGATCATAGTTTCTGGTAGGGTTCTAAGTTTGGTTTGTATTCACGATATTCCAAGGGAATTCTCGAGGGTCCAGTTCCTGTTTTTGAATGGTTGAGTTTGCTGGTGCATGGGTGTTTCTGGTGCAATTAGCACCCTTCTCCATGTTCATGTAGACCACTGGACATTCATGGAGTGTGAAGACATTTGACCTCTGCATTCGTGGAGCTAGGGCCCGCGTTCATGGACTATTGAGACTCCTTTGTCTCTGCGTTCGTGGATATGGCTCCGCATTCGCGGAGTACATTAAATGCTTGAACAGTGTTGTCTTTTAAAAGACGTGACTTAACCTTTTTCCACCATTTTCAACTCTCCAAGCTTCGTTTTAAAGGGGGATTTTGAGGTTTTTCAAGATAATTTGACTGGGTAACTATTTTCTCACCTATTTCATCGATTCACATTGATTAATGGTAATCTTAACTTCTTATTCTGGGATTTTAATGGTGCAAATTGGAGATATCATGGACTTTGATTTTCAAACTTTAATTGTTGAGTTCTACCTCATCTTAGATCCATTTTTTAAACTGTTTTCACCATTGAACTCCTTATCATCTTAGGAACATTTTCATGTATTAATTTTTTGATTTCGGTTATATTTTCAACCAAGGATGTACAAATGATATGCTAAGAGGCTTGTTTGGGTTTTCTTCGGATTTTTCATTCGCCATGTCACATCTAGACCTAGGCTTGGATCGTGGTAGAAGTACATCGCAGAATTTATGCCTAAGTGTCTAAATTGTCAGCAAGTTAAGTATGAGCACCAGAGGCCTAGAGATTCAATGTAGAGGATGCCCACTCCTAAGTGGAAGTGGGAAGTGGGAATGTACTACCATGGATTTTCTAACTAGATTGCACGTGGCATTGGTAAGTTTGATTCAGTTTGGGTAACTGTGGATAGATTGACCAAATCGGCTCATTTAGCTAGGGTCTATATCTAAGAGATTGTTAGATTGCATGGGTTGCTTATCTCTATTATGTCAGATCGGGGTTTAGTGTTCACTTCTTCCTTCTGGAAGGCCTTACAACTTAGGTTAGGTACCGAATTATATTTGATTTCAGTCTTCCATCCCCAGAGTGATGGATAGTCTGATAGGACGATACATGTGATAGAGGATAGGCTTTGGGCTTGCATGATAAACTTTGCTGCTCGTTGGGATCAACATCTACCCTTGGTGGAGTTTGCTTACAACAACAATTAACACTATAGCATCCAGATGGCAGAGTTCAAGGCATTGTACAGTTAGAGATGTTGATCTTTTATTGGGTGGTTCGATTCTATTTTAGAGGGTGACTTAGTTGTTGACTTGCTTAGAGATGATATGGAGAGGGTTCGCCTGATTCAAAGCCAATTATTAATAGCTCAGAGTTGTCAGAAGAGTTATGTTAATATGGACGATTTAGCCTTTAGAATTTATAATGGTGACCAGGTGTGGCCGGAGGTATCACTCATGCAAGGGGTGATGATATTTGAGAAAAAAGGCAAGCTCATCTTGAGGTTCATTGGCCCATTTAAGATTCTGAGGAGAGTGGGTGAGGTGGCTAATGAGTTGGCTTGCCACCCAGACTGAAACACCCCTCGTGTGCTTCGGAATGCCCCATAATCGTAATTTTCATATACCTCAAAATCCGTGCATGATTTCAAAAATCTGACTTCATATTCAAGATCAAGGAAAAAATTGAGAGGGAAATGGGTATAACCCGGATTTTAGAAGTGTCACGCCCAAAGTCCCGTTAAGGCGGACTGGCACATGTTGCCTATAAGGCTTGACAGAACCAACTGTATGCGCTTTACATAAATATTATGAGGTGTTTCTACAGTCAACATGCTTTCAAGAAAGTAAATAGCAATAACAAACCAAAAGGAAATGCATATGACTAGGCCATTGGGGCCACGTTTTCTAAAGTACGGGACATGACCACACTTTAATTTACATAGTCTACAAAGTCTCTAGATAAGAAAAAGTATCTGATAAGGGTCTGGACAAGCCCAGCCTCGACTAACTATACAATACAAAAATATAAGCTCTAGACACACAAAGCTCCGAAGCAAACTGGAGCTTGGTGACAACAGCTGGATATCAGTACTCCTACTAGAATTAGAACTTGTACCTGCAGTATGAAATACAGGTCCCCCATAAGGGACGTCAGTACGAGATAATGTACTGAATATGTAAGGCAGGAAATATTGTATATGAAATGACAACTCAAATAAAACTATGCAGTAGTGTAGGATAAGAGACTACCTTTAGTTGTACTGTGGGATCTTGTACTTTATGTTCTTTTTATTACTTTACCTTTACTGTGTAATCTGTGCACAACATGTAATACAAATGACCAGCTGATCAGTGGTAAATCTATATCGGGATCGGCCTTGGCTAGGCTTTTTCTTTCACCCATTGGGCTACCCCCCGTGATAGGATCGACCCTGGCTAGGTGCTTCTTCCACCCCTCGGGTTACCACCCATCAATAAGCAATATACTTTACCTTTCAATTATATTTGAGATGATTCTTTTGGTGGTCATAATATTGGAGCTATATGACTATAGTAAGCATGTGACATGTTAATAATCATACAAGACAATGTGACAGTGTAAAGAGTACGTTACACAAATAATGAAATGCATATGACACGAAACAACTCGTGAACTTTATTTAGGAACAAGAACCCATGTGTCTTGGTATCCAAGTATGTATACAGATTTGAAGGTGAATATGTATGGGAGCATATGAACATGTGAAAGAGTGGAGACACGGTTAATATTTGTGTCAGAGTTGGTAAGTGCCTTTATGTGCCAATGAGGGATCTATATTTCATGTCAAATAATACAAAATTAAGTATCCTTACATACCTCGTTGTATGACCTCGTTATTAGCTCAGTGTGATTGCTTTTCCCCCCAAATATTTATATACAATATATTAGGTAATAAGACTAGTAATAGCAGCAAAGAAATACTTCTTGGCAGCCCAATATCATAAAAACTAATACCCGGGCAGCAAGCTTATAATTAGCGACCCAAAGACATTTCTTCAACCTTTTCACTTATAATCATATTTTCTAACAACCATTCTTATGTACATGTCATATATATCTTGTTATAGACCCTTAATAGTGTTACAACAGTTCAGAAGGTACAAGACATAGCAATCCTGCACAACACACAAATAGGCAACATCACATTCGTATTCTCGCTAAATTTCGACGTCAACAATCCCAAACATGTTTCAACTTTACCCAAACTGTATCCAATATTTTTTCACATAAAACCAGTCCTACAATAGTCCACAAATAGTTCCAAATTAGGTGAAGGTCGTGAAACAACAATTTTCAATTATCAGTGGACAAGTTTATTTTAAGAGTACAATTAAGATATCCTACAATAAGTCATCTTTAAGGACTATAACAGTGGTGAAGCAGCCTGGTTACATTACTATTAAACCAACCCTTGTTAAAGACATAAGTCTTACTTCATATGTAGCTTACCAAGATGAGAAAAACCTCTTAATTAACAAGACAAGTGTACAACAATCCTTAGAATACATGTTGTCTGAAATTTCCAGCACATGTATAATTAGCTTATTTTTTTGGTTTTTATAAACAAACCATACTAAGTGCATAAGTAGCTTTACTTACCTTTAAACTCAAGGTTTAGAGCTTCTTTAGGAATCCTTGTAAAGTTGTGAGGGCTATTTTTCACACTTTGAAAGAGAGCAAAGAATAACCAAGAAAAGCAGATTTATTTTTTGTCCAAGTTGAAATGACTTTAAGGGGCTGTCTTCATCTCTTTTTAAAAGACCTCTTGGCCGACTTACTTTTGATTTCTTAGCCTTAATATATTAATTTGGTGATGCAGCTTCTTTCTACTTTCACTTGGGCCTTAAGGGGCTCCAACTTGATAGGCCTTTGCTGCCCATTCTTCTAATTTTCTTCACTTAGTTTGGGCTCAAATCAACAAGTGAATTGCGAATGTACTTGGACCCTTTTTATTATTCATCTTGGGATGTAAATATTGTCCATTTACGATGCTAAACTGTGGGCTTAAGTCACACCCTTATTCCAGAATTTATTCAATATCGGACATGGACAAATTCGATGTCGGGCCTCGTCTCCGAATAGCTAGCAAGTTTAAGCTAAGCAAGTAGGTGACTCACTTGCTATCATCCTAAGTCCTGCAGGAACCTCAATTTTCTCACTTTTTTTAAGGCTGCAATCTTCTCAATTTGACATAAAATTTGTATACACTCGATCCTCTTAAGCATTAGACGCACATATTGCCCTCTAACATGAGATTCAAGCACTTTTAAAAATGGACGCTAATTTGACCAAATCATATCATGTTTTATTTGTATAGAACTAGTACATGTAAGATATGGGGTGTTACATTTTCCACCCTTAGGAACATTCATCCTCGAATGTTAGCACAATTGGATAGCTTAACCAAGTTTAAACCTTTAGTTAAACAAACTTTTGACAACACACTAAGTATTCAATCACACGTACCTATTAGTGTCCTAACTCTACATGTTGGACTTCCCATTTAGCTTCAAATAAGTAAGGGTATTTTGATTTCATCGTGTCCACAGCCTCCCATATTATCTCTTCTGCTTGCTGGTTTCTCTAGAGTACTTTTATTGAAACTATTTCTTTATTCCTTAGCTTTTTAACTTTGCGATCTAGAATATCAATAGGTACCTCTTCATAGGTGAGATCTTCTGTAACTTGCACATCTTCAATAGGAGTGATACGGGATGGGTGACCTATGCATTTTCAAAGCATTGAGACATAAAAAATTGGATGAACCATTGAAAGCTCTTGGGGTAGCTCTAGCTCTAATTCATATGCAACCTGCCCAAACTTCTTAATAATTTTATATGGCCCTATGTAACGTGGGCTCAGTTTTTCTTTCTTACCAAACCTCATAACCCCTTTCATTAGAGATACCTTTAAGAATACCCAATCTCCTACTACTTTGGGTTGTTTCTAGCCACTGCTGCATTACCCTAACTTTTTCCATGGCTTGTTGTACTAGATCTGGCCCAAGCAAGGTAGTTTCATCCACTTCAAACCATCCAATTGGCGACCTACATTTCCTTCCATATAAAGCTTCATAAGGTGCCATCTTGATACTTGAGTGGTAGCTATTATTATAGGAAAATTCAATTAGTGGCAAATGGTCCACCCAACTACCTTTAAAGTCCAATGCACAAGCTCGCAACATATTTTCAAGTGTTTGGATAGTGCACTCAGCTTGTCCATTTGTCTGAGGGTGGAATGTTGTACTCAAATTTGCTTTTGTCCCTAAACTCCTTTGGAAGGACTTCCAAAACTTTGTAGTGAATTGAGCCCCCTGATCAGATATAATGGAGATTAAGACCCCATGTAGCCTGACTATCTCTTTGAGGTATAGCTTAGCATACTCTTCAGCTGTATAATCACTCCTAACTAGTAAGAAGTGTGCTGACTTTGTGAGTCTGTCAACTATTACCCATATGGAGTCAAACATCTGAAATGAGCGAGGCAACCTGATAATAAAATCCATATTGATCATATCCCACTTCCATGTTGGAAGTTCTATACATTGCATATAACCTCCTGGCTTTTGGTGTTCTACTTTCACTTGTTGGTAATTTGGACATTGAGCCACAAATTCTGCAAGGTCCTTTTTCATGCCTCCCCACCAAAACATTCCCTTCAGGTCATGAGACATCTTAGTTGATCCTAGATGGATGGAATATCTGGAATGATGGGCTTCTTCTGTTATCCTCTTTCTTAATCCATTAATATCAGGCACACATAATCAATTTTGGAAATAAAGTACTCTATTTTGTGTAAGGTCAAAGCCCTTTATCGTACCCTGACTCATTATTTCCTTAAGTTGTTGTAGAACAGGATCCCTGAGCTATTTTTCTTTCACCTCCATTACTAATGAAGATGCTGCTGCATTATGTACAATAACCCCTTCCTTTGGAGTTTCAAGAAGGCGAACTCCCAAACTTGCTAGTTGATGTAGATCCTTAGCCACTCCTTGACTTACTACAGCTTGATCATTATTATTCATGATTGCCTTACAACTCAGAGCATCGGCCACCACATTTGCCTTCCCCGGATGGCATAGTATATCAACGTCATAATCCTTTATTAGCTCTAGCTATCTCCGCTGTCTTAAATTTAGGTCTTTCTGCTTAAAATGTACTGCAAACACTTATGATCAGTATATATGTCAACATGAACCCCATACAAATAGTGGTGCCATATTTTAAGAGCAAACACAACCGCTACTAGCTCAAGATCATGTGTTGGGTAGTTTTTCTCATGTGGTCGTAGTTGTCTAGATGCATAAGCAATTACCCGACCATGCTGTGTTGGTGAACACCCTAAGCCAACTCCTGAAGCATCACAATACACTGTGCATACCCCTCGATGCCTTCTAGAAGTATTAGCACAGGTGCAGAAGTTAGTCTGCTTTTTAACTCTTGGAAGCTCCTTTCACATGCATCATTCCATTGGAACTTGGTTTCCTTATATGTCAACTTTGTTAGAGGTGCAGAAATAGAAGAAAAATCTTCAAAAGAACCTCCGGTAATAACCTGTCAACCCTAGGAAGCTCCGAACTTTTGGTGGTTTTATTGGCCTTGGCCAATCTTTCAGCCTCTATCTTTTGTGAATCAACCCTTATTCCCTCAGCAGATACAATATGACCCAAGAATGCAACTGATTTTAGCCAAAATTCATATTTAGAAAATTTGGCATACAACTATCAATCACGAAGAACCTGTAACACTTGTTGTAAGTGATTTGTATGGTCCTCTTCTGATCTTGAACATACCAAAATGTCATCTGTAAATACTATCACGAACACATCCAAGAATGGCTTGAATACCCTATTCATCAGATCTATAAAAACTACTGGTGCATTCGCTAGCCTAAATGACATAATAAGAAATTCAAAGTGACCATAACGTGTTCTGAAAGCAGTCTTAGGTATATCTTTCTCCTTCACCCTTACTTTTTGATACCTTGATCTCAAATCAATTTTTGAAAAGCATTGGGCACCCTGTAACTGATCAAATAAATCATCAATCCTAGGGAGGGGATATTTATTCTTAATTTTCACCCTATTCAATTGTCAATAGTCGATACACATTCTCAAGATTCCATCCTTTTTATGTACAAATAACACTGGCGCACCCTAAGGGGACACATTAGGTCTTATAAAATCCTTCTCCAATAAGTCTTTTAACTGCTCTTTTAATTCACGCAATTATGCTGGGGCCATTCAATATGGAGGAATGGAAATAGGTTGAGTACCCGGAAGTAAGTCAATACCAAAATCTACTTCTCGTTCTGGAGGTAAGGCTGGAAGTTCTTTAGAGAACACATCAACAAATTCATTCACCACTGGAACTGATTGAAGAGTTGGCAATAATACCCCCATATCCCTTACTCTAACTAAATGACATAAATACCCCTTAGATATCATCTTTCTTGCTTCAAAATAAGAGATAAACTTACCTTTGGGCGCCCCAATATCGCCTTCCCATTCAAGAACTGCCTCATCTGGAAAGTAGAAGTACACTCTCTTAGTTCAGCAATCCATGGTGGCATAGCAAGAAGACCAATCCATACCCATTATAACATCGAATTCTACCATTTCTAGCTCAATAAGTTCAGCTAATGTGTCACGGTCACAAATAGTTACTATACGTTCATAATAAATCCTTATAGCCATAATAGATTCACTGGTTGGTGTAGTCACTTCAAATGGTTTGTTCAATAATTTGGGTATTCTCTTAAGCTTCCCAGCAACTAGTGGAGTAATGTATGATAGTGTAGAACCAGGGTCAATTAGTGCCTCTTTCCCTCCAGGTAGTCGGAGGTGTATCTATATCCTTAGATTGCTTCCAAACTTCATACCACAATATACCCATACCCTTCAACCTATATACTGCTAACTCGACAGCTTTTGTACAACTCACATGCATAACATCTAAAGTGCATTGAATCTGATCAATAAGGTCTTGTAGATCTTCATTAGGATTTAACCCAGTGAAGGAAGGAGGGTCCAAATTAAGGAAGTCATGTATCCTTGTGTTAGCTGCCCTATTCGCACCACCTGCACCTACATCTGGACCTTCGTGTCTTTGACCTTGGCCAGCAACTATACGAGTCAATAGTTGGACTACATTTCTGCATGCAGGTGGTTTTGGGGAATTTCACTACTTCCAGGTTCATCTGGAGCTGGAGAAGTTGGAGATATCTGTGATAGAGACTCATCTTGAGCCTCATTTCGTAGTTTCACCTGACTGGGTATACCAACCACCACTTCTACTTCCTTCCTTTTACCTTTGTTTTTCCTGGTTCTAAACATACTTGTTGTTCAAAATAATTTAGAGTTCAGACACAATCCACCTATTACACTTGGCTCTATGGCACGATCTAAACAATGAAAAGGAAGTAACAACTCCTAAAATAAATGCCACGTAGCCTACTGCTAATAAATGTGGTGCACAACACATCGATAAACAACACTCTACATAGACACGGCTTTGTAGACTCCCTAGGATGACCCGCGCTGATACCATTTTTGTCACGCCCAAAGTCCCTAAGGTGGATTGGCACCCGTTGTTGATAAGGTTCGACAGAACCAACTTGTATCCATGCGCTTTCCATACATATTATAAGGGGTTTCTATATTCAACATGCTTTCAAGAAATTAAACAGTAATAACAAGCCAAAAGGAAATGCATATGACTAGGTCGTTGGGGCCACATTTTCTAAAGTACGAGACACGACCACACTTTAATTTACATAGTCTACAAAGCCTCTAGATAAGGAAAAGTATCTGATAAGGGTCGGGATAGGCCCCGCCTCGACTAACTATACAGTACAAAAACATAAGCTCTAGACACACAAAGCTCCGAAGCAACCTGGAGTTTGGTAACAGCAGTTGGATATCCTGTACTCCTATTGGAACTAGCACTTGTACTTGCAGCATGAAATGCAGGTCCCCCGTAAGGGACGTCAGTACGAGATAATGTGTTGAATATGTAAGGCAGGAAATATTATATATGAAGTGACAACTCAAATGAAACGATGCACTAGTGTAGGATAAGAGACCACCTTTAGTTGTACTGTGGGATCATGTACTTTATGTTCTTTTTATTACTTTACTTTTACTTTATAATCTATGCACAACATGTAATACAAATGACCAGCTGATCAATGGTAAATCTATATCAAGATAGGCCTTGGCTAGGTTTTTCCTTTCACCCCTTGGGCTACCCCTCGTGATAGGATCGACCCTGGTGGGTGGTTCTTCCACCACTCGGGTTACTGCCCATCAATAAGTAATATAATTTACCTTTCAATTATATTTGAGATGATTCTTTTGGTGGTCATAATATTGGAGCTGTAAAATTGTAGATATAGCATGTGACATGTAAATAATCATACAAGATAATATGACAATGTAAAGGGTACGTTACACAAATAATGAAATTCGTATGAGATGAAATAACTCGTGAACTTTATTTAGGAAAAAGAACCCGTGTGTCTTGGTATCTAGGTATGTATATAGATTTGAAGGTGACTATGTATGGGAGCATATGAACATGTGAAAGAGTGGAGACAGGTTAGTAGTTGTGTCGAAGTTGGTAAGTGCCTTTATGTGCCAAGGAGGGATCTATGTTTCATGCCAAATAATACGAAATCAAGTAGCCTTACATACCTCATTGTATGACCTCGTTATTACCTCGGTGTGACCGTTTTTCCCTCCCAAATATTTATCTACAATATATTAGGCAATAAGACTAGTATTAGCAGCAAAGAAACGCTTCTTGGCAGCACAATATTATAAAAACTAACACTCGTGCAACAAGCTTATAATTAGCGACCCAAAGACATTCCTTCAACCTTTTCACTTATAATCATATTTTCTAACAATCATTCTTATGTACATGTCATATAAATCTTGTTTTAGACCCTTAACAGTCTTACAACAATTCACAAGGTACAAGATATAACAATCCTGCACAACACACAAATAGGCAGCATCATATTCGTATTCTCGCTAATTTCGACGTCAATAATCCCGAACCTGTTTCAACTTTACCTAAATTGTATCGAATGTTTTTTCACATAAAACCAATCTTACAATAGTCCACAAATAGTCCCAAATTAGGTAAAGGTCGTGAAACAACAATTTTCAATTATCACTCCACAAGTTTCTTTTAAGAGTACAATTAAGATATCCTACAATAAGTCATCTTTGCGGACTGTAACAGTGGTGAAGCAGCTTGGTTACATTACTATCACGCCAACCTTTGTTAAAGACATAAGTCTTACTTCATAATATAACCAACCAAGAAGAGAAAAGCCTCTTAATTAACAAGAAAAGTGTACAATAACCCTTAGGATACATACTGTCCAAAATTTCAAGCACATGTATAATTAGCTTATTTCTCTGGTTTTTATAAACAAACCATACTAAGTGCATAAGTAGCTTTACTTACCTTTAAACTCAAGGTTTATAGCTTCTTTAGGAATCTTTGTAAGGTTGTAAGGGCTGTTTTTCACACTTTGAAAGAGAGCAAAGAATAACCAAGAAAAGCAGATTTTCTTTGTCCAAGTTGAAATGGCTTTAGAGGACTATCTTCATCCCTTTTTAAAAGACCTCTTGGCCAACTTACTTTTGATTTCTTAGCATTAATATATTAAGTTAGTGATGCAGTTTCTTGCTCCTTTCACTTGGGCCTTAAGGGGCTCCAACTTGATAGGCCTTTGCTGCCCATTCTTCTAATTTTCTTCACTTAGTTTGGGCCCAAATCATCAAGTGAATTGTGAATGTACTTGGACCCTTTTTATTATTCATCTTGGGCTGTAAATATTGTCCATTTATGATACTAAAATGTGGGCTCAAGTCACACCCTTATCCCGGACTTTATTCATTATCGGACTTGGACAAATTCGATGTTGGGCCTCGTCTCCGTCTAGCTAGCAAGTTTAAGCTAAGCAAGTAGGTGACTCACCTGCTAGCTTCCTAAGTCCTGCAAACACCTCAATTTTCTCACTTTGTTTAAATCCACGATCTCCTCAATTTGACATAAAACTTGTATACACTCGATCCTCTTAAGTGTTAGATGCACATATCACCCTTTAACATGGATTTAAGCACTTTTAAAAATGGGCATTAATTTGACCAAATCATATCATGTTTCATTTGCATAGAACTAGTACATGTAAGATGTGGGGTGTTACAAGAAGATCCGTAGCGAAAAATAATTTTTGCTAATTTTCTATTTTCAGTGTCTGTCCACGCCTAGGCCACGACGCGCCTGGGGCGTAGACTAGTGTTGTTTGAACTCCGAGTCTGGTCCACGTCGCATCTGGGGCGTGTACCAGTATAATATTTCCTTGATTTTCTTATTTCGTCCAAGGGCATTGGGGTAATAGCCCTATGCCCATTTAAACGTGAAATCTACTTAGCCATTTTTCAACTCTATAGCTCACAAAACCCTTACTAAAACCTCTTCAAGACTCTATCAAATTTGTCATTCAATTCAAGGATTTCAAACTCAATTTTGGAACTCTAGAACCCATCTCAAGCTTCAAGTCTCCTTCAAGTTCACCTCAAGAAATTCAAGGTTTAAGGTATGTGGGTCTTCATCCATGGGTCCTTTTACCCATAGAGCCCAACCTTCTATTTTTATAAAAATTGCATGATTTCAAGTTATATTACCTATGAGTATCTCTTATTATGAAATATGAACATAGATTATGTTGGGGTCTTACTAAGTATTGATTGATTATGCATGAATATCTATTTTAAGCTTATTCCATGAATTGGTTTTGTCTATTGAAACTCTGCATGATTCGAGCTATGAAACTATGAACTATTATGAGCTTTTGTAATGGATTTCAAGATACCCTAAATGAAGGTTTTACTACAATATTAGTGGACTAATTTGCATAGAGTTTACTCATCTTGTTTTACTCTTGAACTGCATGATTTTGAACAGGTATCATGAACTCACCATGTGTTTGATAAACTTACATGGCAAGAATTCTCAAGTTATTGATGAACTATTATATGATTTAAGAGTCAAGCGGCTTCAAGATGATAAAGGGCTTTCAATCATGTATTGAATTCATGAAAAGTATCTATGATTTTACAAGTATCAAGTTGAGCCCTATTTCAAGATTTTTACCTCTTGTGAGTCATTCATATTAAAGCAAAGATTCATGTAGATTATGATCCGCTCTCATGTTCAAGTTAGGCTCAGTAGTAGAGATCAAGCATATTTATGAGCTACTCATGTCAAGTTATCATGTCTCTTATAAGTTACTCATGATGTTATTAAAATATAATTATTTCAAGTATTTCATGGGATTTGCCTTAACATCGATTGAGGCTTAAGATGGGGGATCGACTCAAGAGGTCCTTATATAAAGTCTTTAGTCTCTAAACTATGTGTCACCACAGGATTATGAATATTACCTTTGCTATACTAGTGGATCCATCTAGTTTACGTTATCATGTTTGATTTACCAAGGCAAGTAGACCACACTTCGTCGACGGGGTATCATGTTCGGTCACCTATACCGAGGGGGTGTCATGCTTTGAAGTCTAAGTTGTAGCTACTTGGTCTATGTCGGTTGAGGTCTCTTTCCACATATGTATTATATATTATGCAAGTTGAATGTCTTACAAACATGTTTTATTAGAAGCATTGATCATGCATGTCATATTGAGATTATATATCCATTGATTATGATTATGCATTTTGATTATATTGGCTTATATCTTTGTTGCATTGTACCCCACATACTTAGTACATTTGAGTGTACTAACGCATACTCTATGCCTACATGATATCACCATGTAGGGACCAGAGTTCCTTTTGATCATCCTCCTCCACGTGGCTAGCTTAGTACTTTGAAGAAAGCTTTGGTGAGTCCTCAACTCCGAGGATAATATCTAAGTTACTCTTGTTACGTTGAGACTTCTTTATGTTGAACACTTGTTATCACGAGGGTGAACCCAAGAAGTGTCTTGGCCCCCGCTATATTCGAAGTTAGAGGTGTCGTCAGATACTATGAGCTTGACTCTTTTTATATTTTTATGATTATCAAAGACTTCCCTTAGTCCCGCTTTCCCTTTTCATTAATTGACTCTTATTTATTGCTTAGTTCTGCTTCCACAACCAAAGATGTGTGCAGTTACAATCAAGAGGCTTGTTTGAGTTGTCTTCAGACTTCTTATTTGTCGTATCACGTCTAGACCCTAGGCTTGGGTCGTGACATAAACTATCAGCGATTCATCTTATTTTGCATGCTTCACAGATACTTACTGGATAAGTTCTATGTGGTTTCTTATGATTCAATAGAGTTAGGTCTGGATTTGACATATAATGAAGAGGCAGTGGCTATACTTGATAGGCAGGTTAGGAGATTTAGGACTAAGGAGATCGCTTTAGTGAAGGTTTAGTGGCATTATCAGCCTGTTGAAGAGGCGACTTGAGAGACGAAGTAAGATATGCGCACTTGATATCCCCGTCTTTTTGAGACTCCAGGTATTTTCTTTTTCCTTATGTTCAAAGATAAACATGATTTTTAGTGGTGAGTGATGTAATGACCTTAATAGCCTTTTTGAAAAGTTCTTAGAGAATTACTATATTGCCTTTTCCCCTAGTGGCCCCGAGGCTTAAGTAGTCTGTTGTGAGGTTGGTTTTGGCACTTCGTTCAAAAGTTGAAAATGTATAGTTTTTTTAATTATGAAGGCTGAAGTGTCTAAAAGTGAATTTTGGTATAATTTGGAGTTTT
Source organism: Solanum clarkiae (assembly GCA_011800125.2). Classification (NCBI taxonomy): domain Eukaryota; kingdom Viridiplantae; phylum Streptophyta; class Magnoliopsida; order Solanales; family Solanaceae; genus Solanum; species Solanum clarkiae. The sequence goes on from JAABOM020000001.1 coordinate 9,909,019, forward strand.
ATGTCTTCGATTGAAATTCTGACAATTTTGGAATGTCAAAATTATTTTAGAAGCACCTTCATATTCAGATTTGAGGTTATTTTGTGGATTTGAGATTCGTAGTTGGAGGTTTAATTGAAAATCAGAAAATATTTGACTTTGGTCAACATTTTAAATTATGACACTCGTATTAGATTTCTAATAGTTTTGTTGGATTCAGGAGATGATTTTAGGCCTAGTCGAGGCATCGTCATATTTTTCAAAATTTCCAAGGACATTTTAGTCTTTTTGAGTTTTTGAATAGTTTAGTTGCGCTATATTAGGTCTCGGGTCAGGGGGACCTTGAATTTGATTTTCAATGGTTCCATTGAGTTTAGAATATTGAACTTTTTAGGATAGCATATATGGTTTGTGTGTACGAGGTTCTGAATGAATTCTGAGGGTTTAATCGGAGACTTAGCTAATTTTTCAAAATTTGTTATCTGGTGCACTGGTTTTCTTCTTGGCGATCGTTATTGGATCTCTCACAATCGGGATGAACCCTTTCGACAATGTTTTGTGATCGCGACGGGGTCCACGTGATTGTGATGCACATCCTTCGTAACTTTCGTGATCGCTGGGTTAGTGACCCACGATCCTGATGTATTTTTCTTGTTTGAATAGTGACATAGTCGGTAATAGACCCTATTTCTTTCATTTTGAGATTCTTGAACTTTTGGGGGCGATTTGTGAAAGATTTCTTTGAGGAAATTTGTTGGGTAGGTAATTTTTTACTAAAATCTCTTATATTCCATTATTTATATCATGATTTCAACCAAAATTTCTTGACTTTCATCCAAGGTTTTCTTGAAACTTGAACATGAGGATTTTGATGTTTTTTAACTCATTTTTTCACTTTTTTTTTAAATGAATTTTCCACCCATGAGTCCCATTTTTGATATAGAACCTAAATTAAACTCAATTTT